>WBNO01015700.1:161884-359679 GCA_013400575.1 Peucedramus taeniatus | reverse complement strand
GGCGCGCGCTCCCGCCTCTCTGGGCGCGGCATGGCGGCCACTGGAGGGGACGAGCGGGGCCTGTCGCCCGCCCGCCGGGCACCGTGCTGTTGGCACGGTTCGCGTTACAGGTTTCACGTGTAAAACGCAGAGCTGTTTTATGTGTGTTTCTAGAGGGAGGGCAGGAACCGACCCGTGGTGGTGCAGCTCCACCTCCCAAACTTAAAGAACGTGTTTCCCGAAAATCATAGCGTTATTAAGGCTGGAAAAGACCTGAGATCATCGAATCCAACCTGTGACCGAACACCACCACGTCAACCAGACCATGGCACTGAGTGCCACATCCAGTCTCCTTAAACCCTTCCCGGGATGGTTACTCCACCACCTCCCTGGGCAGCCCTTTCCAATGTCTAATTACCCTTTCTGTGAAGAAATTCCTTCTAATGTCCAGCTTAAGCCTTCCCAGGCTCAGTGGGACTGACTGTGTCCTCTTGTCCTGCTGCTGATTCCCTGGGAGAAGAGGCCAACCCCCACCTGGCTGTGCTCTTGTTTCGGGGAGTTGTAGAGAGTGAGGTCACTCACTTCTGTCTCCTTTTCTCCTGGTTAAACACCCCTGACTGTCCATCATTCCCCACAGGACTTGTGCTCCAGACCCTTCACCAGCTTTGTAGCCCTTCTCTGGACTCGCTCCAGCACCTCAATATCCTCCTTCTAGTGAGGGGCCCAGAACTGGATGCAGCACATGAGGTGTGGCCTCACCATTGCAGAGTACAGGGGGACAATCCCTGCCCTGGTCCTGCTGGCCACGCTATTGCTGATCCAAGCCAGGATGCCATTGGCCTTCTTGGCCACCTGGGCACAGCCGGCTCATGTTCAGCCACCAACACCCCCATGTCCTTTTCCACCGGGCAGCTTCCCAGGTGCCCCCAGAGTGAAACTTGTTTCTTATACCTACTTGTTTCTTATATCTGTCTTCTTTTCCTGTTCCCTAGGGCACCCAACTGGTTAATCTTGTGAAGCTATGCCTTTATGCCTCAACTTTCCTTCAACTCTAATTAGATGTTTCTGAAACATTAACCACAGGCACACTCATTTCTACTTTTTGGAAGTAGCATGTGATGCTATATCCCTGTATAACATTACAAGTTGTAAGAGCTGAAAAAATCTCCTCTTACCCACAGCTGGCAAAAAATTGAGCTTTCTGCAGTTTTTGACTCTATACATATAGTCTAAGGATATAGTTCCACAGTGAACCTAATATGGACTTTAGGAAGAACTGCTGTATTGTGAAGGTGGTGGGACACTGGAAGAGATTGCCCAGAGAAGCTGTGGATGCCCCATCCCTGGAAGTGTTCAAGGCCAGGTTGGATGGGGCTGCAAGCAACCTGGTCTAGTGGAAGGCTTGGTAGGGGGGGTTTCTTTATTATTTCTGGATTATCTTTAATGTTCCTTCCGGCCCAAGACATTTTATGATTCACCCTATCCCACCACAGTTTAGCCACTGGAAGTTGTACAGCTGCATCTCATAAAGTGACAGTCTCCATCTGAATCTGCCTCCTGTACTGCTGTGGAAGAGTTAGTGAAAGAAAGTCTTAGTGAAAGATGCCTGGGCTGTCGTGGGGCTGGCAGGAGCACTACAGCCTAGATGATGTTTAAACTAATGGGAAACCACATCCTAAATTCTCATTTATGGAGGTTCTCACTAGTTGTTTATAAATAGTTTTTTTTTTGTCTGCTTGTTTATTGAAAGGTTTAGTATATCAATCAACTTAATTGAAGAAATAAGGGAAAAACAAGGAAGGATGAAGAAAAGCTGAAAAAAAATGTTTGGTGTTTTGTGTTATTAACAATATGACAAAAAACAATGTTCCACATATGGACTCTTTTAGGAAGGTTTAACTGTTGGGAACAGATAAGGGAAATCTAGAATGGTAAGTTGCAAGGTGCTAAAAATATTTGGCAATTTTATTCCTAAAATTATTGTGATACCAGGAAAACTCAACAGCAGACAAATTTTAAACAAGTTTTGTTCTGCAGTCCATGGCAGCGGATGACACTCTTCTCTCTGCTTTTCTTCTTATACAGCCCGTTTTACCTGTCTGAAATCTTGAGTATGAGCTGCAGCTGGCCCTTTTTCTGCTGTAAAGGCATGAGGAGAGAGGTCTTGCTGCGTTTTCCTCTGTGTGCCTCCCACCGTGGTTGTTTCAGCTGCTGTTTCTGCAGGAGTGAGAGTGAGAAGCTGTTAGCATCTGGGAAGAGCTGCTGGTGCTGCAGGGAGTGCTCAGCAGCCCAACTTGGGCACAGACAAGCAAGTTTATGCTGTTGTTATCTTTTCATCTGACCTGTTCAAAAGGCCTTAAAACTCATGTTTGCCAAGTGGCACAGAAAATGTTGAGCCACCCTTCCTTAGTGACATCGGGGTTAAAGATAAACAAAGTAATCCGAGCTATTAATCACTACTCAATTAGCCCTAAAGAAAGGCAACTCCTTACCATTCCTTTACTAAGTGCTAAATGATTCCATACTTCTACCAGTGCCTGTGGAGGGCTTTTTACTGTATGTTCATCTCTCAAAGACTGGAATTTCTTTTTGGGGAAAAAACACAATTAAGCCCGAACTACATTACAATAAGTATAAAAATGAGTACAATTTTAGTTTGCATTTGATAATAAGGAGCCTATAAAGACTGAGGTGAGTAAGGGCTGTCCAGGGCTGCGGGGTGCTGCTCTGTAGTGTGAGCTTTGCAGGTGAAACACGGGTGAGCACTCAGTGTGGGGAGCCTCACACCCTGGCTTTGGAACTTGGCAGAGGAAACTCCTCATCTCTCTGTTAGATTGGAGGGTCCAGGTTTAGTAGCAGAGCCTGAATGCACTGCTTTGCAAACCTTTTATGCCCAAAGAAATGTGTCTCATATTTCTCAGCATCACCCAAGGCTGCTAGCAAGGGGCAGGCTTGTGGGTCAAGTGAAGCACGGCTTTACTGTAGGTAGGCAGCAATTACAAGTCTGAAAAAAGTTAACCAAACCAAAGTAAAAATGTACACCACAAACACAGATTATTTTTCAAAGTAGGGTTCCTTCTTTTGCATTTCTTCCCCCTCCTTCAGGCTTCCACATCTTTAACCTATATCTCAGCTGTCTGGGTGAGGGTGCAAGCTGTAGGGCAAGAGCTGATCCTCTATTGCCACTCTCCAGAGAGATCCTAAGGCTGGTGTGAACCATAAGCCTGCTTGCCATAAAGTGTTTACAGATGAGTTGCTTCTGAATTTAGCTCACCACAAGGCTTCACATTCATGCACAGTGTCAGCACTGGCAGAAGAAAGTGCTGGTTATGAGATAATGGGGATGTACTGGATTGACTCTTGTGTTGGCCCACACAAATGTATGCCAGGCTGGAAGTCTGGTGGTGTGACTACCTCCATTGCTTTTCAGATCTAGGCAACTCTCTCAAAGTTCTCTTTTCTTGTCTTAAATTATTTCTTTCTTGTTCTTTCTCTTTATTTCTATGTCCCCCACACTTCCTTTTTGTTCCTCGTTTAGGTCTGGCTTCCTGGATTTTCTCCAATAATGTTGTAGCTTTGATGACTCATGTCTCTTGGTTTGGGGTTTATACCAGTGCATCCTTTGGGATGCTGAGTTCCCTTCCCTCTCACCTTCCCAGCAGGAAGTCTATTGTATGTAGCTTTAATTTCTTCCTTTTCAGAACAGATAGTACTCATTGCTAAGTCCTGAGCTGACTTTGCCCTATTTCACATTATGCATCGTAAAATACTTGAGTTGGGAAGCAATTTAGCTTATGAATGTGACCCTGTTTTTAGTGTTTTGCAGATACCAGATTTTTTTATTTAAACTTCTCATATCTCTCTCTTTGATTATTTTAGTCACTTCAGTGTCACAGAAAGACAAGCACTTTTTTTTTTCTTTTTAATAATAAATGAGAGCATAAAAACATTAGAACAGCTGTACAGAGTCAGATCAAAGGTCTACCAATCCCCACCACACACTAGTATCCTACTCCCAAATGTAGCCCAAAGTAAGTGCCTAGGGAGGGGAGTAGGGATAAAACAAGCACATCCTTCCTCAACTATTTGCCCAGTCTCTGGGAATATAAAGCTTGGAAACCTCCTAGAGAGCTATTCTTTTTGTGTGCATGAGAATATAACAATCCTCCATTAATTTTCTACCCATCAATTTGTCCAGTCTTCCCCAGGACCTTTATAAAATTTTAGCATCCCCAATAACAATGGCAAGGAATACCAGAGCTTAATTAGTGTTACAGGAAAAGGCATCTCCTTTAATTCGCTTTGCATCTGCTTTCTGTTTGCTCTTTGCACAGTTTTAGAAGAAAGAGTGGGTAATCCTTCCCTCCACAGTCATCCCCTCATTGAGCACCCATCCCCCCAATCTCTTCTTCAGGCTGAAGAAACCTCATTTATTTAATAATTCGTCATGGGGGAATCAGTTCCTACCTTTGACTGTACTCTTGTTGATCTTCTTTCAACTTCTTTCGCTTTCTTTTTGAGATGGGACTCCCGGACTATAGAGTCTGTTCAGGAAACAGATATGACATGGGCTTATGCAGAGGTGCCATGATGTTCTCTGCTTTCTTTTTTTGTTCCTTAGCACTTCCTAAACTCTGGTGTCTTTTTTTGGCTGGTTTTGTGCATGGAGCTGACATTTCCACAGAGCTGTCTGTCATAACTGTGGGATTTCACATTGGAGCAATAAAGGCCAGAGCCCATCATTTTGCATTTGCTGTTGTGTTTGCTTTCCTTGGTAAGCGGTGCTTTATATTGATCTATGTCAAATTTCGTGTCTTCCTGTTGTACTCACTCAGCCTTTTTAAGTTCCTGCAGCTACTTTCGCATCAGCAATAAATAAATGATTTTTAGTTTTTTTACCCCTCTGCATGACACCTATTTCAGATCAATTCAGTAAGTTCATCAGTGCAGGTCATGCAGATTCCTGTGGTAGTTTTCTTCTGCTATGAAAATTAACCATTTGCATCTACCTTCTGTTTCCTGTCTTTTACCTTTTATCGCACATCTGTTTAATTTGCTTAAAATCATTTGCTAAGAGGCTTTAGGGAACCCATGCACTAGATCAATTTATCACATGCTTGATGATAAGTGTGATGTGAGTTTACCAAGTGTTCTGACCATTGCCCTACAGATCATAATTATCTAGATACACACTAATTCTACTTTTTATAATAAGCTTTTTGCTTATTTCCCTGGAATAGATGTGAGGCTTAGTGGGGTTTAGTTTACTGGATTTCTGTAGAACCTGTTCAAAACATTATAATTCTGTTTGCTACTTGCCCTTCTTTAGCAGCAGAGCAATTTCAAGCAGGAGCTCACACACCACAATTAGAAGTTTACCTTTCCCTAGCTTCCTCTAAAGCATCATTTGGTCTTGTTGAAATTGCAGCATCTTCAAGAAGTTGAAAGCAGCTTCCCTCATGAAAGCCTCAAAAGAGGTGTGGTGCAGGGAATTTAACCAGATTTTTCACACTGAACACAAGAGCAAAAAATGAATGCAATTACATGGCCTAATTTTCTCTGAACAGGCTTCCTCATGGGGGTCAGATTCATGAATTTGAAAAAAAAATTGAATTGAATTTGAAAATTTGAGATGAATTGTTAGTTTTGATGACTAGACAGTGTTACTCTGACGTGTAATGTAAGTTTCCTTTTGCCCTTTTTCAAGCCTTGAATGGTGATTTTGTGCCTTCAAGACAGTGTTCTCTGTCTTCATACCACTTGTGAGGCTCTACTGAGCACTGAGTGTTCTGTTACTTTTGTTTTTAACAACATCTTCAGTTTTAGGTATCTCCCCTTTCTGAAGTTGAGCACAGCTGTGGCAGATATTTGGGGTTTTTGCTGCAAAGTTAATCTAAAAGTACATTGGTTGCTTATACTGACACACTTGGTTTAGTGCCATAATCTGATCAGTTTATATGGCTAAAACTACCAGTAAAGCATAACTAAGCTTTATGCAAGAAATTCCTCAAACCCTCTTCACTTGTTTACCTAAAAGAAGCGACAAGGTTGCTGTATTAAGGCAGGCAAACTAATTAATATTAATAACTTTAAATTAAATCAGCTACTTTTTCCTCTGTTTGCAAAGGTAATTCTGTGTGCTGTCTCTAGGAGTACATCATTGTAACTATTTTATTGTGTAACAGAAGCATTCATTATCTTGAACTACTGCAGCAGCATGCCCAAAAATACTTAAGGGAAATTTCAGTCTGAGTCTTTGTTAGTGGTTGGGAACAGCATTTTCTCTCAGTGTTTAAATCTCTTCTATGTTGTTCCATATAAACAGCATATTACTGGAAGATAATATGTTTTATTTAATTGCTATATAATTGCTACTTACTGACTTTTCCCATCCTTAAGTGATGAGATGAGCAGATTCGGGTGAGATGAAAGCATTGAAGTGACAAGATGGGTGAAGAGCAAACTGCTATTTAATGTTCTTCTCATAGCTGTATGACCCAGCCATTTGCTGCTATCACTTGCAGTCACTTCAATAATTTATGAGGCATAGGGAAAATAAGGCTTTTCTGTCATATTTATACAGCCTTGGCAAATTAAGTGTCAAATCCATTTTTAAATAGGAAATATATCTTCATATTCCTTAACAAGCAGGTCCTTCTAGCTCTTAGAAAATACAAGGCTGCTGATCTATTTGATTATTTTTACCAGAAATAGTCTTAATATTGGAGTCTTTCAGAGCCTTTCTTACAATGATATCTTATTTCTTACAATATCCTAAAATCACACTCTACAGAATCAGGAAAAACAACACATACTTACTTTGTTCTTTTTAAAATGAAATACCATGTGAACTGTTATAACAAAATAGAAGTTGTAAAACTTCATTCCAGTACCTGGAATTGAATCTGGATCTGATAAGTACAGAACTCTGGGTAAAAAAGAGGCACTCTCTTTGAAGTGGATATTTCTCAGACACTTCAACCACTTGGAATGTTTCATTTGATAAAGTAAGAAAATCAAATAGGCATACATATCATTTTACTCATTGTATTCATATTAAAACAGATACAATTTAAAAAAAAATTTAAAATGTAGGAATATGTAACCATCTTAGCTATAGTGCCAATATATTAATTTTAAGAGATGTAATTATGCATCAGGTCTTCACTTATGATGTTGCATAAGTCTTTCCTTCTATGAAATTTGCATAGATGCAGGTATTTTTCAATCTTTTATTGTAGAATTTTGTTGCCATGTTGTCTTGTTCCTAAAAGGTAGCAAGTTTTGTGAGTGTGTCTTGCTCTCAACAGCTCAGTTTTTCTCATACAGGGAGAGATCAAACAGTACTTTCTATAGTGTTTTAACTTTACAGTTAAGTAGAACTTAGCAGCTCCTGCTGAAAGGGATCACCTTGTTCTTCCCTCCTCCCCTGTCACTACTGCAGGCTGCTACAAGCAACTACCCGGTGCAATAAAAAACATTTTTAATTTTTCTTATGCTTTGGTTTTCTAGCAAATCAGCCACCTGAGCTGCTTAGACTGTGACCATCTAACCACTAGATTTAACAGAAAGGAAGTGGTGGTAACAAGAACTCTGGTCTGGGGAATTGTTGAGCAGGGTGATGTCCCCTGACAGCTAATACTCAGACTGCTATAAATATGATGTGAAACCTCATGCTTGATCCCTCCAAAATGCAATGTACCCCCTATTTAATTATGCCTAAATGCAAGGATTCAACCATTAAAATAAACAATATTTGATGTTTAAGAAGTCTGTTGTTCTACTGTTCACTGATATTTACTCTCATACTGTGAAGAAGAAATTATCTCTGTCTAAATACAATTAAATTAAAGAAACTATTTATATTCAGAGCAGTAAAAGTTCTGACTGGTCCTACTAATGAGCAACACAATTGTGATGCTCTGCCCTAGGATATGTAAGATTAATGTGTTCAGTGTTTGAAGGTGGAAGTCTGTATTTGTAAAGAACAGAAAGGGGCAGGCAGCACAGTTAATCCTATAACCATGATAATATTCATTAAAACCCAAAAAAGCCATTTCAACTGTGTAAGTAATTTGTTAACTTTAAGAGAAAGTAAACTAATATTGATAACTGCTCAGGTGGGAACTCATAGCATTGCAAGTTTTTGCCAGGTACACAAGCACAATTCCCTGTCCTGATATTCTTGACTGGAGCAGGTAACAGACCTCCTGATACTGGAGAGACTGCATCCTTCTGTCATGGAAGTATTCATACCAGATGGCTTCTGAAGGCACTCCTATGATCTAAGCTGCTTTGCCTGGTTGTGCTCTCTTGGATATTCACCAAAACTCAAAGGAGCTCACCCAGGCTCTCAAGGCAACGGAACAACCTGAGCATTTCAGAGCTTGCAGGCTCCCTCTGTGTGCTCAATAGCACAGAGAGAGTAAGACAAGGCCATCCTGGTTTTTGGTCCTCAGTTTTACATATGCTGTGTAGGGAAAGGATGAGACAAGGCTGCCACTCCTTGTCAGCACTGGGAACATGCAGCTAATAGGCAGATGAGATTTCTTCATGCACTTCATGTGACATGAAGCAATTGCTCTGGCAGAGGTAATGAACACTCACTGTTTTTAATCACAAGGCCTTTGCAGATCAGAGAAATTGCAGTCTGAAGCTTGAATTGACATGAATCTTCTGGTGCTCCTTAATCTCCAGGTGCTGCCAGACTCTCAGGGTGTACTCCATCAGCATCTTTTGTGATCCCTAAGCTAGGCCCTCTTGGGACCCAGGAATGGATGATCAGGAGGTTCTCGATTCCTTCTCAAAAAGGCAGTGCTGGGGGAATTTTCAGAGGCACCAGTGATCAGATCTGAGTGCATCACTCCAGGGAATAGCAGTTGACTCAGCCTCCATCCTGAAGAACTCCTGGGTGGAAGCCTGTGGTGTTGTGCAAGATACAGAAAGGTCTGGCCACTGCCTGTTCTCAGATGAAGCAAACAGCCCACTGCCCACGGGCAGCCTGGTGTTATGTAGGGCAACTTAGGATGCCAGATGGGGCCGAAGAAGCTGCTGAGTGGCCCTGGTAGCTGCATGCACAGTGAAAACCATTTATATTTGCTATAATGCAGCTGAGTATTACCACAGGAGCTGTCACAGTTGCCAGAATTACTGTGACCCTGGCTGGTACCAGTTGCCCTGTTAATTCCTATCTTTCATTTCTCTTGAAGATTCTGCAGTTTATTGGCATGTTTAAGCAGTTTCTATGGACTGCAGTGGGAGTTTGTGACACAGCTTGATTGTAGGGTTTGTCTATCACATGCAAGTAAAGGATAAACTAAGATAGCATTAGCATAATTAATACATATTGTACGAGGAGTGTCATAGCATTTGAAAACCTTACGCAGCCTACCAGACTGGTTGTAGGCAGAAGCAGACTAAGAGGTTATCCATGTCCTCTCCTTTTGGGAATCACGTGGGTCCAGCTCCATGTGTCCCCTCTCCTGCTGTCACCCTACCTTGAGTTACCACAGACCTCGCTAGGATCTGCAGTAACTTGATCTTACTTTATACCTACGTTTCTGCAACAAAGGCAGGACTTGCCTTGCAGGCACTGGGAGGGACCATCAGGTGGAGAGAGCGCCAGTGGCTCTTGCCCATGTTTCTCCACATGCTGCATAGGACAGGGCCATGGGCCTGAGCTAAGCCAGGGATTGCTGAAGGTTGCAGCAGAAGAGCTGGTGGGGGAGAAATGTGCTGTACGATACTGCATGACAAAACAAGAGGCTGAAGCCTTGTTTGAGCTAGTAAGCAGTCGGTTTTGCAATGCTGATCAGACATGTACACCTGACCTGCAGCCAGTCTGGAGGTGCTTGATACAGGAGTGGATGAATTTTCCCCACTTGGTGATTTTGAATGGGATGACGATTAAGCTCATTCCTCTGTAAACACAAGAGGGCACTCCCGCCTCACTCCTCGATGGTTTGTAGCACACGGAAGGTTTTAATGGAGCAGCAGATTTGCAGCTAGTCCGTTGTACATGCTTTGATAACACAACACTGTGCATTTATAAGCATTTCTAGTTCGTGCACTTACAGGCCGTATTTAAGAAATGTGGTCTTGATTTGATGCTTTCTTTAAATTAATATGTATGGAGAAAAGATTGAATTTAATCCTGATCTCAATGCAGTAAAAACAAGACTCATATGTCCTTTTAACCGGAGTCACACTGAAACTGGGAGACTATAGACTACTGGGATTTTGGGTACATTATCTCATGGAAACAGAGATTCCTTGTTTTGTCTACAGTAAAAAAATCTCCAAGAGCAACTACAGAGAGGAGTAATGAGATTTAAAGTTGTTACACTTGCCAACACTCTTGTCTTGAAGTAGAATGCTGGGGATCCATTCATAAAAGCTTTTCTTGTCCACTCTTTTTTGTCTGCCTAATGTGCTGTGCTATTTGTGCTTTGCACACTCTAGTCACTCACACAAGAAAAAATGTATTTTAAGCTTACTCAAGGGCCTCTCAGCTGTAGGGGTCAGAGTTTCACTTGATCACTCAGAAAGATTGTAACAACTTTAAATATTGTTCAACACAGTTAAATAAAAGCTAGGCTTGTAAAGGGGAACTTTCTGTCCATTTTGAAATACAAATGAAATCCACAAATAATTACACTTTAAATGTAAATATATGTATTTACAAACCCTGAAGTCCACTGTGCTAATTATCTCAGTGTAAATGCTTACAGTTCCTTCATCTGGAGTGAGTTATTTGGTGTTGTCTAAAGCTTTTCCATGGGGAAACAAATTTGAACTGCACATTTAGCCTCTTCACATTCTTTCTGCAAGGTGTATTTCCGTGCTATTTTGTGTAAATGGGATGCACTCTTCATTGTCCCTTGATGGTCCACTCCCTGTGAAGTCTATTTTAGCCTCTTTTTCCCATATGAGACCTAAAATGTCAAGCAGTGGAATAAGGAGTGGGGTGGGAGGAGAGAGGCCTGGCAGTGCCCCGTGGGAGCTGGCAGGTTTGTGTACATGAGTCTTGTCCAGATACCAGCTTGGTGATCTTCCCCTGCACTTCTTACCCCTTCTTCTTACCCTCATGCTTCTTTTGCTCATTATGAGCTTCACCACCGATTTCTTAAACAACTCTTCCTTTGGCCAGCAGGTCTGATGTCTCTCTTTCAGAACATTTTTGATTTGAGATGCTGAAAGCAAGAAGCAGAGGAAGGATCAGCACTATCCAGTACAGCACTCTGGGGGAAAATTTGAGGGACTAGAAGTATAAAGTACTAGAATAAGAATTAAGTAGAGTGCTGGCATTAAAGGCATGTGAGCATGGGCTGTGGAGATTTGCATTGCATTTTATCTTCATGACACTACTTTTTTATTTTATGGCCCAGCAGACCCATAAGCTCATGCCTGACTGCTTCATAAAGTAGACTGTTAAGTATGGTTTGAAAAGATTAAAACCAGACAAAGTGTTAGTAAAGTAACTTCTTAGAAAAATATTGAGTCTAAATGAATTGTCAGTTACCAGTTGCTTCTTCAAGGAAATATGCTTTAAAAATGTGCATTTTGCCTGAAACAAATGAAGCAGTCACAGATCCTTTTGGGTTAATGTGCTCATTTCATTTTCGAGCATATCTTCTCCTCAGAAATAGTACATGATTTGTAAGTATGGATGTTTCTGAAATGATGGTCGTAAAAGTTGACTTTTAGCTGTGTTAATAAACCATATTGAAGAGGCTGACTGCTCTACAGAAGGCCTCCTCTGCCAGCACCAGGAAATTACTCCCCCAAGGAGGGTCGATAGTGATTATTAAAACAGAAGAAATCAATTTGAAATGCTAGTGACTCTCTTATAGTTTTTTTCCTTTTCCTATAAATGGTCCTATTCGTATGCATGGTAAAGTTGGGACAGGAGGAGGAATTTGTCAAAAGTAGTATAATTTGAAAATATATTGTGACTATGGATTTGGCTATGAGACATTATTATAATTACTTATGCAATTTATTATTGATAATTATTCATTTTAAATTCCTATTTATTTTAGATTGAATTATGAGGCCAGTAGATCCCATCCTCCATCAGAGACAAACCAATTTCCCAGTCCATTCTCCTGTCTGAGAGCAGCATGAGGTGCTCTGGCCAGAGATGTGTTGGTGCAGTGGTTGACTGATGGCTGTTACAACCACAAATGCTGTGTAGAAGCTTTTCTACCCTGTCTTTGAGCTGTATATGGGAAACTTTACATTTTGTGCCGGCAGCTCCTAGAGCACAGGGCATGCTGCAATGCACAGGAAGGATCCAGTGGCACTGGAGCAGCATGGGGATGTGCTGAGGCCAGTGCTGTCTGGGGACAGCCAGTCTTGGCAATGTAGGCTCAGTAACCTCCATTTGTGGACTACGCTTCAGTAATAAAGAGTTAAACTTGTCTGTACAGTCAGACTTCAGTTTTGGATGTGTTTAAACACTGCAGGAAACAATTGCCAAGGGGAGAACTTGTGAAAGGCCTTACACCAAAAATGTTTGTTTAAATCACATTCGCAAGTAAAATGACAAAAATTGTTTGCTTATAGCATTGGCGGATGGTAGTTTAAAAAAACCTGAAGGTAGACCCTGAGAGGGATAAGTCATTATGTCCTGAATCTTATCCATGCTTGAAAACATGAGTCAAATTTAATTACAGACTCTTGGGTAACTGCCTGGTTGGAGAAACCTACCACAGTTAGTGATGGAGCAACTGCCCTCATGGAAACCATCCAGCAGGAAAAAGAAGATTGAGATGGATTGTTTTGAAACAGTATACAAATAGTGTGGAGTATTAGTGTACTTGACAGGCTGTACAGAAATTCAAGGAGTGATGCAAGGAGGAAAATCAGTGAGAATTATGTGGGAGATCTTGAAGCAATGGCTGTAGACAAAATCTGCTACAATAGTTCTTGTTAATGAAATAAAAACTTGCTTTATGTTGTTTGTGTGGTATGATAATGGGACAGAAACATAAAGCACAGAAGTGTTCCAGTTTACAATTATAGTAACTCAGCATCTACTGACATCAGAAGTCCTTCAACTGACTTTACTCAACCTTTAGTCAAAACTTATGTCACTGAGACATACCAGAATGGAGGCAACAGAATAATTTGGGTGAGCATCTTAAAAATAAGACACAATGCTCTAGCCATCTGCTGCCAGTGATCACCAGCAAAGGAAAGACTCTGAAAAGCTCCTGAAATTCCAAACAAAGCATTCCCAAAATGTTGCTGAGCAGAAATGTCTCTTGAAAAGTAGGACAATGGAATGTCATGGGTGTCAAAGCAGCATTCAGAAACAGAAATATGGAAGTGCATGTGTTGCTAAGTGGTATATTGCTGCAATGACTACAAAGCTGTGCCTTGTCTCACAGTCTCATTGTGAAGCTGCAGTTTAAGAGCAAGGATACAGCTTAAAAGAGTCTGGTCTCAACATCAAGGATGTACAATTTTGAGACCTTGATACCATTATTCTAATGAGAGATCAAGTTGTTTAGTTTGATACTTAAACTTTGACTTCTAATCTTCATGGGCATGATCTATGGTGCATCCAGCATCCTCATGCAGTGCTCCAGAGATAGGCAAACCAAGACACCCAACACTGCAGTTCTGTGCACTGCAGGGCTATGATGGTTAGTGAGCAGGTAATAGCAGCTCAGAGTTATTAATTAACATGCCTAGACATGACACAATTATTAATCTGAGTGGACAGTTTCTGTTTGGCAAAACAGTGGTAACCAGGGCACTATGAGAGGGAAAGGGTTGAGTCATCTGAGGGCAGAAACAGTCACAAGTTTGTATACATTATGGCATTTTGACTGAACATTTTAAATGACTTTTCGAATGCCTGAATCAAAACAGAAAACCTGTAGTTTCCAATCCCTAATGTCAAAGAACTTAGTTGTGTAGTGTTATTCAAAACACCCCCTCCACCTCCTCTTTACTTCCTTAGATCTGTGCAAGGCATTGAGGATTCCCATAAGGGATTCAAATGTTCAGAGGTGCTGTATTTGTGCTCACTGGATGTGAAAGCAATGGGGATGAACCCACTCTGTGGTCCTGCAGGAGCTCATTTGCTTCCCGAGTGCTGACTAGGAGACCAGAAACCTGCCCTTTGTGTCTGGCTGTAAATTGAAACATGATTCAAAGAACTCAAATAGTGAATTTTTAGAAGGTAGAATTGCAAGTAAAAATTCCTGCTGTACATGAACAAAAGGATTTTTAATGGTTCTCACATCTCTCATAAATTCATTGTCATTAATCTCAGTGAATCTGTGCTGATTAACACTGAATGCAAATCTGATTCTTCTCTTTCATTCTGCCTCTCAGGAAGAGATTCCCTCTGGAGACACACTGGCTTGCCCATGAAGCTTCTGTGTGGCAGTAGACAAGTGGTGATCCCATTGCAATTGTTCTCTAAATGGTGGGAGTTGCTGGGTATCAGCAGGCATGGAGCAAGTGAGTTACTTACAGAGAAAAAGTTAAATGTGGTGACTTGATCTGTTCACTACAGAAAGATTTTTTTTTCCCCCAGAGGAATGGGATAAAAAACAGGTTTCAGAATGTACAGATTTGGGAATGAGAGCACTGTCCTTGCAGCACAGGGCTGCTGTTCTCGGATAGCAGACCATGATCTTTTTATTGAATCTGAAAGGCAGAGCAACTGTGGTTTGTTAGGATTGCTCTGTCTGAGCTTTTCTTTACATGTTTGTAGCTTGCTTTCACTTGGTCTAGCTGTGACAGCAGTTTCTTTAGTTGACCAGGTGTCTGTGGTTAATTTCTTTCTCTTTTGTGTGTCTTTGCATTGTACAACTGAGTTCTTTAGAGATATTTTGGCAGACAGTTATTCTATATGTGGAATGAGATATTTATAGCTCTAACAGTGATGTAGTGCAGAGAAATACAACCCTGGAGTGATAGCATCAGCCTTGAGAAATGGAAAAATGAGACACAGCACAGAGGAATGCAGGAAAGGGATGATAAGAGATAGGGTCCTGTCCTGGCACTGGAGACCCCATGACTATGAACAGTTCTACAGCTGCCAGATAAGAAAGTGCAGATCTGGACAAAAATGGTTGCAGAGGTAACAAAGAACATAAATAAGTATAATTTTTTGCTATGAAATGCATGCCTGAGGTGTAAGGAGTCTCTCACAGTACTCTGGACATCATCAGTGCAGAGCTACTCTAGAAATGATAGGACAGCTACACAGCCCACCTCCATGGACCTTCAGTCAGACAAGTGGAGTAGACCTCTGCAAGGAGGGAGCCCAGTTTTCCTGGGACTGGCAGGGGGTACAGACTTAGAGGAAAAATCTCAATGTCTCAAGGTCACATCACACTTTACTGCAAAGATATGCAAAAATATGGGCACACTACCAGTACTGCTGGCATAACACTGTAGGATGTAGCACAGTATTTATGCTTCTGTCACCAGAAGGACACAGCTGAGAAGCATTAAAGTTGAGAATTCACTTAGTAATTCACATTTATTCTGTGTAAGCCAAGTGTATGCCTAAGTTTTCAAGCTATAATGTATTAAGTTTCTTATATGATTCTATAGATTGTCTACAAAATACTCTGCAAACATCTTCTTTTAACAGTCCTTCAACATCTGTTTCAAAGGTGCTTCTGTAAATGAATATTCTGTTATTGCTCCTCCTGATTTCCCTCAGTGAAGGGGAAAGATGATGAAGTGTGGTTTATGTCTGACAATAGATTTACTCTGCCCACCTAAAAATGCCCAGTACCCATGAGCTACTGCTGCTGGCTGGTTTGTTAGTCTGTGTGATTTACAGCAGACCCACTGTACCGCAGTAACAAATGGGTGTTGTCCCTTTCAAGACATGTTCTCTCATGCTGTTGATAAACAGTCTCCCTGGATTGGACCATCGTGAAAAAAAAAAAAAAAAAGGAATGATACATACAACAAACATCAGATCTTGATTTCTCATTTAATTGCACTTCATGTTGCTTTTAGAGAGTCCTCTCACTGTAGTATTGTCCTTAAATGGATGTCAGGAAAAGCCTGGCATGTAGTTAATTTGTGTAGGTGGTTTTCTTTTCACAGATACATTATTGTCATGCCTGGTAGTGCAGCAATTTGTATTTGTTTCAAACAGGCAGACAAACTTACTCTTGTAAGTTTGTTTGGCCCAGTGCTTGGCTCAGTGCAAGGCAGGGCTGGTGGTATTGTAATTCAGAGACTTCTTCCAGAGGATGAGAAATAGCTGTTGATGGAAAATTCCATAGCTCAGGAATCAAACTCTCTACCCATAGTCCCTAAATGAGAGCAATGCAGCTTTTCAGTGCTTAGAACTGTTGGGGTTTTTGGTGTACATTAGTCCTGCAGTTTCATGGTGAACTAAAGGCAGTCTAATTGCAGAATGATATCCTCCCAGCTATCAGTGCACGTTCCCATCACTGCTCTTGCACTGGTTCAAGCCATGCTTCAGGTGTTCATTCCTCAGCTAAGACTTCAGTAAGATTAGTTCCCAGTCAGATCAGCAGGCAAACCAGGGTCAGCCCCAGGTGGTGAAGGCTGAACCTGGTGTGGCAGAGGTGTGTGGGTGACACAAGGGCACCCATTCAGTGGTGTTATACTTTTTGATCACCTTGTTGTGGTTATGGTGCTATGTCAATAGACAGATGTGTCTCTTACATCTGTATTTTCAAGGCTGACAGAAAATGACAGGGGCTAGACTCAAAGGATGAAATTCTTCATCACAGCCAGTGGAATGATTGAAGTCTTATTTTCTGCAAATTCCTACCTCACAAAGCCCGTTCCCTCTCTTTACAATAACTCAAGATCCCCCATGTTTGCTCCCAAAATTTTACTTTTTAACACTTTGGAAATGTAATGGCACTCTTGGTTACTTAGCTGAGAGAATTTATAGAATGTTAAATATTAATACATTAAATGATCTCTGAGAACCTGGCGAGAGCATGGGAGATGGCAATGAATTGCTGTGCTAGAACTGCTTCCACTCCATGCCACTGAAAGAACCTGCAGCTTCTCACACAGTAATTTGAAATCTTTCTCACAGAAAGATTTTGAAGGGTGGTCATATTGCAGAATGGTAGGCACCAACAAATGTCTTCTTAAAAGGAGAAGGTTGGATGAAATGTCAGAATCTCAAATAAATTCAAATCTCAAATAAAGCTCAGCTCCATTTTTGTAATATGAGGCTCTTACTCAAATCAGCTTGAAAGCTTTCCAGCAAAGTCATGAGTAAGCCTAAATTGATCACATTGTTACTATACATGTTCTACAGTAGCTGACATTGATTTGATATTATGGTTCTATTTTAGTGCTTTGTAAAATGAATGCCTTAACTCATTTTTCTCATCCCCACACTAATACAGTGTCCCTATCTGTAATCTGTAGAGGCAGCAGAGACATACTATATGCAATTCTAGAAATGCACTCATTAAATTATTATGCAGTTCTCATGCATCATAAGAATACGACGTGATGTGAATAATGTGTCTTCCACACCAGATTTCTGGGTTTCAATTCTTGTTACATTTCTCTTTCTGTACTGTTTGTATTCTCTCAACCATTTGTAAATACTTAGGTATAAGTTATACCATGATGTCAACTGCCCTTTGTTACCATGGGTCTCAAGAGTGAAGTAATTACAAAAAAGAAATTTATTTCAGAATGCAACATGGGTTCTAGAGTTATACTTGGAATTCTTGCTTCAAGGTGATACATTTATCTCCTCACATAAATATGGGAGGGGGGCAAATTTGAACAGGTCATTGTTCCCAAATAGAGGGACCCCATAAATTAGCTGCAACTAATCCCAGTCTGCAGAGATCAAGGGAGAAGTCTGGAAAAAGGATATCTTATCTTTTGTGAATAATGACCAGGATGGCAAACACTTAAGCAAACCAGACATACATGGGGCCCTAAGGGGATGCACCCATGAATACTGAGGGAGCTGACTGATATGTACATAGAGAAATAATTACTGTAATTAACTTTGTAACTTCCATTTTTAATGGTCAACACAGATGATACTCATAAAATTTAGATCAGTGTAATTCCAGTTCATTTCCCTTGCCTGTACAAAGCACATCCAATCCATTCATTATGGTTTTCCTGGAATATCAGGCTTTTAGCTTGTTGTGTTAAGATACATTTAAAGAGGAACCACTTTACTTGAATATGGCAATGTACAGCAATTTGGAAACTAATTAATAGTGCATCAGATTACCCTGCCTTGGGGCCAGCAATATCCATCAGAAGGGTAGGGCAGGTGCCTGGGAAAGGTATCAGTGTGAGCCATGTAATTTCTCATGTTGCTGTCTTGTATCAGAGACCCTGGGTTCTACAGCTTCCTCTCATTTTTCAGTCTCGTCGTTTGCAATCTACAGTAAAGTTGCCACTGTCATTTTGGTAAAGTAGCCATGGTTCATACATCTTTGCAGGTATAGAACTGCTTGTCTTCTATTTTATATTTTAACACAATACTGCATTAAAGGATTAATGGGTTTCCTAACTGCATATAATAATTTATGACTAATGCAATGTTTAACTTATGTGATAATATACCTCTTTGTGGTTTCCCAAATAAAGGAGACATGTAACATCTCTGATATAAATTCATAGCAGTAAACTTTCAATAGGTATGAATTTTCCCCCA
This sequence comes from Peucedramus taeniatus, assembly GCA_013400575.1. Taxonomy (NCBI): domain Eukaryota; kingdom Metazoa; phylum Chordata; class Aves; order Passeriformes; family Fringillidae; genus Peucedramus; species Peucedramus taeniatus. The sequence goes on along the minus strand of WBNO01015700.1, from coordinate 341,030 downwards.
GATGCCCAGCCTTTTGAATTCTCTTAGTTTCTTGGTGTTTTCTACCTCCACTCACCCCAGCACTTGTTCTTATGTGTTGTATTCCCACTCCATTAGTGTTACAGAAGGTTAAATGCTTTGATTTACTATTTATCTTTTTAAATTAAACCAGTTTGTCCTTATTACACATTTTATCCCTAAGATATATGATACTATTTGTTTCCTTTTGACATGGATAGACAGGCTTAGTAAGAGTGAAAAGGTCCAGGTAAGGGATATAGCCATTATTTCAAATTTAAAGACAACTTCCTATAGAATGGAAAAATTAAAGGAACCTATAATATTCCTGTTGTAAGAACAAAGGGCTGCAACAGTTACTGATGTTTTTTCCCCTAGGGGTTTTTTGTGCAAAACCCTATCAACTAAGCATGGTGAGAAATAGTTTTGAAAAGCTCAGAACTGAAGCAACATGGTCGACTCTGATCAGCAGAAATCCATTTCTAATCAAAAAACTCATCCTGCTCTCCTTAAAGCAAATTACAAATGAAGACTGCAGCTCCCTGTCTGAAAAACAGAACTCCACCTTTGATCTGTGAAGATCTCTCTCCTCATCTTGAAACTACAACACAGTTTCATTTTGTAGTACAGGATTTTATGCCCTTGAAGCGAAATGGAACAAAGGGCAATTGTACAGTCAGATTTCTCTCCTGATATATTGAAAGAACAGCATGGCATTACCGTGGTAGTTTTGCTGCTTTAAAAAAAATTGTTACAATTGGTTTCCAGCTCTTCATTCTCTTGCCTCTGTGTTGTCTCCTCTAGAGGGCAATTTAACACAAGCTATACATTTATGAGACTTTTAGGCTGGTAAGTGCTCTGTCAGTGATAAGAGAGGTTGAAGAATTTATTTCCATTTAAAAGGCCTGAACGAGCTAAAACTGGTTTGTGTGGCTGCCTGCCCATAAAAGATTTGCAGGGGGCTGCTTAGACCGTTAAGAGTTCAGAAAGGTGTCTGTGCTCCCAGGGTCACATTGGCCTTTTCCAGTCCTGCAGAAGGTCAAACACAGGTTTCTGAATGTCCTCATTTTCTAGAAGAGAGTCCCTTCAAACAGGCTTGGGGACATCATCTGCCTTTTTTTTCTGTATTGCTTCCCCCTGCTTCCTTGATGCTTGAAAAATAAAATGAATGCATTACCAAGCATGAACAAGTAATTGATATTCATGCTGCTGCTGCTCAGCTACCTGCATGAGGGTCTTAAGGGCATCCTTAGCTCATGGCTGGGCCACTGGGCAGGTGCTTCAGATGCTCAGGGAGTAATTTCTCCTTGTCAAGGTTGCCACCTGCCTGCCCTTGGGAAGCTGTGTCCTCTCTGTGCCTCAGTTTCCATGAGCAGAAAGAGGACATCAAACAGCTGCATCTGATGAAAATGCTGTTTTATAGGGCTCACCAGGCTTCTTGAAAGAGAGGTTCTGTAGAGACCATTGTCATGGGCCCTACAAGAGCAGGAGATGCCAGTCCTCTTAAATGGAAGAAAATCCATAAATATCAGACAAGTTGATGACCCTGCTCTCAGAAACATTTTGCAGAAGAAGTATTAATAGCCTTGTAGTGACACTACGTTAACTGGGTTCAGCCCTGTTTTTCTTTTCTTTTTTTTTTTTTAACTGTAAGTGGTTCTTATTTCCATACTCTTTAAGCTAAAGTGCCTTGTATGTTTGAAGGGGTAATATACTTCTTTATCAGACAAAAGATGTAAAAATAAAAATAGGGGATGAGGACCTGCTTCTTTCATTGTCTGAGCATAACTGCCATAGACTTATACCTATTTTGCTTGTGCCTAGAATAAATCTCAGCAATAGCAATGCTAATCAGTAATTGATGAAGAGCCCTATTGGTAACAGTTGTGAAATGCAGCTGGGAAAAATGAGAGGAAAGGCAAAGGGCATTGCTTAAAACAGAGAGACTTAAAGTCTACGGAGTTCCTTCTATGTTGGTATGTGTTGGAGAGTGATGCCTTTCAGAGGTTTACTGACTTATTAGTGTAGGTCATACAGGAACTTCAAACTCAGGACTGCTGGGACCTAAATCTGTCTGTTACAGAGGTCCCTTAAAATAGCATGGCTTTCTGTAAGGTGGCTCCTAGAACAGTAGACTAGAGCTCATCAGGCAGAGGATATGGTGGGGGTGAAGTAAAAATGCAGTGTTTTTAGCTAATCTTTAATTTTTTGAGCTGTGTTTGAGGTCTCCAGTGCAATTAAGATAAACTGGCATTGTTTCATTTATAACAGCTACCTTAATCTGCATAATAATTGTGTCCTCTTCAGGGCTGTTCCTTGTAGTTACTCTGGTTCTTCTAGCTGCTCTATGAGGGATCAAGTCAAGATTTCTATAATTTGAGGGTTTCCAGGGCACAGGCAGTGTTACTGTGGCTTTTTCAAAATGTTTTTGAAACTCTGCTTTTAGAATGTCTTGTAATAATACAAGGGTGATCTTTAAAAGTCCCTACTTCTCATGCAGTCAGTAATTGTCAGAGGTACAGGAAAGTCTTTCATCACTGAAATAGGAATTGACCAAACTGACTGGGAAATTGGCACTTTGGAACAATGCCAGCTTCCAAAACCCAGGCACAGCAGCATGAATTATGAAGATGTTTTTTGACTTTGAGGTCTTTGGCTTTTAGTTACCAGGAATAACCAGCTTACAGGAGCTGTTGTATTAAAATCAAACTACCAATCCATGTAATTTGCTATAGTGGATTGGATGGCTGATCTAGCTTTGGCATTGGTGAATACTTGATGCTGCAGTAGGAGAGAGGTCTTTAGTAATGCTGATTGAATATAGTCCTTTACTTTGGAAATATGGTTTTTCCCTAATCTTCACATATTACTTACACTTTTGAACGAGGAAGCTGGATTTTCTCCTTTTTTTTTGAATTAATATACCTAAAAACCTGGCAGATACTCGGGTCCTGAAAATTCTCCATTGCACTCATGTGGAAATTGATGGGAGTTGCTTGGCATATTGATTTTGCCAAAACTCATGGTTGGTTTATTTTACTTATAATGTTTTGGGTTTTCCACATCAATTTGCCATGGAGTATTAAGCTTTCTCTTCTCTCAAATTGCTCTAAAGCTGCACCATAGACTTGAGTTCGATGTCAAACATGTAACAAAATACAGAGTTAGCCACAGCCTTGCCTGTCTGAATGCAAATGTTGCATGAGGTTAATAGTGTGAATTTCCACCTGAATATCAGCAGAAAGCACTGTGAGTTTCACAATGTGTCAGTTTGCAAACGTTGTTATGCAAAATGAAACTGGGCTTTTTTTGTTTGCTTGTTTGGGAGCTTTTTTGTTTGCTTGTTTTTGGTAGAACATAACAAGAATTCAGAGTTGCAGAGCTAATTTTATCTAACAATAAACTTGTATTCTTAGAAATAAAACTGGGTTAATTTTAAGTTTGACTCAGTCAAGGTGTCCAGACTTCTACAACTTTTAAAAATTTTGCCGTTTGCGGTCTTCAGCAGGCTCTTACTAGGTTTTATGAGACACCCTTCTCTCAAATTAGCTACTGTGGCACATGCCTGGCTTCAATACACCAGTCTATTGCTCCACAGACAGGGAAACATAATACCTCCTGTCAGTGAGTGCTCTGCAGCTCTTCTAGGGGACATTGCTTGGGGTGCCTGGGTCACAGATACTCTGCTTTTTTTTTTTTTCTTTTTTTTTTTTTTTTTTTTTTTTTTTTTTTTTTTTTTTTTTTTTTTTTTTTTTTTTAATGAGTAGGGGGAAAAAACCATCATTGCATTGATGTCCATGAAGAGAAACTACTGACATATTTTTATGTGAGTTCACTCTGGCACTTGTGTGAAGCAACACAATTCTACTAAATTGAGTTTAATAATTAGCAATTTAATGGGAGCATTTTAACAGTGATATAGTCCATAAATGCTTGTAGCATTTTAACAGGGTTATGTGCCATAAATGCTTTATTTTATATTTCATTACTTTATAACTTGTAAAATACCAGAATTCCAGGACTTGGAGTTAAAAATTGTCAGCTCAGTGTGTATGTGCCCTATTGTATATATGACATCCATGATTTACCCAAGATAATATGGTATATATTTGCATACATGCATGGCCTATGATTGTCTTATCCCTTAATTAGATAATGGCAGTTTTCCCCAGTTCTCTAAATAAATTGATGCATCCTTTCTGAAGTACCCTGACTAATGTCTGTGTCCAGCACTATTTGCATATTTAAAAATAGAATCTTTCTAGGTCCAATGTGACTTTTGAGACAACATATCTATTTATCATAATAACTGAGAAGCCCTTGATTTTTCTGCTGCAAAGCCAGAAATCAAATCTGAAAAGTGACAATTCAAGAATTTATTGCTGTTCACTGAAGCACTCTGGTCTGCGTTTTGCTTAAAGCAGGACTAATTTTGGAGGCAGAATAACCTGAAGCTGATTCCACCTTTAAACTGAGCAATGATGTTAGCTGCAATTTTATACATTCACATTCTAGTATACTTTTCTGTACAAAATTACCTTTGGCCTCAGATCAAGAAATGAGATGGATAAGCAAAATATTTAAGTGCTCTGCTGCATTAGTGCCTAAAAAGCACAGCCACTGCTAACATAACACCATTGACCTCAGTGGGGCATTTTACTGGTCAGATGATCAGACTATGTGGGCTACTTTGAGTATTCCTTGGATGTAGAGGGGAAAGATGCCAGTTTTCAATATCCTGCCATATGTGCTGTTCTCAAATACTCTGCCATTGCCTGATTAAAATAGCACCTATAGTTTGGTACCTCTGAAACATGAATGCAGAACCTGCAAGCTGATGAAATAGCCTGACTTTGTGAAGAGATGACATGTTAAAAGTAAGTGGGAATGCAAGAACAAATAGCCTCAAAGCAGTACTTGGTGGATTACACAGATTTTCATCTTCCTTGAACTAATTGCCTAGCACCTGAAAGGATGTGGATGTGCCTTTCATTTTCTGGGTTGTCCAAGTAAACAGCTGGTTTAAACCTTCTGGTCCTGACTGCTGCTGAAGGTGTTTTGTCCCAGTAGGAAAATGCCACCATGCAGAACAATCTCTTCCCACGTTGCCAGGAGCATCTTGAAGGGAGTGGACCCAGGGTGTGTGGCTCAGTTGGAAGCAATGCTGCCACCTGAATAGCATGAATGCTGGGAGAAGCAATGTGGTGATGCATCAACAGGAATCCATGCAACTTTAGTCAGGGCAGGAATGTAAGGTCCTGAATATATGTGTGTGTGTGTATATATATGTACAAATATGTGTGTGTATATATGTAGCTAAGAGCTTGCACTGTAAGATAAAATGTCTGGAAGCACCCCCAGTTAGCCAAGCTGGCCAGACCTTGGCTTTCATTACTGTACAGCACCAGCTTGTGTTTAGTGCTTTTGGACAGTTTAAGTCAACATATCTTTGACATGTGAGGGGAAAAATAATTCTGCAAACAGCAGATGATTACTTTTCTTTGAAAAGCTCTGATGCCTTTATAATTTGAGGTTAAGGCATCACATCTGCCAAAGAGCACCCTTTATGCCAGGTGTGAACTTGGCATTTTCCCATTAATATGTGTTCAACTTTGATTAAGTTTTCACCATTTGCTTCTGCTTATTAAATGTTAATCACAGCTTAGACTTCCATAAATCTCTGCAGTTTCCATGTACACTAAGTAGTGCAGCTGCCTTGCCTCCTTCCCCTCCTAGACCCCCAGAGAATGATGTAAAATGGGAGGAGGTCTGCCTTTCCTGCATCCTTACAGATCCCCAGGTGTCTTTATCTTGCAATGTGCATAGAGAAGCTACCTTATTTGAATCCAGAGTCAAGAAACTCACTTGGCTATCAGGAAAAGGGAGAAAAGGCAGTTAGCAGGAATTATTTCAGAGGCAGAAAATCTGTGATTGGGATTTGAAGAACAGAGGAGAGAGAGGAACCAGGGAGCAGTAATGAAGAACAGAGAGTGGAGAGGAAAAAGAGATGGCTCTTAAGAGGAACTGCAGTGTGGAGAGTAGGACTTAATGCTGCAAGGGAACAGCACTCTCTGAGGGTATTGAAACCTGGGGCAAGATTCAGTGGCAAGTAATGATGCCTAATTTAGCTATCTACATGTAGAACTTTACATAGATAACAGATTTTTAAACTCTCATTGTAGTCAACCTCGCAGATTGCCCTTCTGTCACAGCAGCTGGGATCACACACCAGGCACTCACACAGCTTTGAATGCCTGTGAGAGGGACAGCTGAATGTACCCCTGGTTGGAACAGTCTCGTGTCAGCTTGTTAAATTCCTCTAAAGAACCACACGATGTAGCTACTTCTAACTACAGAAACTCACCCTGGGTGTCCTCTCTAGTCTAACATGCCTGAATTATTGAGCCAAAGTATTAAAAAATATCTTTAGTTGTGAATAACTCATTACCTTTATACAGATGCTTATAGGACCTACATTTGCCCTCTGTCTTGATCAGTATATTTGTCTTTTCATCTGACCCATAGCAGTCCAATACAGCCTTGTGGTATGTCATAAAAACGGGATAGATGTTTGTGCTGTGTCATAATGGCAAAAGGGCAAGGAGTAGAGAATTAACTTTTACAGATTCCTGTTGTGTAGATAGTCAATGAAAATTTCTGTCCACATGTACAAAAGTAAGTATTTAATAACAGCAACAAGTAATTTAGGCTGTACCATGTACTGTGTTTATGTAAGAACATATCTTCTACAGACATTTAAAAGACTATCTAATTTCCTTAATGATTCCTCTAGGTTAGCATATACAAACCCCTGGCTATCAGTGAAATCAAGTGTGATACAACTATTGCTGGTCTTGGATACCAACTTATATCAAAACTGCATTTAATTTTTCTTCATTACTTTATCACAGGGTTTGTTTGTACCTATTTTTAATAAGAAAAAAGTAGATACCAATCTAATGTGGGTATCCATCTAGATTATAGTTCAATGGTTATCAGATCGGTACCTAAATTACCAACATAATTTGGAGCCCATCAGCTGATATCTGGCTGTTTGCTGTTTGAAGAGGCAATTCTAAATTTGAGATCTTTCTGAAACAAGGAATTTATTTGAGACACTCACTCTCAAGTTAAGTGCCAATCTCTGAGAAGGCATCATTGTCTGAATTCCCTGAGTTTTCTAATGCTTACTGTTGCTACAGAGACAATGCATGATTTCATTACCCAGGCTGTGTTTTGGATCGAACTCTTCAGCAGCACTTGGAGAGGTCTAGGAAAAGACAATGTTTCTTGACAGTTTTCTGGGGGAAAAATGTTAAATGACTTTTTTTACATGTCAGTGTTCGTATACTACCTGCTCATCATGACAGAAGGAATGACGGGAGGGTAATGAGTAGGGAAATACTTTGATAGCTACTTTGACATACAAGTTTTTCTTGGCTCTTTTGGGACCTTTTCTTGATAATTCATTTCTATGCAGGCAGCCTAGAAATGCTTTCAAGTTCAAATCTCAAGAAATGCTTGGTGCAATGAAAGGAGAGGATACCATCTGCACACGGAGGCTGGTCTTGTTTTGGTTATGTATTAAAATATTTCTGTCCTGCCCTATGCTGGACATTACAGCTGGAGTCCCCAGGACACATATAGGGGATCTTTGGCCAAGGCATTGAGGGGAGAGGTAGAAGAAAATGCAGAAAGATCATTGTGTGGAATAAGCTAGGAAATAAACCAGGAGCTGCCAGTGAAGTTCCACAGCTCATTCTCAGGGCAAATCTTCCCTTGCTGAATTCATCCCAAGTTTTCAGCTCTTCAGTTAGATATACAGCTGCTCTGTAGCCACATCCTCTTTGCTGCTTAAGATCTTAAAGGTGCCCATCATACCCTCTTCAGTTGTCTCTTCTCCAAGCAGAAGGATCTGCATGTGTTCAGTTTTCTTATACAGAAGGACAATCATCCCTTGGTCATTCCATGTTCATGTTTTCAGTTGAGTAGAGCAACACAAATTACAATAAAGAAGACATGGATGCAGAAAGGCTTTCATAGTGGCTTTGCTTTGTTCTTTGTTCCTTTTCTAACAGTTGTTGACATCTAACATATCAAAAGTGTTTGTGGAAATGATGTTTTAGTAATACCCACTATAACTGTGAGAGTTTCTTTATAAGAGACTACAGTCAAGTAAGAGCCTATCCCTTTGATTGTAAAGCTGGGTTTGTTTAAAATACTTTAAATACATTTACTGAATTTTACCTGCCCATTTTTATCATTCTACAAGGTTCTTCTATGGTTTCTTAACTATCCTGAAAGTTTACCACCAGCAAATGCTTTAATTTTACTTCTCATCCTCTTCTCAAGATCATTTAGGGAGATATTGAACAGCACAAGCCAGAGCAGAGATCCCTGTGGTGCTTCATTTAGAATCTTTCTCACTATGTAAATTGCTCATTTCCACCACATTCCCTCTCTTTAACCAGTTCTTCATTTATGTGATGGTGTTTCTTCTTATCCAATAGCAATTTTGTTTACTTGAGTCAACAAACAGTTATTAGGGAGAAATGCGTTAGCTAATTATTAAATCATTGTACATTCATTTCAGTCTCTGGATGTTGCCAACATTTTTCATTTTCAGAAGCATTCATCTGTCTCTCACTGCTTCGTTAGTGCTTTTGCAGTTCTCACTTTCAGATGCCTTATATTCATAGGCCTTAGAAGGATCCTCATAAATCTTTGGAGTTGTTGGGAGCCAGACAGAATTCTCTCTTCATCAAGCTATTAATAGCAGTGGAAGACATACACTGTCCATCTTGCAGATATTTATGCCTGTTAGCTGCTAGAATCTCTTGGTCTTTTCATCAGTATAGAAACATATCACTGGGTTTACTTTCACTGAAGTCTCAGAACTGCTGTTGGTTTCTCAGTTCCAAATTTGCTACCCCTCTTACAGTATTTGATGCAGATTGCATCACATATTTCATTTGACATATTCCAAAGATTAATATCCAGTGATGTTATCACTAAGACTGACCCATTTCCTATAACCTCATCCAGAAATAAGGGATTTTAAGTGCCTGTCTCTGATTTAATTTAAGTAAGATTAGATTCCACACATACCTGCCATTTTAATATCCTCTTTTTAAAAACTTAGATGCATAGTTAACCCTAACTGGTTTAATATGGATTTCAAATATCTCTAAGACAGAGCAGCTGAAACTGGGATGAGAGGGGTGAGGAGGAGGTTACTACTTCCCTGGGGAGCAGTGGGACATGCTTATGGAGAGAACAACTCAAGACAAGAATTCTTTCAAGAAAAAAGAAAAGAAGGAAGTGCAGAGGCTGAGGCTGTGACAGATGTAAGGATACCTGGGACTAAAAAACCAAAGGGCCATTCCTGGTTAGGCAATTTGGATACAGATACCCTACTTCCAGGAAGTGGAAGAGCACTTTGCTTTGTGGATGGGATCTGTACTCTACCAATTGTCTTTGAGAGCAGAAAGAGGTCCCTGCCTGTCCTATTTAATACTCCAGGTGTTGCCTGTCTCAGTGGTGACAGAATAAGAAAATGTCTCAATTTGGGCAGTTTTCTGCAATTCAGAAAATTGAATTGACTTTAAAAAAAAAACCCTGGAAACAGAGGCTTGCCCTACAAACACATAATGGATGGGGGAAAGGGTGTTTTATAACCTTTTTTACTTCTATTCAGCCAGATTTAGGACTATGGGTTTTCTCTTCAGAATAAGTTGAGAATATGCTTTAATACTCCAATGAAACCTGATTTCCCCAAGTTTAAAACCTTTATACTCCCATTTGAAGAGTTTATTTTGGAAATATATGCTTCAAAGTTCTGTCTAGCTTGCTCCATTAATGCAAGAAATAATGCATCCATTTAAACATCTGAGTTTCTCTCTCTACAGCATTGCTTTCTGCATAATCAGCTTGGTCTGTAGTTGCAGCTTCTTTTTCATGAGAGCATTTCAAGCTCTCATTTTCTTAGTCTGGATTTTAATTAATTGAGCTCTGAGTATTTTTACAGCAATATGGGATATGCAGTTTTTCACTAGTTATGCAAATATGCACTGTTCTGCACCATAATTGTTTTGATATGAATATGAATTACACAGCAACTGACCTTGGGCTCTGCTTAGTCTGTGCTGACTGCCAAGCCAATGTTTTGTCCTCTGCATAAATAGCAAATCACATCACTTCTTATCTGGCTCTTTGCACAAAAATATGCTTTCCCTGGGGACCCATTTGCATTGATTCCAATAGTCATGATACTTTTCACCTCTCTGTGCTGCTTACACGCCCTTTGCTCTCCTCATGGGTTGTACAGTGACCTCCAGTGCCTTCCAGCTCGCTCCTTATATGTTATCTGCATGCCTTCTGCTTTCTGTGCCATGCTTTTGCTTGAAAATTTGGCAGCTCTGAAATCCTTTTCTTTCATAAGTCCCCTCTCCCAGAGCTGCTGATTCAGCAGATTTCAGTAGTTGCAGGGTTCAGTTTGGAGGTGTGTGATTTAGAGACATGGAATGAGACTGAAAGTAGAGAGCTAAGGGATCAAGACTGGCTGTAGATGTCATCTGTGCCCAACTGAAATTCAACTGCTCTTCCAGCCCAAAGGTGACACCAAAGGAGAATGACAACCTTTCCAAAGTGACCCCTGGAGCTGCTCCAGTGAGTGCTGATACCACACACAAGATGTGTGTTTAGGACAGTCCTTGGGGGTGCTGAGTGTTCCTCTGGGAGGCCAAACTGGGCCTTGGCACCTCCCACTGTGTGTTACTGATGGAGGGAGAGGGTGACTCCCAACCACCTTACCCCAAAAGTGTAGCGTGGATCTCTCCAAACCACCAACACGAGCAACAAAAGGAGGCACTGAGGCAACTACCAGCTCTGAGGGAAAACAGAGGAGCAATCCACAGCATCCCAGCTGGAGCTGAGCACGTCCACTCCTCTGCTGGCTCGCAGCGTCCCGGCCAGCCGTGCCACTGTCTCCTAGGTGCCAGGTTTTTACTGCTGCTCCTTTGGCAAGCTCAAGTCCCAAACAGACGGCTGCTTATGACCTATTGCACACTACTGCAGCAGAGCTGGTCCCTTGAAAGGCTTTTCCAGAACATGGACAAGTGCAGCACACAGAAGGGCGCTGCAGCTGAAGGGATGCTATAGCCAAAGAGGATGAAGCTGCAGCCCCATCTATGTCATCTCTACTGTTGTTTGCAGGGGCTGCTTTCTGTGATAGCAGCTGATAAACTCTCCAATGTCAGCCCAACATAAATCCCTTCTGAGCCGAGCTGAGTTGTGACAAATTTGTGATCAGAGCTGAGATTAGCCTGCTGTGACCATGCATGTGTGTTGTGGTGCTTTTGCTTCGCTTTGGATGGAATTATGTGACCCTGAAGCAAAATTTTGTGGATGAAATTCCATGCTCTGCTGAAACCTTGTAGATTCATGTTTATTCATTTAAAATTTGTCTTCTTAAAAGTAATTTTCTTCTAAAATTGTTAATGTATCCTGATAGCTGTTGGGAATTTAATGCTGTCATTTTCCTTGGCTTGCTGTGAGGGTTGTGTGTCACCTATAATTTATACAATATGGTGCTTAAAAGGTCTAAGTGCTGTTTCATTATTACAGTGAGCTTGGAGAAACAACATGGCTGAGAAAATTAGCTGTAGATAGCCTCTAGAGATTTATGCATCTCAAGGATTTTGTGATCTCCTTTTGATGAGATTCATTAATAGTGTCGCATGTGTAGTTATCCAGCTCTGCCTGCCAATCCTGAATTGTGATATCAGAGAAAAGTTGCAGTGCTCAGAGCCTAGTGTTGCTGGAAAAGTCAATGAGTCCCATCCTGCACAGGCCAAGTCTGCTCCAAGAGTCCACTGTCATTGCAGGTTTGCTGGTGGAATGTGGGAAGGAAAGCACTTGAAAGGACTGTAGCTCAAAGATACTTCAGTGTGCTTTAGCTCATTCCAGGCACTGCTTTTTTTTCCAAAGGAGGCAGTACTGTTCCAATTTAGCCACATCTGTACCAGCAGCTGCACCTGGGATGAACTTTGTCATTCCATTTGGTGCTCTGTCTCCAGGAAAACAGTATATGCTTATATCTTGTACCAGTAAAGCATGTAATAAATGCAGCCGAGATTTTTGCCAGCAACAATATCACCTAAAAATTTGGAAGACCTCTTTAGAAAAACAAGGAAATATGGGTCACTTGGTAAAAAATAAAAAAAGTCAAAGTTAAATGGAATTCATGAAAAATCAAACAAGAAAACCAGAAGTTGAAAAAATAATATTTTTTAAAGATATGGTGGCTAAATGATGAGGCAAAGAGAACATTTGCCTTGATGTATACCAGATTGAATCATCTTTTACTCTGTTACTTCCCAGATGCTTCCAAGAAAAATGGGATCTCCTGTTGTAGCTTTGAGATATGTCTCAGATATGTCTGTATGTCTCAGAGGGACAAGGCCACATTTCTAGAGAAGTTGTTCACTAGAGTACTCATAGACTCATAGAATCAGACCATATGCTGAGTTGGAAGGGACCCATCAGGATCATTGGGACCAACTCCTGGCCCTGCACAGGACACCCAAAGGGTCACACCAGGTGCCTGAGAGCATTTTCCAGATGCTTCTGGAACTCTGTCAGGCTTGGTGGTGGACTTCCTTGAGGAGTCTATTCCAGTACCCAACCAGTGCCTCCTGGTATCCAACCTAAACCTCCTCTGACACAGCTTCAGGCCTTTAAGGTCCCTTCCAACCCAAACCATTCTATGACTCTATGATTGCTAACAAACAGCTCTTCTGAGAGCAGGATGTTTGCATTTAGCTCATAATAAAAGTAAAATATGCAGAAGTTTCAAGCAAATTAAACAATTAAAATTGAAAACCAATAAAACTATTCCAACAGTATGTTGTTTCATGGGGAAAAGCCAATACTTAATATATTGCCATAACATTAACTCAACCAGACATGCAACAGGAAACAGCCATTTAACTCTGGAGTCAGCAACAGTAAATCATTGGTGTTTTCAGCTTAAGGCAAATAACTGAGATGAAAGCCCTAGTGTTCAGAGTCAGGAGAACAAGAAGGAACATGTTAGGATGACAAACTGAGGGCATGGCAAGTCTTGGGACACTCCATTGTGCAATTCACATGGGCAACTTCTGTAATATTGTATTTATATTGCAACAGACAATGTAAAGGTGCTGAACTGAGTCACATAACCCAGGTCAAAGTTAGAAGAAAGCTGTGTTCCAGTCACATGGTCAGCTCTTGCTGCTCCCTGATGTGGCTCCAGGTTCCTTCACCACACTTTGTTGTGTATTTTGGGATCCTGCACCATGCAGAGAGGACAAGCTGCCTGAAGATCAGCTAAGCATGCTCTCATCAGAGGGAACAGCATTTATATGTGGCACATGGATGTTTTGCAATTGCAGCTTGAGTGTTCATTTCTTAGGGAAATAGGCAGGAAGGGGCAGAAGGGTCTTTTGATACTCAAAGCACAAATCAAATCACCCTCACAGGCTGGAGGCTGCATCAGGGACCTTGGAAATTTGGAAGGGTACACATCCATATGCACACAAACAATTTTTGCTTAAATTTTTGTCAGCATATCCCAAGCACAGAGCACAGACTAGGCCTGTACCATCTAACTGGGAAGCACCACAAGCTGGGAAGACTGCAGTATTAGGAAGTTCAGTTCCTCAGCAGTTCCTCAGAAGGATTCTGCACAGTGAAGGAGACTCATGGTGAGGTCTTCTAGCCAGAGAGCACCTTGAATGTGTACACTGAGCTTCTGTAGGGTCCTTACAGATTAAAGTAATTTGCAAAATAGTTTTTATCTTTTAGTGCCTAAACCCTCTCCACTCCACTCTTTTTGAAGAAAGAAGTTGTGGAAGGATAGTGTGCTGTGCCTAGAGTTCCAGAAAAATCATTATCTAGCTCTAAATAACCTAGGTAAATGGATGAGACATCACCCTGTAGTGATATTTCATATGCATGTTGTATTCAACACTCATGAACCTGGTATATAAGCAATGCAAAAAATCCCCCAAACCCCAAGAAATTTGTGTTAGAAATTCCAACTATACCAACCAGAATTCATGACACTTCTCTGCAGCTTTCACCTGTTCTGGGTAATTGGTCATTTCAGGGTCCTAAGCAGTGTGCAGGAGATCACAAACAGGGGGTTGTGCAACATACCCTGATTTTTAACCAGTGGTGAGGAACTAGGTTGTGGCTAATTGTTGTGCAGAAAGGACTGAAGGGTTCAGTGAGTAACTGAGGCATTGCCTTCAGAAAAGTTAATCTGTTCCAATCCATCAAAAAGCAGCAAAACAACTGAAGTATAAAATGACCAGGCAAGGAATTAATTTGCTTGAATGCATGGAAGAATTTGTGTCTATGTAATGTATTCAGATATAAGCTCAAGGATTTACAACATACATAATTAACTGGTGTAGCAGAGAGGTGAATCTTAAATGGCCTCTCAGTATCAATAAAACATACTGAAAATAATAGATGAAATTTTCTAGATCAGGCTAGTATATAATTTCATCATCTTCCTTCTGAAATCTATGTTTTTAAACCAAGGAGCTGATCCAACCCCCTTCATTTATGGAAAGGCTCATACTGACTTCAGCGGGCTTTGGATCAGGCTTCTGACAAATATCACGTGAGTTTTTAATGTCCTGAAAGCTGTCAAAACACATAAACTTTGGGGTTTTTTCAGTTAACCAATTATCTGCCTTAATTTTTCAAAATTCATGGAAGTCCACAATAGAGCTTTGAAGTAATATACAAAAACCCAAAAAAAGCTCATGCAAAGATCTACTTGTTTCACTCTAAAATAATTAGTAAGGCTAATAATTAGTAAGGAGTGCAAAATCAGTTAGTTTTCTTTATCCCTTGCCAACAACTAGATAGTGCCTACATGGAAATTTTCTTTCTTCTGCCTTAATGGCCAGAGAATTTTACCAGTTTGTTCATAGTCAAAATTATCTGAACCCTGTTGTGCCCCAAAGTGAAATGAAATAACATGTCAAGAGTTTCAAATTGCTGATGTGAAGCTGCAGTCGGAACATAAAGAAATTCTGTGATTAGAAAACACCCCCTCTTTCTTGCTCTCTCTCTCTCTCACTCTCTCTTTTTTTTTTAAAGAAATCACATCAATCAGGAGGAACAGAACATTCTTTCAATGGGCTTTTTGTCATCTGATAGTGAATTACTGAAACACCTGCTTTGCAGGATGCCATTTATTACGTGCTGCTTTGAACAGATATGCCACTCACAATTGCTTCTATGCTATGCTCATGCTTCATAAAGAGCAGCAACCTGCTAATGCTAAACATCCTGATCTCACATTGTTATTAAAATTACATCTGGAATAGACCTGGCCCTTTATGTTTTAAGTTTTTGTGTTGTCATGGACATATTTTCCCATAATGACAAGCATAACTGACATATCAAAAGAAATTTGTTTCAAGGAGAGCAACATTTTGCAACTGAAAATGATATACGCCAAAATTTGTCACCTCATACAGCAGATATAGCAGCTCTTCCCTGTAATTTATTGGCATGGGTTCCAGCAAGGGCAGTTTTGCCCTGCTTGGAAAGCAGTCTTTTTATGTGAGCAGAATACAGACCATCTCTTCGCTCTTTATTTTCTACATATTTTCAGTGCTTTCTGTAGTCAGCAGAATGACTAAAATTGCTGGAAACTCCTCCTGAACCTTTATATATACCCAAGATTTTGTGTTATAAAACTTAGCAATAAACTTTTGTAGCATATTGCTGCCATGGAACAGCCAAGGAAATTCGTTCAGTGGGAGAACTGTGACTCTGTTCACTTTGATCTGCTCAGACATTATAAATCTTTTCCAAATACTTAACATTAACTGATGAGGAAGGGGTTTCTAGTTTAGGGTCATAAGCCTCCAAGTAGTGCTGTGCACTGAATTGCTAGGATGCTATCACAGTATTTGCTCTGTAGCATTCACTGAGATCACATGGATCTAACTGAGCTCCTCACTGGACTCCTTCACTCTCTGGGCTACAGTCGGTCTACTGCTGAACTTTCCTTCCACAATGTAAGCCTCTGTGCAAGGTAAACACTTCCACTCAGCTTAGGAAAGGCTTGTTTAAAATACCATTCTCAAAGTACTAGCTGTTCTTTTAGTAAGCAAATAAAAACTATTGTTGCAGCAGGTACTTTGTATTAGGAAAAGCCAATAAAAGAATTTGGGAAAAGTTTGACATACTGACGATTATTCCCCTGCATATCTGCAAGCACACACAAAGAAAAATCTATTGTACGTTGTTTGAGACAGTTTTTGGTGTAGAATTCTTCAAAGTAAGAGTAACAAAGGAAGAGAGTGTGATTTGCTCATGATTTCAGATAGTTCTGTGTGATCCATGCCTGCACTTTGCCATTAATTAGCAGTGTCTGGGAATGCACATTTTGTATGTACAGATCGTGGAAAGGTGATCACACTGCCAAGTACAGGTATTATTTATCAGTATTTTTGTAGGTGGATTTGTCAGAGGACCACAAAGTGTATAGCACAGACTTTGCTCTTCATAAAATACATTACCCTATATAGCAAGGCAGTTAATTTCCAGAGCAATGAGGAATATACAGAAACATTGCAATAATGGTGGTTGAGAAAGGGCATCACTTTGTCAGTTTGTTTTCCCCCATCCTTTACACACTTTGGGATTTTTATCTCCCAATATAACTCTTCCTTTAGCCTTATTTGCTGGAAAGGTCTGACAAGGTCTAGGGCAGTGGAGTCAAATTTTGAATTCTTTTGAAACCATTTTACTTGTTGATTACCATGTCTAAATTTAGAAAGGGATGTACCTATGATGGGCCTTCTGAGTGTGCTGTGAAGAGGACATAGTAGTAACCCATAAAACGTTTCACTATAATGCATACTTGAGAGCACAGAGATCTAGGAATTGTTTAGAAATCAGTGCTTTGAAAATGCAGACCTCATGTTTTTTCCTCAGGTGTAAACATGATTCCAGGTTTTGGATGTGAACACTACTTTCTTTAAATGCACAGAATATTTCTTTAACTCTTGAAGAAAATGTTATGTTTGTATATTTATATATTTACATATTTATATAAGCTCTTTAAAATGCTTAGGGAGGTGACAACTCTTTCTGTTTCCCCCAGGAGATACAGATCAATCACAAATGTGAGTTTGTACCTGCTTGTAGTGTCTGCAGATCTCAGCAGCAGATCCAACAGCACTGAAAAGGAGTGTTGCTTGGGTGGAAATGACAATGGATACCTGCAATTCTAAAGTATTCCTATGTCCAAACTTCTTATTGAAGCACCAGGATTTCATGCAATGTGGTTAAAGAACGTCCCTAAGCTCAGTTTGGATTGGCAGTCTGAAGAGTGCAAAGTTTATTCCTTTCCATGACAATCATGACCATGTGAATTCTGGGGATGGTCTTGACCACAGTGCTCATGAGATGGTTGAGGTTCCTGAGAGGACAGAGTCAAGCAGCCAGGAGGATCACAGCCCTGGATATCAGAAGAGCAGGCTGTGGCTTATTCACAGATGTGCTTGGAGAAATCCAATGGGATACGGCTCCAGAGAGAAGAGAGGTTCAGGAAAGCTGGCTGCTTTTCAAGGGTCCCCTTCTTTAAGCTGAAGACAGAAGGTCTGCACAGATGAACAAGCTGCTCCTGACAAAATTCAGACATAAAAAGGAACCGTACAAGAGGTGGAACCATGCATAGGGGAGCCAGGAGGAATGCATCATGAAGGCTTAGAAAAACCAAAGTCCACCTGGAGTTGAATCTGCTGAGGTATGTAAAGGGCATCAAGAAAGACTTCTACAGGTACTTAGGCAGCAAAAGAAAGACTAGGGAAAATGTGGGACAGCTGCTTAATAGTCTGGGGAATCTGGTGACAAAGAACATGGAAAAGGCCAAAGTACCAAGTGCCTTCTTCCCCCACATCTTTACTGGTAAGTCTGACCTTCAGGCATTCCAGGACCCTCAGATATGGGAGAAAATCTGAAATGAGGTTCAGCTGTCATTAAGTTGTGTCATATTGTATCTAATTCTTCATTTACACTACATGTGGTTGTTTCAGTCTGTAAACTCTTCTAGGCAAGGAAGTGTGTTCATTAATTTGGCTTCAAAAAGATGTTACGTATTTTGTTTTGAACAGTGTCTCTGGGGGTATTCTTAAAATAAGTTGCATTAAATGGCTTTGCACTTTCTGTGAAAGTATACTCCCTAATAACAATCCCTGCCTGATTCCTAATTTAGTTTATTTTCCTGGTTTATCTGCACATGTGCAGATACCCAAGCTGCAAATTCCCAGTAGATTTCAGAGGCCAGACTTGCTTGCTGTGTGCAATCCACAAACACCATGCCATGCAGTTCAGCCTGCTACACCAGCTCCTTCTGACTCCAGGAAATCTTGACAGCCAACAGGACATCCCCAAAGACGAAGGCATGGGAGTCAGGATCCTTCTCACTGCTTCCAAGAAAAAGGATTAAAAGTGTTGTTTTTTTCCCCTCCATGGGTAAGTGAATAAATTAGGTTGTTATTTCTTCCTTTTGCTGATCCATGGCTTTACATGTGTGTATCTAATTAAGTACAATCCATACTGAAATAAAATTGCCGTGGCAGTAATCTTTTAATTCTAGGAAAAAATAAAACCTCCAAGGCAAAAAGCATCAGTAATTAAGAAAATAACTTTAACAATTGCGGATTATGCTGACCCAGGAGTGAGAGAGGTTTGCCTTGAAGTGTTTTCCCTCTGTCCCAAGTCTTCCTGCTCCCTTTTAAGCCTTTTGTTTCAAAAGACTCTTATACTGTAATTTTGCTTTCACCTGCCCTCTGTGTTCTTCCTTTGTTCTTCTGGGTTTTTTTTGGGGGGAGGGTGTTTTTGTTGTTGTTGTTGTTTTTTTTTGGGTTGTTTTTTGTTTTGTTTTTTTTTTTTTAATTTTTTTTATTTTTTTTTTTGTTTGTTTTTTTGTTTTTTTTCCCGGGGGGGTGTTTGTGCTTGCTGACTTTCCTTGGAAATAACTCTCTCCTTTCTGTCTGTTTTTGGCACTTTTGCAATGTGCTCCTGCCTCCCTTCTCCCCCTTGTCCTTCTATCCCTCCTGTGTCTTCTCCCACTGCCATTGTTAGTTTTCTCCCCAGCATCTCATACTTCTCCCCTTTTGTTGGGTCTCTGTGTCAGGATTGCTGTTCAGGACTGGAGCAGTCTCCTGACAGAAACCTGTTCATCTCAGGAATGCAGCTGAGGACTTAGGAAGTCCAAGAAGTGGCCCAGAAGACCACTTTTGGTGGTCATTTTCACCCCAGTGTTGTCTTGCATGGATGGGATGTTCTCCTACATGAAGCAGCATGATCTTTCATGGGCTCTCAGCTTGCTGCTGAGCAGTCTTGTCACATTTTACTTGGTTTTGGATCAAGAAAACAGGGAATAAAAGCAGTTGCTGAAAGAACAGCAGAAGGACAAAGATTTCAGCCCAACAGAACTGGCCTTGCAAAGAACTATGCAGAAAAAAACCCCAATATTAAGTTGTATTTTGATACATTAGCCTAAATAATAAATTTTCCACACTTTTATGAAGAGTGGCATCTTTTTGAAATATTTTTAAGTGAAGGGCTCCCCAGTATGTAAGTATAGATAATATTATTATCAATATATATAAATAATAATATTGTTCTAAACTCTGCATATATGAGTGACTAAAAGCTGCTGATTTCAGCAAAGTAGGAAAAACAGATTTGAAAGCAACAAGAAAGGAAAGAAGAAAGTTCTTTCCTCGAATAACTTACCATACTGCAAGGAGTTGATATTGTGGCCATAACTCCAGAAGTCTTGTTCTCAGAGCACAGTGGGGTTTAGAGATCCCTGCTGCTACTGGAAGATAGGAAGAAAAAAAATCTGTATTTCACCAAGGGAAGCTCTTGGCAAAGTTCAGCATAGCTGTAGATACATATTTGTTAAAGGTAGGAACACATTTTATTTGAATTCTATTTTTTGCTGCAAGCACTGGGCTCAGTCAAGAGCAATGCTGTCTCTTGCCGGTGAGGTAGCAATGTTGACTCACAGCAGAAACTGGCCCAAAGTGTTTTTATATTTTTTTGTTGTCTTTCTTCATAACTGAGTGAATTTTATGTAGAAGAAATCAAATGTGAAATCAGTCATTGTGTTGGGCAAGAAGAGTAAGATTTCAAAAAAGTGGTACTTGCAAACTGTTTATATTGCACAAGCAGTTGTTTTTGTAGGTGTTAAACTACTCCAAATCATCAGGTATTTTTCTAAAGGAATGAGTATCTTGGAAGTAGGAATGGCCTCCCAAAGTAATTTCACTCTTGCAAATGAGCATCTGTTAGAACATAATAATTAGAATTTCATTTTTCTGTCTTTGGCTATGAAAGATGAAAAGTATTTTCTTCTCCTGCCCTTCCTCCCTCCTCTTGTACTCAGGCATTATATTCTTGGCAGTGATTAGGATTGTTCCTCAGCAGCCAACAAGTTGCAAGTTTCAATTCAACACCAGATCACTACTTCCTTGTAGGAGCTGTGTATACTGCTGGCCTGGGGGATCCAGCTGTGCTGGGGCTGTGTCTGGCCTGAAAACTTTGCCTTTGAGGATCTGGTACCATCTTCAAGGGGGAGGGACAGTCTGGAGGTAAGACATCAGTATCCTCTCTGTCTAGCTTTATGAGCTGCCACTCCTGCCTTCTTGTAATTTGTGAAGACCAGTCTGGAAATTGCTGTCTGGTTTCCACCAGCAAAAACATTGGACCACCATGTTGACAAACAGAAGCATTTAGTACAAGACATCAATGGGCATCAAACCCTGAGACACTGTATAAAAGGAAAGTGCTGCTTTTCAAAAGAATACTCTGTGTATTAGATAATTTATAGTATTTATCAAGGCCTACTCATGAAGCAGTAGTAAGTGAGGAATAGCATTTGAAAGTCTTTCTATTCCAGATGTGGTCATATCTTCCAGATTATTGAAAAGACTAATAAATCCAAAACTATTCCCAAAAAAGCTGAAGCTCATCCCAGCAAGTCTGTCTTAAATTTTACATGATCTCAGTATGCATGGTCTGCAGGTGGCTCTCACCAGAGAAAGGGAAGTTGAGTGGATGGTGCCTGTTCTGCAGCACAAGTACTGCCATCCATCCAGGTGGGAAGTCCTCTCTCCTGTGCCAGGCAAGTGCCCATGCTTGGAGCTGAGTGTGTAAAGCAAGATGTGCTGAGCTTCTTGGCTTCTGAGCTTATGTATTCAGTCTTTCTTATAATAAATGAACTCTATTAAAAAGTCAGTGCTTGGCTTTTAAAAAAGTAATACCACATTTCTGTAGATACTGTAGTAGTTTCTGGGTGCAAATATTAGAGCAACCATCCATTCTGGAGAAGATATTACTGCAGTGTCAGTGTCAGTGTTATGTGATGAATTGCCATGGGTTGTTAGAGTCTCACTTTTTTTCTGCAAGATTGGTTGAGCTGACAGATTTCAGTAAATATCAGCCTTATACTAAATTTTTATCTCTTAACTAGTGACTGTAGAACCGTTTTGCTAATCTTGTAAGTTATGTGAAGGACTATACTATAGAATGACATTAGTGAATACTTGAAAGAATCTCCTGCTAAATAATACCCGTTATCACTGAGATAAAGGCAATTTGTACTCCATTTGGATCACTAATTTTGTTTTGCCACAAAACAGGCATTTTCTTAGGACAATAAGAAAAAATTAGAAGATTAATTGGTGTGTGCACAAAGTTTTATAGTGGTAATATACATGTAATACAATCTGTAATAAATCATTTGTGTCTCCTGATGTTTATTAAAACACTTATTTGTATAGAGATGGCTAAACAAAAAATTAAACACTCCTTGGAAACAGAGTCAACGAAGTTAAATTTTTCTCATTGTTTTGGAAACAGATCTATGATCATGTTTTAGCCCCAATGAAAGTTAGTGCAATTTACCTACCAATTTGTCCTAGGATAGCCACAGCTGATAATCTTCCACTTCATATTAGAGTCCAAGTCTCAGACTTATTCCAAAGAAATATTACTCCTTCGAACACTCTTTCTTCCTATCCAATACTTCTTATCTCACAAATTTGCTTTAAAACTGTTAAGATGATGACTTTCTGACAAGGTAACTTTCCTTCCAGTTGAGTTATTTCAGAGAATTCCATCATACTGAGCAAAAAAATATTATTTCCAGTTAAATAATGGAGAAGGAGACTGTGCCAAGCAATCCATTGAGATCAGGAGGTCTCTGGCCTGACAACAGAGCTCAGGAGCAAGTGTTATTAATTTCTCTGGGCTGTAAAATTGCTTATTGTTGCTGTCCAAATAGAAGAACCCAGGGTTTTAAATAGTTGTCATAAATAAGAAAGTTGCATATAATTTAAAATGTGAGTTATATAAAAATAGATTTGGTGTCAATGAAGTGTTAGAAATATCAGGTCAAAGGGGCTGCTACCAAGAATTGGGAGAGTCTCACTGATTTCCATGGAGTTACTCTAGCAGTGCATTTGCACAGTGATTATTCTCTAAGAAATGCCAGAAGCAGAAAACATAAACTGTTGTTGCTTGCAAGTGGAACACTAAAGCCTAAACAGGAATATGAACAATTTAGGGATCATAATGCAGAAAATTCTATTAGGAAGAGAAGGAATAAGGTAGGCTGGAGAATTGATGGGAAGAAATGCTGGAATGACAGCTGGCAGAAAAAATTATTTCTCTAAACTAATTTTTGCTGTCTCCTGCAATAGTTTCAAATTGAGTCTGGGAACACTGGAAAGGAATTTGGAACCTGAGTAAATAATTGCATGAAAGGAGAGTAAGCAGCAACTAAGAAAAGAGGTCTACTGACAGGGAAAAAAAAATTCTTGTAGATTTATGGTGAATTTAAATGTTTGCTGAAGAATAATGTGCAGAGAGCTGAAGCACAAAGATAAAGGACAAACCTCGCCTCTCCAAGGTGACAAAGAAATCGGCTGGTAATGATGCATAAATGCAAGGCCGCTGCCTAGACTAGATCCTGATGCATAAATAACATTTCACATGCTTCTGTGCTTTGTTTGACTTGGCTCCTGAACCTTTGCATCAGTAAGTGTGGTGATTTATGCAAAAGGAAAAAATTCTCGAAAGGTAGACTCTGGTCCTTACAGCCATGAGATGCTGGGCCACATTGAGCAAGGGTTATTTTGTCAAGAGTGTAGAGATCTCAGCTGCATGATGTAATGGTTTTTGCTGGGGTGGAGTTCGTTTTCTTCACAGTGGCTGGTGTGTGGGGCTGTGTTTTGGATTTATACTGAACACAGGGTTGATGATATAGAGATTTTTTTTTTTACTACTGGGCAGGGCTTACACTGACCCAAGGCCTTTTCTGATTTTTGTGCTGCCAGGCTGGGGAGGGGGCTGGGGGTGCTTGGAAGGCTGGGAGGAGACACAGCCCAGACAGGTGACCCCACCTGAGCAAGGGGACATTCCAGACCATGGAACATCATGCTCAGTACATAAAGCAGGGGAAGAAGGAGTAAGTGAACATTTGGAATGATGCCATTTGTCTTCCCAAGTCACCGTGAGGTGCGATGGGTCCTGCTCTCCTGGGGATGGCTGAACACCCTCCTGCCCATGGGAAGCAGGGAATTCATTCCTTGTTTTGCTTTGCTTGAGTCAGTGCCTTTTGCTTTCCCTATTAAACTGTTTGTCTCAACTTGTGAATTTTCTACCTTTTGCCCTTCTGATTCTCTCCCTGATCCTGCAGGTGGGGGGGTGACTGGGTGCCTGAGTGGGGCTTGGCTGCTGGCTGGGGTTGAACCATGGCAGATGGAGAGAGTGCAATTAAGAACTTGGCCCGTGCCAGCCCCGGTTTGTTGCTGTAAATGAGCACTTCTGCTTCGAGCTTTCCCTGTTTCACTTTTGTCTCTTGTGACTTCAGGTACCCATCCCAGTCTGCTCCAAGCTGTCCTCCCTCTGTCCTGGCCTACTGCTGCACCTTTCAATTCTCATTATCTTGTCTGGAAATGGTAGCTGGACTCAAGTCTTGTCTGATTATCAGAAGCATATATCATTCCTCAAATATAAGATGTACCTCAAATGTGTATTAGGAGTCAGTGAGCTAAACCTTTGTGGTATGGATAAGGTATGAAGTGTCTTGAGTGTTCAAAATGCCTTAAGCAAATAGTGGCAAAAATATATAAATGGATGTTGATTTGTCAAGCAGCAGTTTAATTCTTCTGGCTAATTTCGGGTTTTGTAGGCTAGGAAAGTGGTGGTATGGATCCAGGATAACTCAGCTCCTGCCTTCAAAAGCAAGCCACATCCTGAGGGACCACCTCAATAAACTGACTGCAGTTCTGCTTCTTTGCACAGCTGTTCTGGGGTCAGCAATGTCCTTGTGTTGGTGTGGGGGAGAGAAGCAGTCACCACTGGGTGAGCAGAAAGGAAAAGGGTCAGATTTGACTGCTTACAGTAAAAAGCAGCAACATGGGTCTGAATTGTTTTGTGGTCTGAAAAAAAAAGGCTTGTGAAAAGCTTTGGACGAGGCAGAACAGATCCATATTATTTTAAAATAAAATAGCTCTGAAAGATCTTTTATGTCACAGAAGAGGTTAGTCTTCATGATTCTTGTTTTAACATGATTTTCAAAGATTTTAAGAGATATTTTAATAAGGACTAGAACTATTATTCTCCAATTAACCACAGAAATATTTGGAGGGAGAGGTAATCACCTTTTCTTAGACCAACTGATCTAGCTGGGAATTTAAGGAAGTTGTGCTAGGGTCTCTAGCTTCACTGGCTTGTTGGCCAGTGGCTTCTTGAGGTTTTCCTGGTCTTCTTCATATTACCACCTGATTTCTTCCCTCTGTGCTATATTTCACTTCTCTGCTCCTGTTTGGAGCTGTTTATTGAATCACACTCTAAATCAAAACATTAAATTCTTCAGGACTTACAAAATTTCCCTTCTATTTGTTCTTCCAAGAAGCTTTATACCATCAGATAGCTCTGATGCCCTAGGATTTTAACTTTTATGTTTTTCAAATCCTGTACTGCTTTAGGGTATAACTCTATAACTCCACAGCTTGGCAGCTGCAGTTCTCCCATTTTATTCAGACAAAACAATCCCTCTAGGCCTGTAACTCAAGGACATCCTACTGCCCCAGGCCTTGAAAAGTGTAAACAAAAGTGAGTTGAGGGGGAGCAAACTGGGGGTGTATGGCTTCATTACCTGAAGCTGTAATTGGAGGATTAACCCCTGATATGTAAATTGACCAAACTTATAATGGTCTGAAAAACTCATGACCATTGTCTATCTTGGGTGTAGCCCCTCTCAGAGGCTTTTGACTGCCCAAGGTGTATATATTGAAGGCCTTTAATAAATACTCACTTTATTATCTTAATCTTGTCTAGCCTCTGTTCTAGGTAGCCACTCCAAGGCATCAGCTCATGTGAAATGCTGTATGCAAAAACGAAATGTCAAAATACTGCAGGAACCTGAGTCTGTGTTAACCGCAGTGTGTGGACAATGCCAGTGTGCCATGCCATTCATCCCAGTAGAAGCACTGGAGAATCTTCCAAGTGCTCAGGGTTTTAGAGGGAAGATGTCTACTGCCTGCATGGCTGGGAAGACAGACAGAAATAATCCTCAGGGTTTGCTTAGAGATTGTTTTTAGGAGAATGCTCACAGACATCTTGAAGTCCCAAGGACCAAAGAATTAAAAAAAACCCAGAAAAATAAAATGCAATAGGAAAACACTAGACAGTCTCATTAAAGGCACAAAGATGAATTCAGCACTTCAGGCTTTACATTCACACTCTGCAACTGAGTTGGAATAATACCATTGTTTGAGAGCAGAAATAGGTGATAAAATGTGACAGCTGGGGCTTGTTCGATGCATGAACTTCTGTCAGGGCTATAAAATTAATCAGATTCCTTAGAAAAACATGACTCACCCTGGTTCTTCCAAGTCACCTTTGATTGCCTGCCTGGATATGACAGCTTAGCAAAGCAGGTAAGCACTGCTTTGTTGGGAGGCAGGTTTCTGGACAGAGACTTCTTCCACAAACAGAACATGTGATTTATTAAAAAAAATATGGATATTGATCTAGTATCGACATCCAACTGTGATGGACAAAAGCTCTCTAACAGCTGAAAGTTAGAAAGTATGTGTTTATTGCATCGGGGCAGCGTGAGGGATAGCTCCCAAATACACTCACAATTTACAGGTGAGTCCTTTCACACTCACAATTTACAGAGTCCTTTCATCTACACAAGCATTGAATACCCAAAATACAAATACATATTCATTACTTTGGTACATCCCATTCCCTGCTTCGTATGGTAAGTAGCTCAAAAGTTATTAAGCATGCGTAGTTTGTCCTTTGAAATGGGTCGGGGGGGTCTCTTTCATGGGAAAAGGTCCCAAAATGAGGAAGTAAATGAAGTCTTCCTCGTTCTGACCTTTCTACCTTTTCAATGCAAATGTGACAAATGAACCCTTGGTAGAACTCCGACTCCCATCTTCAATGGGTTTTAGAACAGAGGAGGCCTACAATTGTCTTATGTTCCTAAAAGCTATTTATCAGTTTCTATATTCTTCATTATAAACCCAGCTAACCAAACATTGTATTGACAAGCAATCAATTATTAGTTAACTACTAACTCTTAACTTCATCAAGGCCTACCCATCTACTTTAATTAACTCCAATGAAGCTTATCTCCAACTAAAATCATAACTTCTCTAAAATCTCCAAATTCTTTGAAGTTTATGTCTCATATGGGTAACCTCTGAGGCCTGGCAGGCAACACTGGCCATGGCCAGCTATTACTGGCCACTAATCTACTCAGATGCAGTGGCAGTGATGGTCGTGAGACACATCTCACCAAGGGGCCATGTTCAAAGCAAACCAAATGGTCTTAAGTCACTGAACCCCCAACTGCTGCCTTTCCCACCTTGGCCAGGGCCCTCCTGCTTCTACTGGAGGCTTAGCTGCCTTCTACAGTGACACTTTGAGCCCTTTGTGTAGTCCACAACTTGGGTTTCCTTTATTCTCACTCATAAATAGATGTCTTTTTCATTTACTCTGGCTTTACAGTCATCTTCCCTACAACCTTAAGCCCAGGAACACATAGCTGAAGTGACTGGGCTGAGCATCTGAGAAGTTTATATTATCTGCAGTTATTGTTCAACATTACAGTGGGCAATTTTAAAATATTTTCATTTTTGCTTACTTTAATGATTTGGTGGTTGGAGGAAAAAGTCATGTTTGCCTCCATGCAGTGGTCTATCATTTTATTCATAGTTTATTATCACTTGGAGCAACTGTAAATAAAGAGAAAACAAAATTTTCAGGAAAATATTTGTATTTTCTTGGGTATAAATTTCATTCATAAATGTATTTTTCCCTTCCTCTGGCTTTCCAATACACTATTCACCTTCCCTACAAGATTCAGCCCAGGAATGCATAACCTGAGTGACCAGACCAAGCATCTGAGAAGTCATGTGTTTTTGATATCTCTGATGAGGATGGGAGCAAACCAAATGGTCTCACTCCTGTTGTACAGGTTGCTCTTGCTGTTGTAAGCAAGAGCAACCATGTAAGATGTTAAATATTCTGTACTAACAGACATTTTGAAAAGCTTAAGCAGGGAATTTGTAGTTATTTCTGCTCAAAAGATGCTGGTCCTGCAATGTTTTAAGGAATCTGAGAGACATTAGTTTTTAGAAAGGGAACCTTCAGAACAAATCTAGGCCCTGATAAGTATGATGAATGGGTCTTTTGTGATCAGAGCCAGAATTTCCCCAGGGAATTTGCAGTGAATAGAAAGAAATAGACTTCACTGTCACACTAATTTTTGCATATTCCCACTACATCTCAGAAAACAGAAAGAGAAATGGCACCGAATTTGTATTTGAATGTTCTCTGCATTCAGTCAAGAGCCTTTCCTTCCAATTGTGCTTAAGATGCTGTTATTTATAACTCTGAATTAGGAGTTTGCTTTTTGTGTTTGTAGGAAAAGTTACTCTATAATGATAGCCTGTAGTTTGACTAGTAATCCCCTGTAGTTGATTAATTTCTAATGAAAAATACAATTTCTGTGTTTTCATTTTGTTCTCTGCAAATTTTATGATCTGTTGAACAAACAGCATTTCAAAAGGATCTGTGATAATTGAAGCAATGTAAATAGTTTTGATTAATTTTGTTAAAATAATGTGATTGGGTTATATTATCTGTGTCACTAAGCCTGGCATTCACTTATCTGAAAATTAAATATCTGAGTCTGAGTTGATATGATGCATATACAGCAGTATTTAGAATCTGTGCAATGATGCAGTTCTAAAGCCAATCTCATCCTTGTGTCTGTTGTCAGCTCAGTTCTTGGAGAAGTTTTTCTGCTTAGCTGAATTCCTTTTAGAGGAAACTGAACCAAAACCTCTGTTCCAGTGTGCATCAAATGTCCTTCTATCTCTAGAAGTGATAAAAGTGATTTAAATCACAGTGATCTAAATGAATCCTTCAAGGAATTTTGAAATTGCTTTTGGAGGAATAGCTGCACTAGGTAGGATAGCAGGTCTAGGGGAGCCAGACTAAATCAAGTCTAAACCAAACCCCATATGGATATGGAGTGGACACTGGGGACTTCAGCACCATCTGCTTTGCTCTTCTGCTGTGTCAAAGCAGATGCTGAACCAAAAATGGCCTCAGTGTCCCACTGTAGTCAACAGAGAGGAACAGGTCAGGCAAGATCTATCTTAAACAATGCTTGGCTTAGAGTATCAGAGATACATATTTCTCTCCATTATTAAGGGATTATACAGTGGCTCAGTCTTTTAAACACCTAATTTAAGGCAGATGAATCCCATCACCTTGATGTTTTTGCTCATGGCTCTCTACTGAGACATTCTCAGATGGTTCCATCTCCCAGTTAGGTAGGATGGTTTGGTATGGAGCGAGAGGACTGCACATGCTGTATTTTTCAGTGCCCATCTTTTCATTTTTCCCTTATTCCTCAACGTTTCCTCCTCAAATGCAGGTTTGGAAGGAAATGGAGGAGTTGGTCTGAGTTTGACCCTGCTGAAATCAACGGCAGAATTGGCCTTGGTTTACCTGGTGCAGCTCTGCCTGATTTAGCTTGTCTTCCAAAGTGCTTGGTACTTCTGTAGATCAGATCCCAGGCACCATGAGCTGAGGAGCACTCAGCTGGGGATAGCCACTGAGAAGTGAGGTTGTATGACTCACTTGGCATTTCTGGGCAACAGCAGGAAGGATGGGTGGGATAAGGGCACCGGTCAGCATCCGGCATGGTCTGGCCACAGTGGTGTCCTTCATCCTCCTCCTGTAACAGAGGAAGGGCTGAAGGGTCACTCAGTCTGTGTCTGTGGCTCCTGCCCAGGATTAAAGTGGTCTGTCTGATAAGGGTCCTATGGGAAGCTGGTGTATGAACACATCCTGAGGCACTGCCATGGGATGTATTATATTCCAACGACCTTAGTCTTGGCAGATCCTAAATTCTCTTTGCTTGGCTCCCCAACCTTAACAGTGCTCTTTAACTTACTTCTGTTACCTTGGGTTTTTTTGGCTCATAAAGCCCCACATGTATTCACAGAAGTCAGTCCTGTGCCATAGTCCTGATACTTCAGCTGGCCTTACAGCCTCATTGAGCCCATCTTGAGCCTAACACATAGACTCAATTGTCCATGCAGCTCCTTCAGTCCATTCTGTCTTTAAATTTTGTATTATACAACCTAAACAATCCAATATCACACTGCAGCCCTTTCTTAACTCTGCATCACACACAAAATACATTTATTTTTTTATTTTCCGATGCAAATTAGCAGTTGACTTCCAAGAATTATTATGCATGCTTTATGTCTTGATTTAATAAATTTGTGCAAGTGAAAAGCCTGGGAGGGAGAGACAAAGGCATCATTGCATGGGTGCTTTGAGTTGTTTTTCTGGCAATTTATTATACTAATTGGGCATCACTAGCACAGTGATTAGCTAAAATGAGAACCATCGTTTTATTTATTTAGAATTTACAAGTATTAGCATGGCAACACTTGAGCTGCTGGCTGCTGGTATTTTTTTATTTCCATTTTAATATTTTCAGATTCTTTACTATTTATTGTACCACAACAAACTGTCATGGAAGAGGTGTTTGCAAAGCTTTCTGTTGAAACTGTGAAGTTCCCCATCAGTGTCATTTCCGAAAAGCATGAAAAAGTCTCCAGCATGTTTCAATAATTTTCCACAGAGTAACTGAGCAACTGAGCCATGTACAAAAAATTGTCCTAAACCATCTAAGAGTTAGTGCTGTAAATTCAGGAAAAGTTGAACAAATTCAGCATAAGATTTCATGAAAACTTTACAGCACAGGGCAGTCTGAGTCTTGATGATTTCTGCCCTGGCAGTAGTGGGAAGTGCCTGTCTGCAATTTGA
This sequence comes from Peucedramus taeniatus, assembly GCA_013400575.1. Taxonomy (NCBI): domain Eukaryota; kingdom Metazoa; phylum Chordata; class Aves; order Passeriformes; family Fringillidae; genus Peucedramus; species Peucedramus taeniatus. The sequence goes on along the minus strand of WBNO01015700.1, from coordinate 310,568 downwards.
AGGTGTTCTCTATGCCAACCCTTTTGCAGCCTGTCAGTAATTAGCAACCTGTGGGTGTGCAGACCTGGGAAGGGTAATGTCAAGGCCTCTAATTTTCTTGCGGAGTGCACCCTGCTAAGCTATGCTGATACACAATAAGTGCTTGCCTGCTTATTAGCAACTTTGAGATCACAAAAAATGTACAGACATTCCCTATTTTTCTTTAACCAAGCGTGAGCCTCTTCACATCCTTCTGTCACACCAAACATGTTGGTGTCAGCACATCTGTCAACATGGACTCCCTTTGGAAAAGCCACGGCATCTGATTTTCCAGCTGCACCTGGGTGCCCTCACACTGCTCTTTGCTTCAGCCCAGCTCCAAGCACACCCTCTGCAAGTAATGAACTGGCTCAGGGACACCGCCCTGGCCAGGTCTCTGCCCCCAGAGAGTCCCCAGGCAGAGGCAGTAAAGCTTTTGGATGGGACTCTTCCTCACTGGTCTAAGCATCCTTGGCATCCTCAGGGGGCAATGGCTGTAGATAAATTCTCCCTGCCAGACAGGCATGCCCTGCCTGGGCTAAGGAAACTGCTGTTTTCTTTAAAATGCATGCTTTGTTTCTCAAGGGAGAACTGTGTCTTTTTTTTCATATTTATTTTTATGCAGTTTGTCTGTCAGTCTTCCCTCCAAACTTGTGATTATGTCAGACAGCTTCAGCCAAATTTAAAGAGGGCTTCTATTCATTCTGGATCTGCTATTTACCACCTGCTATTTTCATCTGCTGCCACCTGATTCTTGTATCAGAAGAGACAGTGAACTGTCACTGCCTGTGTATCTTTTCTGTCTTTTTTTCCTCCCAGAACATCTGTGTATAAACTGCAGTCAGCAGAAAAAATATAATGCCAAAGAATTGTCAAAATAAAGTGTGACTCTTAATCTCCCACGCTCTAAATTTTGGCACAGGTTTGCATGGTTTAAACATGGCTTGGACTGAGCACCTGGTAAGTGTTTTAAGCAGCCACTGCACGGCATGCTGTGTACTGCTGTTTTCAGATTGCAGAGCTGCTGTTCATGAACAAGTAATTTCTGGCAAGATGACATAAAATTACAACTCTGCCAGTCTAATTCTCACTATTCAGTGCTAAAGTGAGCAATACAAAAGTACCTGAAAACAAAAGAGTCAAATCTCACTGTGCTCAAAATCCAAAATAAGACGATTGTATTTCAAAAATATGTATTAAAATAAATTGTGAGGAGAGGAAAGACAAGGAGGGAAAAGCTGGGTTTGGCTAATGCTGAGGAATGAATTAGGGACCCCTGCAACTAGAAACTGACAGCCCTTTCTGGTAGAACTCTGTAGGGATGAGAAATTAGTCTGTTTTTAGGGAATGCAGAAAAGCATCTGAGCCATTTACACCAGATGATGGTCACACCCTTAATTAATTTTGAAACAGATACTGGAAATTTACACCAGAAAACATGGACACCACTTTTACATCATATAACTGAGATTAGGACAAATAATCTGACCTGCAATTATTCATGTGCCATCCATACCTTTATCCATGATTTTCCAGTGAGCTCTTACACACTGATGTACAATGGGTTTGACCCTGAAGTGGAACTGGATGAGATTTTGAGCAACTGGTTTCAGAGCAGCAAAAACACTTCACTGGGGCTGATTTTTATTAATGCTAGTAAGGAAAGTTTAAAACTAATGCCTTTCATTAAAGCCAAAATCAACAGCTATTATTACTAGTTGTATATAAATATATATACCAGTAAAGCTTACTCTGCATATGAGTAGCTCTTGTCTCCATGAAAGACAATCCTCAGTGACACAATGTACTTTGGCTTGCTTTTTTCCCCTTCTGTCTCCCACTGACAAATGTGTATGAGATTGAGGAAGGAAAAGCATGAAACTCATTCCAGAACACATTTGTCAGTGCATCCTTGCAGTGATCTAGATTTGTAACTTAAAGCTGGTAGCATTTGTATATAATTAGCTCTGAAAGATTCGTAAATTAAAAGATTAAGTTAGAAACACTGAAGGAAAAAAGTGTCTATTTTGGAGCCTAGTCTGGACTGTTTTCTTTACCAAGTGCATCTTCAGTTTTTCTCAATTATTAACTGTAATACGGGGCCTAGAGTGCAGAAAGAAAAGGTCATCTTTTATCTCACAAGCCCCAATCTAATGGTGGGACACAAATGATGTGATGACAAAAATCACTCTTAAAATGAAGCTGTGCATAATGAGCCTGGGTGAATGGCAACAGGTATTACTCCATTAATATTCTGTATTTAGTGCAACAGAAAATGGCTTTGAACTAATTAAAAAATATATGAGACCAGGTTTTCCCTATACTTCCACCATAATCATCCCAGGACCATGTTGTTGTTGTTGTTGTTGTTTCCTCTTTCTACAATATTATCCACACTGTGGCATCCTGGACCCTTACCCCTGGACAAGTCTCCCCCAAGTCCACAGCACTCTGCAGTTCTTCCCTTTTTTTCATAGATCTGCCACAGTATTTTTAGCCTCTTCCCAGCTTCCACTTTCCCTGCAATACACTCTTTTTCCTCACTCCCTGCTTTTTACTCATATTTTGACCTGAAAATCAAGGAGCTGGCAGCACAGACTGTAAATTACGTGAACTGATGTGGATGGTGATTTCCTGACCTACACTTCTGTGCTGCCAGGCAGAAGAGGGGATGGCTGAAGTCACCCTGTCTCTGTGGAGGAACTGATACAAAACTTACAGCAATTCCTTTGAGAACTGTAATGGGATGGACCAAGGATTGAAAAAAATTGCTAAAGGGCACTGGCAGGGACTGATAGCTCGGACAGCAGCAAGAACCTCACCTTCTTGTGAAGTGTTTCCACTTTTTCCCCTTTACCCCTCACCCTGCTACAGTCCCAAAGATTCTTAGATGTCCCTGATGGCTGTACAGCATGTGAATTTTCTTTCCAAGGGATTAGTGATGCTGGCTTTACAGAATCTGTCATGTCCTTGACAGAGGACATCTTTCCAGGCCTTTGCGTCTCACACAGGATGAAAAACCCACTGTGGAAACCAGAAAAAGTGTCATGATAATTTATTTACTGATGGGCCAGGATGTGAACCGAGACCTCTCCAGTTCCATCACCTGGCAAGAACCTTCTATCACTGCTGTTCCAGGCTGAGCTCAGGTAAAAATACCCTTGAAGCTAAATTACACTTGAAGGCAGGGATTGTCTTTTCAGTCTGTTTTCACACAAAACCTGCCAGAGGGCACTGATTCATCTTTGGGCTTCCTGTGAAGTACAGTCACATAGACATAATAATTTCCTTACCTGGTTCTGCCCTCCAGCCTGTTCTGTACAAAGTAACATAACATTGCATTACAGCAAAGTAAAGCAAGCAATGTAATAATTTGTCCTCCAGTTCCTGTTGTAATGTATAAACCAATGTGTGAATCAGGCATTTCACATGAAACTGAGATTAGGAGAATGACTAGAGTTGAACAAACACTAGCAATGGTGTGTTGTCCAATGCCACCTTTCTTTCCAGCATGACACTTATCCTTCCATTATCAGTACTCACACTTGTCTGTAAGCAAATCAAGCCCTGAGGCACAGAGAAAGGTAAAAGTGTGTAGGCAGAGGAGCCTCCTTCATCTCCAAACTGCTATTTGTTCTTCCATTTGGCAAGCTTCAATTTAGACACAATTTTTAAAGCAAACCTGTGAACAACTGTGTGGACACTCAGAAACCAAACAAGATGGACATATGGCCAGCCCATTTGCACAGTGGAGTGTTCTTATTTAATTATAATACTGTTTCCCTATTGGGTTTCTGGTACTTTAAAAATGCCTCTCTGCATGTTGCAGCATTTTAGCTGTGCTGTGGAAATTAAGGGTTGTGAATTGATTTGCATCTTTGCAAGAAAAAGAAGTGCTAAAATAAGGATAAACCTCATCCTGTGCCCAGAATAACTTTAAAATTCCCTTTCTGGTCCATGCATCCACATTTTTTGCCTGAGTTGATGAGCCTTTTCCATTGTATGATTCTGTTCATTTCAGATATGTTTGTTTTTTAAAGAGAGTTTTGGTTTCAGCTTGTATGGGCACCCATCTGGGCTACCTGGTGTGTGGACCACCAGCTGCTTGATGTACAGTAGCCTCTTGATCAGAATCACTACACTCTGTCCCTCCCCAAGAATGATTCAAATGAGGTCTTTGAAAGTAGTTGTAAATCTCTTCAGAAGTGTAAACAGTCTCAAACTCCATTGCAATCCCAGTGCAAACAATGGTGTTACAGTGAGGAACCTCTCTCCAGCCCACCTCCAAAAGTTGCCAAGCAAATAAATTAAAGTTGTATCTCTTCTCTCTGAAGACTAGGAAATCTCATGCACTCCCTTTCACCCCTGATACAGGGAAAAGCCTGTGCTGGTGCCATTGCAGCTATCAGATGTGCCTGAGTGAGGACAAGGGAAGAATTCCAAAGGGAAGTCTTGGGGCCCCCCCTGTGTCCTTCTACCAGTTCCCTATCAGATTCTGCCCTCAGATTATCTGCCTCCAGCTCCCACTGGAAAATGTCAGAAAGATTTATGGGCAAGTAGCCAAGGGCAGAATTTGGCAGTGATAATGAAAAAGCTCCCAATTAGTGTCAGATAAAGATGACAGACTCAATCTGTCTTTGAGAAGGCTGAAGCCTTTTGTGTGCTCTGTCGTTTTTTAGCTGTGCTCTCAGGTCCCTTTCACTCGCCTTCACTTACATCAGCTGTGATAAAACGAAATCGCTGAGGCAAAGCAATTACACTGAAAAGTGCTTGTTCTGGCTTGGCCCTCTCCTGTTATGTTAGTGAGGGCTGGACTTGCTCCTGACAGAGATGAATGTGTTCTGTCTGTATCTCTCCTTCCCAGGAAATAAAAGTGAAATATGAAACAGATTCAAGGAAATAAGATCACAAAGCCTGCCTTGTCTGCTTTTCTGCCCATGAAGCCTAGGATATTCAAAATTTTTATGACCCAGTTGGCTTTCACAGCTCTTTCAGTTCTGTTTACGGTCAAGCCTCTGTCCCACTGATAGAGGAAATGCCACGTTCTCCAGAAGGAATATGAGGGAAGACAGTATGGAGCTCCTCTGTGATGGTGATGAGTCCTCCTCAGAGTGTTCTGATACAGAACACTGCCAGAACACAGTGGGAACATTCCTGACTCTCTGCTCAGCGTGGGTGAGGCTACACTTGGAGAACAGTTCCTACTTCTGAGCTCTCCAGTTGTGGTGGTGCATCTTCCCCTGCCCTCAGGACTGCTTTTTGATTGCTGGAATTGCTGTTAGGGATTTGGCACTTGTGTCATGAGTTGGGCAGTGAAGCATCCCTTGACCACACTGGAAACTCTTGCATGGCTAAAGTGAAAGCAGCACTGACCATACCAGGAGCTCCTGGTGCCTGGCTGAGGTGAAGGATGGGAGTGTAACTAAGTCACTGTTGTAAGTGCAGTAAATTCTATAGAATCACTTTATAAATGTTAAATTATCCAATGATTAAGTGCTGCTAGACCCTGTAGACATAAATAGTTGACTGGGTCTGGGACTGGTAAGATTGGACTCAGCCACACCCAGACCATGTCAAGGGTTTAGAAAGCAAGGGGTCCTCTCTGAAGCAAGGGGTCCTGTCATGAACCTCATGTGCCAGCAGGAGGGTCTCCCTTACCCTACACACCCTTATCCTTTGCATCCCCCAGTCTCTCTGCAGATCATTCTAAAGTGGTTCCAAGCCTATTTTCCTTCGTATGATTCATCTGTGTGCTAAGTAATAGAGCGAAATCTTCCCACAAAACTTTGTTGCATTTTCCACAAATTTATATTAAAATCTGTTTTTGACAACACCTTTGATGGTGATTCTTTAAGCAACTTAAGCCATTCATTTGTGACGATTTGGTGTAGCCATCAGGATCCTAAATTGGGATTTGTGATATCTGTGCATGAGTTACATGGACTCAAATAAGGGAGCTGCTACCTGGGGAGACTTTTTCACAAGTCCCACCAGTTGACATCTTCCTTTGTGTCTCATATCTATTTTCCTGCTATATACACCCACTGCTGGTCCCATACAATCCTTCCTCATGTAATTGCTCTGTCCTTTTCAGTAAATATCCTTGTACTACCCTGTTCCCTGATGGTTCAAATCCAGGCCCAGGAAATCATTTTCATGATTTCATGATTTCATCACCTGCTTTTCAAAAGTGAGGATTGATCCTACCAAAGGCAGCAACAGTTTTCTTGCTGGTTGTGTGGAATTTTGGGTTCATCCCAAAAATTCCTCTGTGATCACAATTTTCCACATCAGTTTGCAGTTATTCTGCACTTATTGCAGTTATATTGCATTTTGGTACTTTTGATCCACTTTCAGAATCTTAGATCTGAAGGTTTCCCCTGCAAGGATCTACAGTGTGGCAAAAAAGGCACCTAAACCAGGGGAAGGATTTCCACTGGTTGTGGTCAGCCTGTGCCTCAGTCACGGCAAAACAAACCTCTCCATCTCTGAGGTTTTTCCTTCTCTCCCTTTCCAGGGATATGCTGTGTTTTATAGATATATTTCTCAGATAAACCTACAAAATGCAGTATGGTCTGACAGGGGTTGTTCACTTATTTCAATCTACTTTGACGCTTAATCCACTTTTCCATCTTGTCTATAAAGCTTGTTCCCTCCCCATGCCTCTTTGCTTTGTAAAAGAACATTTTTCTACATTGAATTATTTAATTTCATGAGATTTTCCAAGTGACTTGGCACAGACACTTTCCAAATCACTTGGGATATAAGTGTCTGCATCACATTTGTTCTGTCTTTTCTTCCCATTGTGTGCAAGCTATCAGGCACAGACCTTGCAAATACCGCATTCTCTCAGCCTCTCTTGAAATTTCATCCCATTCCTTTAAAGAAGCATTAATGTTCAAATGTTGGGAAAAAAATCTATCTTAGTGCTGAAATCCACAGGCACAGTTTGTGTTTTATATCCATGATTTCCAGGTCTTGCTGTGAGTGGCCTTGAAAAGTCATGCAGTTGGCTGGTAGCAGTGGCCATGCTGGGCTGTTGATCCTGCATTTCATATATTCCTTTACACCATAGTCTTTATTTGAAAAAAGCACCCACAAAGTCTTTTTTACTCTCTTTTCATCTCCTGCCTCTTAGATTTTCAGCTCCTGGCATGCACAGAACTTGTTGCTTCTCTCTTTGTTAGTGCTCCCCTAAATTCACTGTGTGACTGGAAATGTGGCCAGCCTCCCACCCCCTTGTGTCCCTGTCAGGTTTGGTCCCTCATCTAGAAAAGGTATATTTTGACACCAGTTGCTCTGGTCTGTGAGCTTGGATCTTTGAATGCCTCCAGGATGGGAGGAGGTGAGTGGCAGCTGGGTGTGGAAGTGAGCAGTGGCTGTACTGTCAGAAACCTTCTCTGCCTCAGCTGGTGGCCAAGGCACGTGCTCTGATGGACTGAGGGGACTTAAACCTGTCTCTGGCAGGTGTTCTAGCAAAGTGCAAGTCCTCAACTTCCTTCATGGAATTTTCTGTTAAAAAATTACAGCAAAAAAGATTGTGATCACTCTTGACATATTTCAGTTCCTGACAAAATAGACTCCAAGTGCTGTAAATTCTTGTCAAAATGTGTTCTCTTATTAACTTTTATGAGCATGAGACACAGTCGAAGGAAAAACCAAAACACAGCACAACAAACCTCCCTGGGGGAAAAGCCAGGTGTGCCAGAAATCTCTAAGGAGATGGTGATCATCCACCTGGGAATGTCTGCTTTTTCCTCTGGCTTAGATTTCTCCACCAGTCAGAGGGGAACATGGCCCTTGTTGGGGGTTGGATGTGTTTCTTTTGTGTTTGTGGAATTTTTTCCTGATGTTTTGCTAGGTAACTAATTGCTGGGTACTTTATGGATACTTGACTTAAACAAAGGAGGCAGCAGGTTTCTCAGGGTGGAACAGCAGTGAAGGGCAGTTTTGGTCCTAGGACACCACTCTGAAAGGACTGGAGTACCAGGGGACCCTACTTGTTTTCTCTCTTTCCACTGGATTTCTCTCCAGAGGAAGACTGAACACATTTTTCTTCACCATTGGACTCTCATACAGGACTATCTCACTTCATAGAACTGTATTCACTGCTCAAGGAGGATTTCATCTGGACTGCTTTCACTGCCCTGATACCCAGGGTGTCAGGTCACATCTCTGACTCTGTCAGGGCATTTTCTGAGGTTTTGTTGTTTCTTTGTTTTTTGCTTGTCTCTTAGTGCTATTACATTTGTATTTGTCTTTGCTTTGTCTAATATTCCTAGTAAAGAACTGTTATTCCCACTCCCAAATCTTTGCCTGAGAGCCTCCAATTGCAAAATTATAATGATCTGAGGGAGGGGGTTTACATTCTCTATTCAAAGGGAGATTCCAGCTTTTGCTGGCAGGTACCGGTCTTTCAAACCAAGACAGCCCTACAACTGGAAAATGGGGTGGTGGGATGGGATACCATTCCCTTTGTGCCCTGAAGAGCTGCCCATGCCCTGACTTGGCTTCCCAGTCTTTCAGTCCTTAGCCCCTGATTGGTCTTCCCAATCTTTCCCTGCTCTCCCTGCTGGCACAGGTACTGAAGTGTGCCAAACTCCCCCCGGGATCCTTCTCCACTTTTTTTTTTTTTTTTTTTTGGCAGCACTGTCTGAAGTTAATCAGTTCATCTGCCCATCACAGTTCACTCTTTGATGATTCTAATCAAGTGGTGGGAGGATTTGTTATGGCTGTCAGTGATACTCTGATAAAAGCAATCTCATTCAGTAGGAGGAAGAACTGCACAATCTAATTATGGTTTTGTAAGGAATAGATGGGATGGCATCTTACTGGTAGGATGTGCCCTGGTATCAGGAAGCACAATGTAATCATAGACTCATAACAAGAGATTTCCATTCAGGATTAGTAGGACCCTAAACGATGAGAATTTGCCCATAACAGAGAATGTGCAAATAGGATTTTCAGGTAACAGCAGTGTTTTCCAACTGACATTGTGTACAAGCTTTTTTGCTTTTTTTCCTTTCAATGTGGGCTTTAATACAGACATAGAAGTGGTAAATTAAAAACTAAGAAACAAACAAAAACAATTATGGAAACTGATTGGGACTATATTTAGTGTGAAAAATAACTCTGTGGATATATTATTTGTATCCTGTGCCAGAGAAATCTGGTGCCCTGGACTACCAGTGACTCCTGATTCCTTGATTTGACAGGGGTAGTCTGCTCACAGGTAGTGCACTTATTTAAGTCCTACAATTAAGAAAAGTCTAAGCTGGATAAAATAGGACAAATTTACTTCATTAGAATTAAATTGGTCTGATGTGCAGCTTCTCCTGCAAATTAAACATATAAAAACCAGGATAAAACATTTTTAAAAGCACCCACAGGCCAGACCAGTCTTGACATTTATTAGTGGCTAAAATCACAGTCCTGCTAATGGAGAAGAAGGAAAGCAGGAGGTGGGTGAGAAGCAGGGCAAGGCAGTCTCACAGCTGGGTAGTCACTGCTGGTCCCAGGCTGCTCACAGTGTGGGCTACCAGGTGCTGAAAGTGGGCACCCTGCTGCCTTTGTAGCCCCAGAGAGAAGTAGGGTGGCCCTGGGGGGAGGCCAGAGGTTGAGGACATCCTACAGGAGAAGAAGCCACCTCCTGCCTCAGGGGAAAGATCTTGGTGATGGACCAGTGCTTGGTCCTTGGTCCTTGGTGCTGCCCTTTAGTTTGTGAGGTGTGTAAATGTGTGCCTTGCTGAATACAGTCACTATTAATGCCTTTAGGCTGTTCATCTCCTTCCTAGACTTTTTCAAAGATCTGTTTCCAGCCAACACTGTGCCCCCACTGCATATCTCTTCAGCTTTCTCTGACAGTTCACTTTTTTCAAGCTGACCTTGCCTTTTATTCTGCCTTTAGTGCCTGCTTCTTAACCCTGTCTAGCTGCAATAGCTCACACACATGCACACACATGCTCAAATAGCACAGCTCCTTTTGCAGGTGCACCAAGTGCTCAACAAAATGTTCTGTAACATGCTCTAGGGGCAGCTCCTGCCTGGTCCCAGGGGCTCTTCCCACAGCAGCTCCCTTTCTCAGGAAGAGAGAAGAATTGCTTCATCCACCAATTCTGGATAAAGAGCAGCTGCCAAATTTATCACTTCCTGCTAAAGTAATTTCCCAAAGACAAAAGAACAAAAAGTGCAGCATTTTGTGATGAAGTTTTGTGTAAGAGGGGAAAAAATCCTTTCAAACCCCAGTCTACCCAGCCTTTCCAATTGGGGAAAGTACCAGCAGGACACCTTGGACAAGGTGTTTTCCCTGCTTCTGGCTGGTGTTGTCTTCTTGTCCTGATTCTTCTGGTGGTAATGATGCACTGAGAAGCAGGGTCCAGAGGTATGGCAGAGATACCATACAGGTTACACCATGGTAACCCTGGTGTCCGTGGGCCAGGACAGGGTTTGAACTCCAGTGCTGACTCTGGACTCAGTGTGACCTGACAGGTTAGGCAGTGCCTTTGCCTGTTCTCAGCATGACTAGAATGGCATCATGAGGCACGTGGAAAACTGCCCCAAACTACACAGACATGCCTGAATGGGTGTGAAATATCTCTGCACTGCAACAATGCAACAGCTTCTACAAGTACCTGAAAGGAAGTGGCATAAAGTACATGAAAAGTCACCAATGGCCCAACAAACTTGGAAGGCAGTGCCTCTAGAAGTTAGGAGAATACAAACAGTATTCTGAGCTGCAGCATGTTGTCCTTCTCTGCAAGCAGAAAGGTGGCCAGGTCCTGCTGCCTGCCCTGCTCAACAGAGCCTGCAAAGTTGCCTGCTCGGAGCTACTGCCAAGCTCGAGCCTTTTGGTTCTAGTGGGACTTTTCCTGTGGTCTCAATAAAGCACAAGACCTTCTGAAATCAGATATACATATTTAGAAATGACTGTAAGAAACCCTAAGTGAGTGGCTTGGATGATGCCCTCAGGGAGGCAACAAATGCAGGATTTCATATTAGCTATGAAAATTGCATTTGCAGACAACTTTCTGGAGAAGTCTGCTGCTGGAGATGTGGTGTTGCTATTGCTTTCACAGCTCTGCACTACCACACACCATAATTATCTTTGCAGAGAGCATCACTCCCTAATGGCCCCACAAAGCACCCTCAGCAGCAGGAGGTCAGACATGCCTGTGAACTTACAGAGGGAGGCAAGGGGAGCTAGAGAGCGAGTGGAGACTGCAAGGACTAAAGCTCATGTAACACCCAGCCCTCATGCTGGGCTGAAGTATTGGGTGGGAAACGTCTTCCAGTGGAAAGTGTTAGTCTGACAACATTAAAAGTGCTCTGGGATTGGGCAGGTAGACAGGTGAGTGGGCAGCTCTCCTAGATTTCTGCACACCTGGTTCTGTCTGTCCTGTCTAGATTCCCAAAATCCCACCTCAAAGGTTGCGTGCAGAGCTGAATGCACAGAGTTATCTGCTGCTGCTGACAGCTTGATTCTGATAATAATAACAGCTTAACTGGTAAAATGATTTCTGATGAATACTGGATGTGATATTTTTCTTTTCCAACTTGAATTTTAATCAGAAAAATGTTAATTTCCTTAATATTTTTATTGTTGTGCATTTCCTTCCAGCTGCCGTATGAGGCAGAAAAGATGAGGCCCTTAAAGGTACAAAAATCTAAATCAGTAGGAAACTGTGCATTAATTTTAATTATTGTCAAAGAATTAAGAAAAGGCATCTTGCCTCTCCCTATCAGCATTTAAACAATAAAGATAAATACTCTAATAATTATTTTCCTTGTGCAATTGCTAAAGATAATAATTAAGATGGTTTAAACATCACTGGAGACACTTTGGGAAATCAGCTGGGAGGGAAGGTACAGCTGTTCAGATGACACCTCCTTTGGCAAGGAATTCACTACAAGTCTCTTATAGACCATCATGTTGTTTATATTAGCTGAATGAACTCTGATAAATACTGACTTACAGAAGATGGCCACAGCAGAATTGGTACCTGTTGCTTGCTGATCTTTGCTTTGATGAAGGAAGCTTCTTGAAGAGTAGATAGAAGAGCCAGGAAGAGAAGGCTTTGTTGATCAGATTTTGAGGCACAAGGAGATTTAACATCATGGTCAAGCATCCTGTTTATATATATATATGCCAATTAACAAATGTGTATAAAATGTCCTGTTACAAAATTGAGTATTACCTCGTTATTCTGTCAATATTAAACTGATCTCTACTTGTTAAAAAGTCTTGTTTTTTAGTGTATTTGGGGCTGTTCTTTGTGGTGGATAGAATTTGGAAAAGCCTTGAGGGCTTAAAGCATAGACCCAAAGAGAGCTTATCACTGAGAAGGTGACACATGAATGAATGAGACTACATCACTCTTGATCTAACAGAGGAGTGACTTGAAAAATGTCATTGTAAGGATCACTGGTAGAGCCAGAAAACAGATCCCAGTCTTCAGGGCCTGAAGATAATTAAAGCTGCATACAAATTAACCTTGCCTAGTAGTAACTGAAGTGACTAGTTGCCTTTCCTCCACCATTGCACAAATGAAGGAAAATGTGGAAATGCAGACTGAAAATATGGTTAAGGACATAGCTATCCAGTTTGTGGAAATTCATGAGAGCACGTGAAAGAGTGGGGCTGAATGTATCTCTGCTTTCAGGTTTGAGTCAGTAGTTAGAACCCTCCAACCTGGTTTCTGAATTCTTCTCATTTTTTAGATATATTCACCAGGTGTCATTTCTAAACAGCTAGAATAAATTAATTGGGGAGCAAGCCAAAGACTTAAACTAAAGTGAGAAAAACCCTTTGCTCACTGTAAAGAGCAGGTGCCTTTATCACTGAATGTTATGTCCAAATGAATATAATGTCCTCCCTCACCCAGCTGTGATCCAACCTGTAGTCCCATAAAAAAAGGGATTGGCATTAAGTGTAGAGAGCAAGTGAGTTTGCCATGGCCAGCCAGTGGTGCAGCCAGGCAGAGGCTGAGGGGAATGGCTGGGAGCTGCACTGCTCTTGGCAATGTGCTTTTGGTAGAACTGTAGTGCTGTAAGCAGCGTGTGGGATCAGACAGAAGAAAAAATAGGCTCAATGCAGATGTGAGCCAGCCCTGCACCTCCCAGGTGTTTGCAATGTGTGCGCTCATCAGCAGGTGTCACTACGCCATCGGCTGCTAAAGTGTCACACCATGGATGTGCAATCATTTCATTTCGAGAGGTTGTTTTGCTGTGTGCTCCAGGGGTGTTTGCTGAATAGGGAACATTCCTGGATGGATCTTCCTTTCTTTCTCTTTTAACTGGCTTATCAAAGAAGCTACCTTTCTACTTGCTACTGAAACATTGCCCTCAAATGTCTCCTTGGGATTTAATGATATGCTTGAGACTTCTATCAAGCGTTTGGTTGCTCCAGACAAAATGTTAGCTGATAGTACGTGATTCAAAGCCCCAAAGCCTGTGATAATTAATTCTTCTTGTTGTCTGATGTTGGCATGCTGTGTACCAGCTATTACAATATTAACAGTGCGAGCACAGTGGCAGTGAGTGGAAAGATGCATCTGATGTCTCACTGTGAGCTCTCTATTACCAGGGAGCTCCCTGTGGTTACAGCAAAAGAGTTAGGGAGGAGAACGAGTTACAGATGATCAGTAGAAATGTTGTCTAAAAGATGCTCTGAAGACTGATTCCTACCATGGCTTTAAATGGTCCAGGAGGATAATTTGTGGATTAACACTGAGTTACCTCTTCCCTAAATGGGAGCCAGCTGAAGATGGCTGGTGGATAGTGGACATATTTTGATATTTTGAATAGCCAAGCCAATTCACAGATGGAGCATTAATATAAAGCACTTTCTGTTCGAGGCTGTGCTTGGTTTTGCTAAAAGGGCTGTGCTTTCAAAGTCCAATGAGTCAGAGCAAAAGACCTCAAGGGCACAAACTCCCAAAAGTGAGCAGGTGGAGACAGGGAAGCAAAGGGATTGAGATCAAAGTTAAGAACAAAGAGAGTGACTTTTGGATAACTGGGTGGTTTTGTTTGTGTATCTCATTTGGTAGACTGAAAGAAAAATTGGCTTACACGGGCTTTTTACAACTTTATTCAATGCCAAATTCAGTAAACACCAAAATTGCACAAGAAAATAACCCTTCACAATTAGTACAGGTTTAATATCTAATGAGAAAAAAGATGTTAGGTAAAGTTCCCAAACCTGCTGCCTTCTGAAAAGAGGCAACTTAAAAAAAAATCTATATTTCAGTTAAACAAAATGCAGCTTGGGAATTGCCATCTGTTGCCATGAGCAGTATTTGCACCTTATTCTCCTCATTCATTCAAATCCTACTTTTAGGGGCTGGCTCTTCCAAAATTTCTTTCAATCCTGCTTCTTTGCCAAATATTGAGTCCTTTAGACTCAAACTGCTATCAACATAGATTTTTGTGGGTGGTGAAATGTACAAATGCCTTGAAATCAGCACAGATTTCAATGTGTTTGTACATTGCAGCCACTGACCACGCATGGTTTTAAAAATAATAGCAACAACAAAAGGTGCAGCAATGACAGCTCATCATGATGCAATAACATGTGGGAGTCTTTCATGACTCTCCTTGAATCAGGTTATGTACATACAAGGAAACATTTCTAAAAATGTTACATGGAAGTGTTTTCAGAAACTTGCACTTGGCATTTCATTATAGGCCAGCATCTTTCTGTGTCATTACTTGCACTTTGCATGTTAGTTTTGCAAGGCTTTAATTTACACTGGGGGAAGTTTACTTTGTTATGGTATCAATGCATATAGAGTCTTGCTACAGGAGAGCACAATCCTTTTATTTGTAGGTGTTTTCAGTATGGGTGGTAAGGCATGCCTTAATATTTAAGGACTGTTGTCAACAATTTATTTTAAGAGTAGGAATTCTGAGAATTTTTTTTTGTAAGCAGCGTGTGGGATCAGTTCCTTTTTTGTTGTTGTTGTTTTTTTGTTTTTTTTTTTTGCTTTGTTTTGTTTTGTTTGTTTGTTTGTTTGTTTGTCCTAGAAGCTGACTATTTTCACTTATTAAAACAAATCTGAATGCTGTGGAAACTGTGGAAGAGCATTGACCAACTTATTCTTTCCTTTCCAGTGTGACTTGTGACATTGTTTTGAACTGATCACTGCTGAATGAGTTTTACCTCCCTGCTCTCTAGTTGGCACTGGTCTCTTTACCCAGAGAAATTTATCCATGCCCATTTTGAACAATGGAGCTGGACTATGACCAGCTTGAAATTCTAAGTGCTGGAGGTTAAAAAGGAATCAATTACGAATGCTTCTACTCTTAAAACAGTAAAGGATTAAATGCCAATCTCTTCTTACCAGTCCACAAAACAGCCCTGTCCTTAAAGCTTGCTCCTGTTATCTTTCTGAATGTTCTTCAGAGGGAGATCAGTGCTTTTTCAAGCATTTATTTGCATCTTTTTGGTAAAAGACAATATTTTGGTTAACTTTTGGACACAGATTTTGTTCTTTCTTCTCTTATTTATATATGTTCCAGTTTTTTAATGCATTTGCATTTACTTTAACTGCAGCATTTTAGTAACACTACAGTAAACCCATTTGCCACAGGAAGAACTGCCTGCTGAGCTCTTCAAAGGTGCAATGGTGCGTGTGACACTTGCTTGGAAGAGTTTTCCAGTTCTCCAAAATCACATTATATTTGTGATGTTTCATTCTGTAAGGTTTTGTAAAGGACTAACTGTCTGCTTGCCTGATATATTTGCAATGATTCCTGCTAGCACTTCATGGTCAGGTCTCTTCAGAGAAATCAAATGCTGAAGTACTGGAAATTTCAAGAGCTTCAAAAACTCATCTGCTGCTTCTCAAATGCATTGGTTTCTACCACTGATAGCAAGAGTCCCAAAGAAACACTCTACTTTCTCACATTTTCTGTAGCCTCCTTCTCAGGGTCGAGAGTCTGGAAGCAAGTTTGGAATTTGATTTTAATATAGAATGTGCACGTCATTCAGCTTCAAGGTCTCAATACAGTCATGTCTGCTTGTGGGGATTTTTTAAGCCTCATGGTCACCTCACTCTTGGGTGGGGTGTATATAGAAAGTCAGACTGCCTGAAAGCTCCAGGCATTGCTGCCTCGGAAGGAAGGAGATTCAGTGAGATGTCAGAGGGATCACAGCTGCACAGACCTTTGCACTGGACTGACACAGTTGCAGATCATCTCATATGAGGATGCCTACAGCAGGAGGATCTTTATAATAAACTTGTTAAGTTTTTACTTTAGTTTTCATATTAAAGTATATCTCTGTGTCCATACTCAGATATACACAACTGATAAAACACACATGCAATCACAATGTACTGGAGTCTCCCTCTGCTTGTTTGTTTGCAGCTGGATCTCAGGAATGAAAGTTGAAGGGACATTCATATTCAGCTCCTTTTGCAAAGCTTAAAATATTTCAGGAGGCAGTGGAAAAGACAAACCATCAGCCTTGTATCACCCTCCGTTGAGTAGCAGAGGGGACTGACAAGATTGCTTGCAAGTAAGGAACTGGCAGCAGCAGCAGCAGCATGTCTTAAAGCAGAGGATAAAAATGGCACAGAGTGGGAGAGAAGTGAAGAGGTTCCCAAAAGACACAAATGTACATGGATGGTGATTTTGGCAGGGGTGTATGTAATGGGTTGAAAGACAGTGAAGGTGCCCAAGGTGCTAATAGAGCTGTTTAGCACCTCTGTCACAGAAGCTACAAACATGTCACTCTTGAGAGGTGTGGTTCTTCTTGTCTAATACTTTTGTTAAATCCAAGTATCAGGGCTAAGCTTGCCCCTAAGCCTCGTTCTGCACTCAGTGGATAAGGGAGCACTTTCAGAGGGCAATTCACATAGTCTCCCTTGACTCAGACTTTTCAGGTGGGTTGTATTCATGTTTCCTGGTATCTCTTTAGCCCCATTAGATTCAAAATAGCCATTGCAATCACTTAGTGACCTGAGACAGCTGGAGTTATACGGACTGAACCCTGTCCTTAGAACATATGCAAAATGCACACTGATCCATGGGGACTCACAGTTTTGGCTACAGCAACTGGGATATTAATGTATGGATATTAAGCTGCATTTAATAAGCTGTTATTTTTAGTCTGACACCTATTTTTCTCCTCCATTTTTTAATTTGCAGGAACTGCCATGGAGCATGAATCAATTTGGAGCCCATGAAGAGTGAAGGAAGAGTGGAAGGAACATCTAGAATAAACCCTTCCATATAAAGTTGTTCAATGGATCAAGTAAGGACAAATAGTTCCTGTAAAAAGGACAAGAAGGTTTTTGGAGTATTATAATGGTATTGTATTGTATTAAGTAACATGCTTGGAAATTGTCTGATTCATTTCTGTTTTTCCTACAATAGATTCGTTACCCTCTTTTAGTGTGTCCCACATACCCCAAAACCAGGCTGAAAGCCTCACCCAGTTTTCAGCTATGAACACCTGAGGGAGGTAAAGGTGAGTTTATTCACTCTGTGCTTTGAGCTCCTTCAGTAAGTGGCCTTCCACTGTTTGCCAGCACTCTCAAACCTATCTTTAGGCAGTGATTCCTCCATATGCACAATGAAACCAGATTATTTCCCTTTAGATCTGTAGAGTCCAATAAAGACAGAGAAAGTTTTGTGGGACTGAGTGATTTGTGTCTAATGCTTTGCTATCTTTGGGCTTTCAAAGCTGACAATGAGAGCTGACAGTATCCTGCTGTTTTGCAATTCACTATCAAACAATTAAAGAAATCTTACTGTACTCCCATAGTTAAAAACACTAAGGTTTTCTCTCTCTATCTCCATCTTTTCACAGAATATCTCACTTTTTTATTCCTTATCACTTCTCAGCATATCCTAGAACTCATGCATGATTTTGTTTTCAGAAGCATTTTAAATACCTCCAGAATCATTAATTACAGTGATCTGAGCCTTGAAGAATAATTTCACTCAGAAACTCCCTTAAATCCTTCCTATTAGGGAATAGGGGTTCCACTTCAATGGAGAGAAAGCAAAGTTTTTAGGTGGTGCCACTGTGAAATTATTATCAAAAAACCTCCTAGTCCATTATTTTCCCAGTGGAAATACTACCCACCTGTCTTGTTCTGGTTGGTCAGTCTTTCTTTATCTTTTGTAAGGAAAATGGTGTTTCATTCAGATGGAAAATTGCTCCTGACACCAAACACCACATTGGAATTGAGGAGGTAGATCCAGAGCTTTGTATTTCCTCTATAAATCCTATTGTTTATGCTGCATGTTAGTTTCTTCCATGGCATGGGTTGTAGAGGATTTTATATCACCTAGCACAAAAACACCATCTCAGCCTTGATCTGGTATACATTGAAAGTTCAACCACATTTTAAAAATTCTGGTAATCTGGGACTCAATGGAACTGGGAATATCTGATAAAAAATAACTCCCAGAATTTCTTTGTGGATGGACCTTTCATCACTAGCCCTGCAAGGTAAGCTTTGAGGGCAATTATCTATTCTTGTGGGATGTCCCTCTCCCAAACCTGTTGGCTGTCCCAGAGTTATGCTGTGTGTTTATGAAAGCTTTCCCTGCAAATGTGCACAGACTGCCAGGCAGTGCCCATGGCAGGTGAGAGGCAGTCCTGTAGTAGGTGACAGCCCACATTTGAAATTGCCTGAAAACAGGTGGATCATTTCTCA
The DNA here is from genome assembly GCA_013400575.1 of Peucedramus taeniatus. Lineage (NCBI taxonomy): Eukaryota > Metazoa > Chordata > Aves > Passeriformes > Fringillidae > Peucedramus > Peucedramus taeniatus. The sequence continues at coordinate 291,882 of WBNO01015700.1, read as the reverse complement.
GGGGAGTGATATTAAATTTCAAGTGTCCTCAGGCTGCCTAGACCTGGCAGACCTTCAGGTTCACTGTTAATATTGGACACAAGCTTTGCCTTCATCATGTCTTTTTACAGCTGGTATCTCTAGCTGCAATGAGCTATTATCTCCTCTCACATTGGGTATTTTTGAAGGAAAATGTCTTTTACCACGTTTTTATATTTGCCTATCTGTGACTACACAGTGTACATTTGTAGAGCAAAAGACATTAAATGAGTAGATGTCATGAGTCATAACACTGTTAGTCCATCACAATACTTTTTTTTGTCTGAAATTATTTGAGAATGAGACAAATACTATTTTTACACTCTCTCTGCAAAAAATTGATGCAGTGTAACTCAATAAATTTTTTGCCATGCACCAGTAGGTTGGAAAGCACAAAATATTTACTTTCAATTGGACCCTGTTATTACAGTATTGAGCAAAATGGAGAAATGTGCAAATAAAATTATCTGGCTCCTTCATGCTTTCTTGTTTATAGTAGACAAGGTTATTGCTTCACAGATTTCTGCTGACTAAAATGCCAAAGCTGTCATGATATTTCCAGGAAAATTATTATGTAAAGATTAAAAGACCCATGAGATAAAAAATACAGAGGGAAAAGCAGTAAAAGCTGAAAGGGAAAAGAACCAGAAGGAAATAGAAGATAGAAATGAAGAGGAGCAAGGAGATACCTAAGGAGTTCCATCTCAGGCACAACTTCACACCAAATGATTCCCATGTTGCCTGCAGGGATTTCACAGCCACCAGAGCATCCAAGGAGGAGCTGCTCATGCTGTGGAACAGGGGATGTCTCTGAACCCCGGCTGTGAGAGGCAAGGAGGAAGAGTTGTTTTGTCCTGCTGAGCAAAGGCTGTCCCTGGACTCTTCCTGCAGCCTTCTTGGCATAAGTGGGTAAACGCAGCCTTATGAGTTAGGAACTGCATGAGCAATATGAGACTGATAGTACAATAAAAAGCTCTCTTTGCACTTTCAGCACTGTGCAATGTTTCTTCTTGCTCAGCAATAAGACATTTGGTCTAGGTAGAAAGGTCCTCTGCCTTCACTTTCTTCTCACAGTAACTTAACCATGAGGGTTCCATTTAAAAGAATAATCTATCTTGGTTTAATATGCATTTGCAGAAAGCTTCTAGATAAATTAGTAATAAAATACAATATAAGCAAGCACAGACAAATTTGTCTCAAAATCTGTGCACTTTTAGTTGCAGAAAAAGGCAAGGAGTACTTGTTGGAAGTTAAAGTACATCTTCTGAAGGGGTCTGCAACTTCAGATGAACCATATCAATTTGTCTGGATTTTGATGGAGCTTAAAGATTTTTTTTTTTTTAAATCCAAGCTGCAGGCCTTTCCCTGGAGTGAGTGATAATATAAAAGAGCAAATAGGCATTTCCACTCTTGCATTTCAGCAGCTGAACTTCTCCTTCAAAACCATTTTAATTCTGGCTAACTGTAGTGAGTACATCAAGGAAAATTCAACTTGAAACAAAATCCCTGACCTCCAGTAACACCACGTTACAGATCTCCTTGTCATTTCCCTATGGGGTCTTGAACAAAAAGGTGACACAACACAGTCTTTCTTTCTGGCAGCCTTAGGAAGGTTTCAGCAGCCATCTACAGTTGTAAGTATTACTTCTGTATCAGCAAGAAAAGAGCAGAGACACTTAGAAGCAGCTTTATTCATCTGGGCTGCTGTCAATAAATAATATCTCCTTGTTGCTGGTAATAGCATCACTTGCCAAGGAACAAGTAGTTTGTCTTGTTATTTTTGTTTCAGAGTCAGTGGCTGGAAAGCAAAGTAACTTAACAAATGCACCCTAATCTTTTCCCATTTGGGTGTTTCTGATTTTTGACATATGCATAAGGTGATCAAAATGCAACCTCAATTAGGCCTTTTACTGTCCAGAACCTTTCATTGACAAACAAACCAATCCTTTACTTAGGAAGATATAGCATCAGTGAGATGTAACAGTCCTTATCAAAAGTGAGAAATTGAACTTGCCTCATATCAAGTCCAGTTTGAAAATTTCACTCGTAAATCTTTGTACACAATAAATTTGTGTGCAAAAATGTATCATCTCAGAGTTGGTTAGAGCATGGTGCTAATAACACCAAGGTGACAGGTTCCATCCCAGTATAGGCCATTCACTTAAGAGCTGAACCAAATTATTCTTGTGGGTCCCTTCTAATTTGGAAAATTATGTGAAATTCCTTAATTCTGTGATGGGAATTCACAGGCACAGAGCAGCCTAACTGTTGCAGCAACAGCAGCTCCCTTTCCCTGTGTTGCTCACAACATTACACTCATTGACAATCATTCTTATCTGTCCCATTGCTACATGGTGGGAGGTAGAGCAGTGAAAATATATATCCACAGGGAAATAAAAGAAAGAAGAATTTTTCTAAAGGTTTCTCAGTAAGTCTGAATCCAATTTAACTTGCTGGGTGTGCTGCAGATGGAGTATGTGATTTGCAAATCTCTCAAGCAGGAGGCTATTTGTTACTTTATTTGACTATTTTACCTGCAATTGCGTTCACAAACTTGTCTGTATCTTGTAAATGAGGTCTATTTATCAGCTCAGCTCTTCCCTGGTGCTTTGGTGAACTTTTATTACCTGCTTTGCACTGCTCTTTGGAGCCTTGCCTGCAGTGCCATCACATACATATGCAGCCCTTCCTCACTTGGAGCTGAACATGAGATGCTCCACTACATCTGAAAGCAGGTCCTGCCTGCCTGTGAGACTTTTCATAGTTTTCAGTTTCACTAAATTACCCTGTGATGTGATTTGGTAAACTCACTGCAAACACGAGATGTGTGGCTTTAGGGCTCACCAGGGAGTTCTTTCCCTACTGTATTTTCTGCTTAGCTGTGATCTGACAGCAAATGTAATTCTGTTGCTTTTATGGGCTTGTATGCTATTATTTCAAAACATTGTGGGCCACAGAGATGATCTGCTCCTCAAGTTGGGTGGATGCTTTTAGAAAAGCCCCTCTGAACTTTAGCCTTTTGTACCCCTATGGGCATCAGTCAGGTGTGAAACATTGCTCTGTATTCACCTGTACTGCTTGCAACAAAGATGCAACCAGGAGGTGACATTGTTCTTCACAAGAGACCATGACATTTCAGTATTTCTATGTACTGATACTGATTAAAGGTAGGATAGGTGTTCCCTGAAAAGAGCCTGAGGAGGATGTGTTTGCCTGCTGCTGTAATTTCCTCTCCTGGAGCTGTCTCAAAAGGTACCATAAAAATTCCTCAGTAAGCAGGGACAGAAGGAAGATGAAGTGATGTCACTGAGCAGGGTAGATTTTCACAGAGATGCTCTCAGCAGAAGCAGCAGATCCTGCCATGGCCTGGGAGGGTAACTCTTGTGTGAGGGCTAGAAAAGATGTCCCCAGAAGTGGCTCTGCTCTGTGTATGTCCATGGGACAGGGCTCAGTCCTTGCTTTTTATCTCAGGATCTCAGCACTCACCTTAGGATAAAATAAGAGGCGATGTTTAAGGATGGTTCAAAAAGTTGCCAGACATGGTCCTTTTTAATACAAAAATTGATCTTAAACAAACTGCTGACACCATCACCTGCTGTGAACATGCAGAGTTATTCCTGCCCAAGTGCTCTGCTGCCCAGAGATAGCACAACAGTGCTCCCAGCTCTCCTTCTGTTGTCATGAAGCTTGAACAGCATGCAGCATTTCTCCCAGCATCTCAGTTCACTCAATCTTACCATTATGGGGTCAAATTGTGGTCACACAATCAACTTCTCCACCTCCAAGGTGTGACTGAGAAGAGTTCTGTGATGTGCAATGGATTGCAGAGAACTGCTTACTAACATGTGCTGTGAAGGCAAAAAAGAGACAGAAAAATAATCAAACAATTATGTTATAACATTATTATAACATTATTATATTTACTTTGAATTATTTTTAAGGATTGCCTCTACTTTTAAGGGGTTTGGATCCTGTCTTGGAGCTGGCAATCTTCTCTGAAGGTCTTGCTGCTTTTTTTTCTACTCAATCAGTGTTAGCTCTCATTCTTAGTTCAAGAAAGGATCTGTCTGGAGCATACAGGGATGCAGGTGAGCTGCACAGTCCAAAAGGAATCCTTTGGGCCATTCATTTTTTTCCCAAGGACACTGCAATATTGTCCTTCAGATCCTGATTTTCTTATAGTGCTTCTTGAAATTTGATTCAACTGTATGAACAAGATGTGAAGGCAAGGTTTCAAAGCTGGGGGTTCACACAGAGAAAGATGCCTTAGCATCATGTACCAGGGTCTGCAGACCTTGCTGAACCTTCTGACAGGAACTTCACTCGTTCTTTTGGCTCCCCACCTGGGTGTGCCCTCTCCTTACACCAAGTACTGCTCTTCCACAGTTGTTACTCTGGTATCTGCTGACTCATCTGCTACCAGTGGATGGTGGGTAACAGTTTTCTTGTCTTCTACCATGACCTGCTGATGTTCAGAGCTTTCCATCTGATATTAGCAGAAGGTTTTTTTTGACAGTTTTACCACAGCCCCATTTTCATCCATCATTCCTTGGAATCCTGGTTTCTCAGATGATGCTGCTTCACTAAAACTGAATGATTTACTTTTGCCCAAGCACAGCTAATCCTTAAGCAGCCAAATATTAATGAGAGGAACCCTGAGCTACATCTCGCAGTGTTCTTTTCCCTGCACAGCCGGGCAGCATAGAAAAGTTTGGAATTGCTCCCTCTGAAGATTTTGAACTTTGACCAGAGAAAATAATCAAAACTGGATGTTTTGTAGAAAAGTAATTGTGGCTCTTAGCTGAAATGTGGGTTTTTCACTCTTTTCATCTTTGTCTGTTACAAAAAGAGGGTCATCAACCCTAACTTTTCAGGTTTCGCAGAAATAAGTATTTCCCAAGAATGCTTATTCTGACATCTCCCTAGGCTATGCATGGAGGGGGTACTGTAAACTTTTCCTGTGTTTCCTTTATTCCACCTGGGAATGTGAGCTGGAGGATTTGCATCCCTTTGAACTGCCAGAGCTGTGGGCAGCAGTGGGGAAGACAAGGAGCAGTGATGTATGGAGTAGGTGCTGCAGCCACAAGAACAACCTGACGGAAGCTTTTGCATCAACCCAGATACCTCTTTAAGGCTGGGATCAGAGACATAAGCCTGAAAAAAGAGCTTCATAATAACTGGAACCAAGCCTTCCTGAGGTAGTAGCCTAGTACATACTGTTTACATCAGAGATTTTTGTACACCTTAGGTAGGCTACGACCAAATGAAAAAGAAGTCTGTACTTTGTGTTGCCTGGCTGGACATGGATGATGAAACTGCTAAATCAGGTCTGGGCTGACAGGAGGGATTTCTGTTTTCTTAATGAGCTAATTATATTTTTTCTTCCAAGGCATTTGCATTATTACGTGACTAGATATTCAATACTCTCTAACACATGGCCAGCATTGCACTGTGAGCTGGGAAAACGGCCATACTCTCATTGTCTGTTTTAATTTGGGAAGCAGACAAATTACAGTTTGGCAAACTAAAGTTATATGCAGATGTTAATAAGCACCTCTGCACAAAATGAGGATAAATGGAGGCAGAAAACATCTTGCACGTCCCTTCATATATTTCAGAGCAGCTTTCATTCCTAAAGACTTGCTCTGACTAGCCATTCATGTAAACAATAGCCAGTATTTATGTGACTTCTGCAGAACACTTTTGGTAGTAGAAGACTTTGATAGTGAAGGCTGCCTTCTGGAGACTCATGCATATCCAGAAGAGGTTTGGTACATGCCCTGGAGAGGGTGTAAAACGGCATGGGTTCCCCACTAGCACCCTGGATGAGGCCACCTTGATTCAGGGAAGCAAGAGAAGAGGCTCTGGTTTGATGTATACAAACTTTGAAGTGCCACCCGCCCTTTGGGTTTTTTGATCCTGACCCAGACTGGTTTTAAATAAAGATATAGTCTTGCTGCTTTTAAATCTGGGAGATCTGCACCAGAAAATCCTGCCCAAATCTTCCCTGATTGAAAAGTTCAAAACTGCATCTTCTGAGAGGAGCATGGGCTCATGGTTGCAGCTTTTCTTCCATTAGCCTGAACAATGTTAACATCCCTATAGTTGGGCTTGTAAGCCCTTGTGGGTCAGTCTGGGATACCCTTAGGGGATGACCAGGATGATTCAATGCAGACATCATTAAATGTACTCCAGACTCAGCCCTCAGCAGGTCTGGTCTCTAGAACTAGGTTACATTAGAACCAGCCAAGGCCACTGATGTTAGCAGTGCTAAACCACAGGAAAACAGGACAAAACAATGTCAGAAAATGCACTCCTTAGTCTGTGTGTCTGTGAGGGAACCCAGCCCCTGCTCTTCATTTATTTAAAAAAGAACAAATTATACTGCAAAGAGAGTTAGGTAATTTAAAAGCAGATTCTCCCATTATTTCTATTGCAGCAATAATTTTAATGAACACATACAAATTCTGCTTGTTCCCTGTGTAATTTTTGAGATCACCATGAGTTGGTATTAAAGGTCAATAGTAAGTAATGTGTAGCCTTTCAGACACTGCAATAAATTGTCAAGGATCCTGCAAGTTTTTCTTAGTGGACCAGTCTCAATTATTAGAGAATTCAGCAACAGAAAGCATGAGGGAATGGCAGGCTTTATTTTTTCATGCAGAGACTTTATGTTTTTATAATAGCTAATCCATCAGGCTAATTTCATTGCTCAGGCAGGAGTGCAGGCAGCAGACTATTTCAGGAGGGCAAGCAGCAGTCCCATAGAACAGGATCTTGTAGACTACATTTTTGCAGATGAGCTTTCAGTTATTTCAACACTTTTGCAGGATGTGTGCAAACCCCTTTAGCCTGTCATGCAACTAATCCAAGTCCAGTGAAACCAAAAGAGAAGTTCCCCTTGATTTCAGTGAGCTTTGGACCAGGCTTTATGAGTCACTGTTCATTCATGAAAAAGACCTGTTGCCAAAATGAATGTCAGTGGGGTGGATGGTTGTGTGCTATTTTGATGTGCTCTGTTACTCCTAAATACTTCTGCAACTGTTTCAAACTGTAATGTATGCCACTTTTCCACTCAGGGTTGCTAGAAGGAAGACCTGGGCTGAAGAGGCATAGGTACCAAAACTATATACATGGACATGTTCCTTGTGAAACCAGGGCTAAGAAAACGGTCCTGACATGATCTGCCCCTAATATCAAGTCAGGATCAAAATGTCACCTATTGAACCTGTTTCTCGCACATGCATTTTTAAAAAATCATGTAGGACATAAACACATAGGACTTTGTTTCTAGCATTGGTAATCAAAATGCCAGTCTCTGCCAAGCTCCATAGGGTGTTGTTTTACCCCTCACTGCCTGTACTGGACTGTTCCCTGCCTGATCCCTTGCTGCTATGTGTGGTGTCATAAGCTGAGATTCAGAAAGCAGAAAGTACTTGTTCCAAAAGAGAACAAACTTTTAGAGTATCTTTATTTGTATGAGTTTCTTGATCCACTTAAATTTTATTCTGATAAAATATTAGAGGTGGTGCAATACCATCAGTAGTCTTTATGCACAGATAAATGGTATCTTTGGTGTGTTTTTTTTTGGCTACCATAAGCACAATAAGCAGGAACAGATTGTGAAAGAAAAGAAATTCAATTGACTACCCTCACAAAGAAACACTCTAAACAGATGAACAGCTTCCTAGAATCTGAAGGACATCCAACAGTTCACCGCTCACCCTGAATACTGTACCTTTCACCCTAGATCCTATGCCACTGTGATCTGCAAATTAACAATTGAGCATTAAAAGTAAATGAGTTTTTATTAATGACTGATTACCTGGTGCTCTTGCTCTGACCAAGACCTCACTGTCAGGGGTTACATAACAGTGTGGAGCAGAGGTGGATGCAGGTAGGAGTGCTCTGGCAGTGCTGGTTAACATCTCGTTGTTGGAAGTTTCAGTGGAAGAGGCTGTCAGTGAATCCCATGGCATTCAAACCTGGGAAATAAGTCCTGCAGCTGGGGAGGAACAACCCCATCCACTGGGGTAGACTGGGGGCTGACTGGCTGGGCAGAAGCTCTGCAAAAAGGGATCTGGAGGTCCTGGTGGACATGAGCCAGCAGTGTGCTGGGCTGGACAAGCGTTGCCAGTAGGTCAAGGGAAGTGTGTCTTCCCCTCTGCTCAGCACTGGAGAGACACATCCAGAGTACTGGGTTCCATTTCAGGCTTCCCAGTGCAGAAAAGACTTGGACATGCAGGGCTGAGCCAGCCAACCAACCATCAGAAGAGATGGTATAGAGAACATGGTGCCAAACTCTTCTTAGCAGTGCAGTGGACAGGGCTGCAAGAAGACACAATAGACACGAGCTGGAACTGGAGAAATTATCATTAGATACATGGGAAAAATCATTCATTGTGAGACTGGTCAAAGGGAGAAGCAGACTGCAATAGCTGAGAGACATTGTTGAATCTTCATATTCAGAGTTTTTGAAGCTCTGCTGAGCAACCTGCTCTCACTATTCCACCTTTACATAGGGGTCACAGCAGCTGTCCTCTGGAGGCCCCTTTGAGCCTCTGCGGATCTGTGACAATGAACTGCTGAATAAATCTTGTTCAACACTGCTGCCAATCTCCTTGTCTTCACGTCTTGAAAAGCCTTGGCAGCAGAAGAGGCCATGGCAGCTGTCATCAGGAGAAGGAACAGCTCCCTCCAAGGGCCAGGCCTGCCAAGTGACACTGGCACAAACTTCTGACAGTAGCTGACGGGAAACTGGGGAGTTAGTAGACTAGAAAAATCATAAGCAAATGCTCAGGATCAGAAGTCATTGTAATGGAAAAAGATAGCAAATCTGCAAACCTTTCCCAAGAAGTTGCTTTTCTAAGTAGTTTCTAAATTTCAGGTGAATCCACCTTTTGCACTGTATCTGCATACACTGCCACGCAGAAAGATGGCAGCAAAGAGACCATCACTCATCTATGTTCCTGTGCTACTTAGAGGAGCTGAACTGTGGGCAAAGTAATCTGGAGGTGTGGGAGCATTTCAGCCTGTATTTACAGCTCTTCTATAGCACAGATGCTTAAAAACATTCCACTTGGCTAAAGATATTTTATATTCACAACTGAATGGAAGCACTTCACTATTATATCTTTTACTGACTTTTGCCCAGAGAAGATATAAATTGTTTGAAGATATAAGTGGTTTGTCCCTGGATAACAGAGAAGTCCTGGTGTCCTTGCTTCCCTCCCTCCTTCTGTCCTGTACTGCTCTGAGTCAACAACATAGTAATAAGGAAAATACCTGAGAAGCTTGAAAAAGGAAAAGTATTTAAAAGTTAGCTTTTCAAGATGAGTTTCTTTCAAAATGTTGGTTTGAAGTGAGGTACAGTGATATGAATTGTAGACCAAAAAAAAAAGGAAATCATCCTAGGGATGGGAAGATGCTCTGCCTGAGAGAATGTGCCTTACTTTGTTTTTTCCCAAAATACGTCAGCAGTGATTGCAAGAGAATCTGAGGAGTGAATGCAAGCATTGCAAAAGGACATATGGAAGTCAGAAACTGAAATCATATACATGCATATAAAACTGGCATGAGACAGCAGGTCATATTCATTTCAGTGCCCTGGAAGGGCAGGCAGTCATTTCACCTCTAATTATGCAGCATGTTTTTGACTGGGATGTCTCCTTCCTTCAGCTGCACTTGCTAAAAGCATTTTAGCACATGCTAAACTCTATGTGTGTGAATAATGCTGTGTTCACTTAACAAAGTCACTAATGACTTAATCTCCTTAAGACTCCTACTAATTCTTAGGAGAATTATTTCCTACTCTGGGAAGTACCATGACAAGCAAGATTATGACACAGAGGACAAAACTCCCTGGTCCAGAGTACAGGAGATGGAAAGACTTCTGAAAAAAGCCTCTGTCATACTACGTCATATCTGTAGTATCTGACATATCTGATATCTGTATCATATCTTACATATCTGAGCCTGTAATGTTGAGGCTCAGTTTTACTTTCATGTCACTGACACACAGCTTCTTGGCATGCGCCCATGCAGAAAAGATATGACAATAAAAGTCATCACAGGAAACCCCATGCAAAATTCTTTCACCTAATTGGAAACATGAAAGGAAAATTATGGGAACATCACTTCAGCCAGAAAGATGTTCAGCTCAGAAACCTGCTCAGGAAATTTGTCTTGATCATGGGGCTGAAAAGAAGAAGCTGTCAGGCTCCTGAAATGCCTGGTACTCCTCTCTGTTCAAAATTAACTGCTGACTCTAATGACTGTCCTTTCAGAGATGGTCTATTTTAAGACAGTGGAGTTACACCAGAAGGAGTGATCACTGGAATGACAGCTTGCAGTGAAGCAAGGCAAGCCAGAATGGGGGTCGAATCATCTGCAAAGGGATTCCTTTCATACTCATGCTTTAGAACTGGACTTCCCATTGAATCTTGTGAAACCTGGGGATTGGGAAGAAAGAACTGACAGCCAGAAGCTCAACAGTTGCATTTGTGGTGCTGAGAGGAGGATGTCCTGTGGCACGGTCTGGAGCAAATTTTGCCTTTCTATAGAGCTATGTGTGCTTGATTTTTCTGTCTGCTATTGAGCATCTACTTAAGTGCTTTACTGAACTGGATTCTTAAATGTAAAGCTGTCTCTTTTTCTGTCTCTGAGGAGCCCATGGTGAAATGTTGGGTGTTTCAGGTGCAGGGAATTGCACCCTGTTTTGTCTCCTGCTTATTAGTGAGCAACCTCTGACTCAGTGCAAGACCTTACAAATCACTGTAAGTTTGTCCTAGTCAAAGTCCTAAGTGCCCACATGGCTCTTCTGGAGCATGAAGGAGCCCTGAAAATTCCTTCCTTTATTGCAATTCTAGTGGTGGTGGGTTTTCCCACATCCTCACAGAGCATTTCTGGGACAGTTAGTAAGCACTTGCCAGTTTTGCCTGGGTTCCCTCAGTCATTCTTCATTGCTTGGGCCATGTCCCACAATGTAGTACAACTGCTTTCTGCCATTATAATGTTCATTAGGATTTATTTTTGTTCCTGAGCACACTGTCACAGCTATTCATGAAATGGAGTAAGTAATGTATAAGCCTAAACAATAACAAATGTGATCTATCTCTTGACCTGCATAACAATATAACTAGAAAAACAATATTTCTTTGTGCACAGGATTCACTTTTTCAAAGAGAATTTGGACCAGTTAAAAGACAAATGATAGTTAGACCTGCATGACCACAAAGGAATCAGCATACAGAGCTGCTCTGAGTGTTGCTTTGCTGCAATTTTAAAGGCTCCTTCCTAAATTATATGGCTCCTTCCCAAACAACACTGGGACTCAAGGAGTAAGGTGCAGATTATCTCCTTTATGAAATGCACGAAGAAGTGAAAATTGCAGTTTGTTGTCACTCTTGGTGATATACAAATATACAAGTAAGATCTGGTCTTTGAGAAAAGGTGCCACTTTTTAAATGATCCCACAACCACTGTAGCTCCTCAGAGTTATCTCAATGTGCCAAACCTCCATCAGCTCATAAGAGCCATGATTACAAGTGGGATTATAGCACCTTTGCAGGGTCCTTCCTCCTGCTGAACACTCACTCTACACAATTATAGAAAGCTGCTAGAAACTAGTCCTTGGCACTGAAGTTAAGGTACAAAGACTGTGTGCTCGAGGGAAATAAAAAAGATGCTATTTATATTATAGTGTTTATAGAATGCATTATAATAATATGCAATATATATACATAAATATATAATTGTACATTGTATACATTTATCCTGTTTAAACAAACACTAACTGCAATTATATCTTGCTTCAGTAAATAGAAAATAAACACTGAAAGCATTTGCATGAAAAGGAGAACTGCAGACAATACCTATAATCTCTTATCTCCCTTTCAAGAAAATTATAAGGGGTAAAAGCAACACAGTTCAAAATGGAGGACCAATATCATGGAAATATTCACTTGATCTATGTACAGACAAGTCTCCTTTGAACAAGTCATACTTCTTTTCTGTAGAAATGCTTATAGAATTATTTTGGTTGGAAAAGACCTTAAAGATCATTGAGTCCAACCATGAACCCACCACTGCCAAGTCCACCTCTAAGCCATGTCCCTAAGTGCCACATCTACATGTCTTTAAATACCTCCAGGGGTGGGGACTCGAACACCTCCCTGGGCAGCCTGTTCAATGCTTGACAATCCCTTCTGAGAATAATTTTTTCCAAATATGCAATCTAAACCTAGTCTGCAGACCAAGTTAAAGCTCAAAGCATAAGTTCTTAAGCTTTGCATTGTCTTCTTTAACAAGCTGGTATGAAGCCTGACACTTCCTCTCTATAAGACACAGAAAATTGGGATTTCAGCTTTAAAAATGGTGTCTAATGAATATCAGTGTGAAATGTGCAGGATTTAACAGGCTAGATTGAAATTCTCTGAAGAATGTTACTGAACTAATCACACAGACTTTTTTCATAGGCATTTCAAAAGGGACTACAAGGCCAGATTAATCAGAGAGAAACAAATAGAAACACACAAGACAAAGGCAGATCTGTGTGTATATATGAAATAAAGAAAGATGTCACCCTTATAATCAACTTTGGTAGCCAGATGATGCCCAAGGTCAGCCTGGGCAAGCCTCCAGTTTGGCCTGAGCAGAGCTGTGGCAGCTCCCATCCACTGAGAGCCTTGGACCCTCCAGGCTTCTGGGATGGTGCCTTCTGGCAATGATGCCCATGGACTCAGCTGGTTGTTCTGCCATCCTGACTGCCAAATTTTCTATTCTGGACATTTTTATTGATGGTATAATCCCTAGATTTCTTGCTATTGTCCTATTTTTGCAGTGCTCCTATTGCCTTGATTGTTCTGCCTGACCATCATTCTTTTTCTGCCTTGCACGTCAGCTGCCCCTCACCATTCAGAAATGTGGGAAGTCACAGACAGCTGAAGGGATGGGAACCTCTGCCCCAAACATGGGTCACTGGGAAAGCCAAAAGAGGGTGTGAGGATCTGTTTCAGGACTAGATGGGGCTGCAGCAATGTGAAGGGGGGATGCACAGGCCTTGTCATGCACCCAGGCAGCCCTGGACTGCCCTGGGAAGGGTCAGTGCTGCCTTTGCCTTCTCCTCCTGCTCCAGTAAACCACTCCCTACAACACAGCAATTCTCTTGGTACCTCTAATAAAAGATACAGGTAATGGCAGCTGCCAGGTATGCAGGAATAGGGGACCTCTATGTCTGTTCTTTATAATTCAACAGTGTTGTAGCAAATAAATGCCTCCCCAGGGCCTCCTTGCAAAGGAGACCCTCTAAGTCCAAAATGCTCACTGGCTCCTCTGGTTGACCTTGGGCATCATCTGGCTACCAAAGTTGATTATAAGGGTGACATCTTTCTTTATTTCATATATACACACAGATCTGCCTTTGTCTTGTGTGTTTCTATTTGTTTCTCTCTGATTAATCTGGCCTTGTAGTCCCTTTTGAAATGCCTATGAAAAAAGTCTGTGTGATTAGTTCAGTAACATTCTTCAGAGAATTTCAATCTAGCATGACAATTCTCATAATATACATAGCCAACAGCTGTGTTTCACTTATATACAGAGCCTGAATTCAACAGCCTGAATACAGAGCCTGATCTTTATGTGGGAAACCTCTTCTGGCCATTACTTTTCAGTGTCTCTAGAATCCGCTGTTGCTGTTTGTGTCACAGTTGACTTTTCAGAAATATTTCCATGTGAAAATTTTGTCTGTATGAAATGAGGATCAAACCAGTTGTCTGAGCCATTTTCCTTCTAACTGTTGTGTTGGCATGAGTGAAACCCTATGGTCCTGGGCCAAATTACTGCTCCCTGTGAGCAGATGCAGGAGGAGCTGGATCCACTTGGCAGCTGGAATCCAGAGCCACTGGACCCGCAGACTGTGCATTTTGGGCTCACAATGAGTGATTTTCAGATAGTAAAGTATTGTATTTCCATTTGGGATTTCAAAGTTCTTCTTAGCTGTCACATTTGGGAACATAATCCCAAATAAGAGCAGGAATGATCCATTACTGAAAAAGTTGGCTTAAGCTGACATGCAGGCAATTCCACTGGCCTTGACCTTTTCTAAAATGCATGGCAAAACTTTTATTTCCCTCCCGCCAGCTGTTTCTGGTTGCTTTTGTTTATTTGCCTTTGTAGACTAGGAACTATCTGGGGCAATGTCTGCGCTGTGTTTGGTCCTTGCCTGTCAAGACACACAAATCGTTGTGAGTCAAATGATGTCTTCATTTGCATTCACACTTTGCTGTGCTCTCAGCAGCTTTGCTGGGTGGAAATGGAAGCAGGATTTAACTCCAGAGACTACAGATCCCTGTGAATGTTTGAATATCCTATAAGTCTGTGAATTTTGTCCAGTAATAACTTCCTTGAGCATACAAAGTTAGAAGAGAAATTAAAGACTGTAGGAATATTTAGAGGGTACCATTGATCTGGGTAGACCCTGAGTGTTTGGCACTTAAACCCCTCTGTGGCTTTGGATGTTGTGTGGCTCACACCCATGTCCCCAAGAGAGGTTGGTTCAAGTGTCAATGTTTTTATGGGAAGTTAATAGCAAGTAAGTTTTCTGTGGTCCTCAATGAAGCAAGGTGGATGAGTTCTATCAAACTAGAATGAAAATGGGAGGATAGTAAAGGAGCTTTCATAAAGAAAATGTCTGCAAAACGTGAAACTCAGTAGGAGCCACTCCAGAGAGATGAACTTACTGTAACTGCTCATGGAGAGGCTGGGCTGTGCCTTGCAGCAACCAGCACATCTCCCCTTCTGTTTGCTGCCTTCTGCACTTGACAGACAGGCAGCTGAGGAAAACAGCTCTCATCCAAGTGCAGGGTCATTTGTCCCCTTGGTTCTGTGAAATTCGAATTCCTCAGACACAAATCTCTTTCTGCTGTAAATGACAGGGGGCCCAGGTTACAGTGGCAGTTCAAGGGAGGAATATCTCACATCCCATAGGGGGAAACACAGACATATTTCCATGCTGTGGGTAGCCTCCTCTGTGCCTGGTCTCACTCAGTTTTTACTTCCTTGCTTTATTCATAAAATGTGGGTTATTTCGGGCCCCTCTGATCTGGCCTGAATTCATGCCCTTCCAGGCTGTAAAACTTTAGAAACCTTACCTATTCTTTTCCCTGTTTTCACATCTTGTTTAGTAAATATACTGCTTGTCCCCAGAAAATTTGCTTTTCTTAGACATCAGTATGTAGGCATTTCCCTTATCAGTTTCATCTTTTTCTTTCAAATCTTATTTTACTGCAGGCTCAGATTCCTTAGATTGTAGAGATTTGCAGTGCCCACTCTGGAGGTGTGACAGCACTGGAGCAACAAATGGAAATGAAGGATACCTGCAGCCTCCCTAAGCTACACTTCAGCAGCCCCCATTGAAATGACACAGGGTGCAGACCCTTCTTGTCACCATCATTGCTGCCAGCACTTCTGGCCCTATGCAGAGCATGGAAGGGTTCCCACTGACAGCAGTGAGTGCCATGGAAAGCCTTTTCTTGTGTGAATTTGTCTGATGTAGCATCCTGGGATGAAATCCCAAACATCCTCTCTGCCTGCCACTGCTGTTTTAGAGTAGCTGCCTATTTGGCCAGTCACTTTCTACCTCTCTTGGCAAGTGGGGTGCACAGAAGAAGAGTTAACAAGATGAAGTGTTTCCAGCATCCTGGCAGCTCACATTTTTGGGAAAAAGGAATCTGGCTCCCTTTCAGTGCATCTAAGCCATTTGCAGCCCGTGCATCAGCCACTGGGAGTAGCACTCATTGTGCTGTGATGGGGAGAGGTGAGAAGCAGAGGAAGAATAGTGGCTACTCAGTCTTGAAAGACAGGCTCAGCTATAACCAAGCAGTTTCAGAAGCCAGTCAGGTGGCAGGCACTCACAAGGCATGGAAGAGGGTACTCAGGCATGTGGCTGTGCCTGAGCAGGGGCATGCTGAGGTGCCTCAGGGGCTGCAGGAATACACAGGTCTTCCCTTGGGGAAAAAAGGTCCTTCTGCACTGAACGCAGGATGTTAGGAATGGCTGGACTGCAGATGAGCACTTGCCATGGATACAACAGTATGATTACTGTTGTATTATATATTACATATATATATAATACAATTATATTATATATTATTATATTATAATACAATAATACAAAATAACACAGTATTATACAATAATAATAATATATTACAAAATTCAAACTGTCTTGTCTCTGATGGGACTTGAGACAGTGTGGGATACCCTGAGCAGGGCACCCTGAAGCTGATGGGGACAGGAGTTCTGCCCTTGAACCACCTTTCTGACATGGGCAAGTAAGGACTGATCTCCCTTCAGAAGAGAGGTAGGGGGAGCCTTGCAGCATGCACAGAAAAAAATGGATTAGTTTTATTGTTCCCAACACAAACATTCCTTTGAAAGTGCTCCTGCACATTCACAGCATGGCAAAGCTGCAAGTGAAGCAAGTGCTAAATCAAATTCATGACTCTTCTCACACAGCCATGAGAAAAGGCACAGTTATACTGGAAAAAGCAACACCATCAGCCCCTGTAGATATGAAAAGCTGATTTACACCCCCTCTCACACTTACGTGGCCTCAGCAACAGCACTGGAGTTGCATAAGCAGTATTTGGCCATTCTTTGGTAGTTTCTTAGTTATGGACATAATTAGTGGTAATTCTGTGACAATTTATCAAGAGAATTATGGTAAGAAAGATAAGAACAGGAGTCAAGGTGTGTTTAAAAGAAAAGGTTGTGCTACTGGCTTCTCTAACAGGTGAGTAGAAAAATTGCCTCTGTCTGTGGAGACTTTGCATTTACCAGATATTTAAAATTTGAGACTCCTGCAGGTGGCTTTTAAAAAAGTGAATTAGACACGATAAGTTTCAGAGTAAATAATTTCTGTGACTTATTTGAAAAACAGTCTGGTATTTGCAGAATAATTAATGATGTTATGACTCTAGCACAGTACTTTAAAGAGTCTTCAAAAATCTCTATCACTTCAATAGGTTAGGAAAGATAATCTTATCTATCCCCATAAAACAAATGCTTTGGCTGTGCTTTTCATCATCCATTCATAAACTCTGTTTTAGAATATCTTTGCATAAAATCTGTCAGGGTGAAGCTGAAAAAAAAACCACTTCTAGAAATGGGAATTTGAAATGTTTCAACAGATCTAAGATGAACTTATTTTACTATCCATTGCAGGTGAACAAATACCCTATCAACACCTCTTACCTGAAGTGTGAAATTCACAGCAAAAAATCTCAGATTGTGTCCAACAGCAATGCAATATTTCCATGAGGCTGCTCTATCCATAGTAAATAGGTAACTATGGAGACTGATGAACATTTAGCTGTAATCAGGGAAGAAAGAGTGGGGAAATCAAAGTTTTCTTTTCTCATTTGCATGCTTAGGGTATGCTTATATGTGCTGATTTTTAACAGCTGTCTGCATCAGTTGAAGTGTGCACCCAAGCCAGGTCTAAAATCTGCAAATCCCACCTCAGGGAATTTTCAGGGAAAGAAATTAAAGTCACTGTAATGCTAAAAACTCCACTAACCTGATCCAGAGAGAGACCTTAGAAGGAAGAAACTCTTCTTGAATACATATATATTTCATGCTCATTATTTTCCAGTCTATATGGGAAAGGAAAAATATATGGCTTGTGAGCTTAACACCTGCTGCAGCACTGCAGAGCAAAATGCAGAGGCTGAGGAGAGCAGCACGAGGGGGGCTTTCATCACTTGCTGCTGCTGGGCCACCTTGCTCAGAGGCCTGAGCTGGGGGGGATTGTTGGGGAGTATATTTACTTTTGTATTCCTGAGTTATTTCACATTCAGTGGGAGGTCTGAACATGTGCTGTATCCATAGAGCCCTACTGACATCAGTGGGGTAAATGTACAGAAATCAGCCTCACTAACATAATCTCTTTTGTACTGCTGTCATTAGCTGAGAACAAAAGCTCAAACAGAGAGATCCTAAGCTGTCGAGTGTGATCACGGCAGCTAAAAACTAAACAGGTGAAATGTGCAGCATCCAAAAAGTCACCTGCTGAGCAACAGGGAGGCACAGATTTGCAGCACTGCTGTGAGTTGTGTGTGAAGTGGGAGGTATGGCATGCTCACCCCATGGGTGTGTGCTGGTGGTGCTTCAGTGAGGTCTCTGTTGTCACCCTGATTTTCTCAGGTTTTACTAAGCCTTCTGATGTTTGCATTCTTTGCACAAACTTTCTCATGCATTTTATGTAAATAACTTATTATTTTTCATTCCTTTATGGAGGACGATCAACCTGACGGACAGTTGGGTTGCCCAGTGGCATTGAGGAGGTGGCACTGTAGCCCTCCAATGACACTGGGATTTTAAAAACATATAAATATGGAGTCAGATGTTTTAATAAAGAGTTTCTTCAGTTTGCTTTCACCAGAGCTGCTGCGTGTCCTTCTTGTGTTGCCCCCCAGGACAGGGGTGACACTCTGTGTACTTCTGGGGGTAAATAACTAGCCACGCTTAGTCATGAGAATGAACCTGAAAGAGATTCAAAGGGAGCAGAGCTTTAAAATAATCCTGAAAAAGGGCAGAGATCAAGTAGTGGGATCCTACAAGCCAGTGGGATGCATGAATATGCCTAATTTTCTATCTGCAGCTGACTATAACTTCTTCCTTCAGCTTTGACCCCTACACCTTCAGGTGAACACAAATATGAAGGCAGCACGTGTCTGGTACGGACCACCTCACTCCAGGTAGGCATTTTGCCTGTAGAAATTGTGCCTCTGAGACTCTGTCTTATTTTACATCTCAGTGAGCTCCATACTTGCAGTAGATTAGTGGAAGGTGTTTCACTGGAAATTACTCACTCTGTTAACACTCAGGTGTTCTTAACAGATATTTTTCTGGAAGCTCTCCCCTCTAGACACACAAGTCTGAGCTAGTATTCCTGCTTTGGTTTTCCCCCTCCTTTGTAGCTGATGGGAGGAAACTGGAGCATAGATGGATGACTCACTGCTCTATGGAGCACATTGACCTGGGACAAACCGATTCCCATTTCTCACTGCTGACATTTGAGTCAGCAGATGCAGGAATTTCAGTTGTAGACATGCACACTCTGTCAGAAGACTCCCCATTTGGACCTGCTCAGGTCCCTTTTCTAAGGCTGTGTTTAACCTGCCTGCAGCCTCAGGCTGTTGCCTTGTTCATTTACGCAGTAGGAGAAGATGACAAGGTAAGTCACAAGGTAAATTCTATAGTTTTCTACCTGAAATTCTCCTCGTTATCAGGATCTGCTCCTCAGCCAGAAAAATTGTTAACCAAGTCCTTTCCCCTTGCATAATTTAACACTCGAATTCTCACTCCAGAGTTTTTGCAGCAGGTACTTTTCATTAATAACACATATACAGCCTCACCATCATTAGGATGGCATCTAGCTAGAGGTCATCCCAAATTCTTTCTTTCATGAAACAGTACTCCTTGGTGGAAGCTCATTCTGCCTACCTGGGTACCTCTGGTATTAAATTTTTAATGGCTTCCACTATTCTTTCCTTAAGTAATACAGACACAAGGTTTAGTCTTGGATTCTCGCTTCCATAATTTCTTGTATACGTACTTAATAGATAAGTGTTATTTTTATATGTATACCTATATACACTAGCTATACAGATATATATTAAAATGTATATAAATATAAGATTCAGCTAAATATTCACAAGTCCAGTTAGTCTGATAGGATTCACCCCAGATACTGAAAGACTAAATGAATGTTATATCAGTACTGCTCTCAACCACCTGCCAAAGGTCTTGGGAGTCTGGGAAGGTCCCTGCTGACTTGAAGTTAGCCAGTGTTATTCTAATTTACAAGAAAAGACCTAGGCAACTACAGACCTACTAGTCTAACCTCAGTTCCAGGAAAAAATATATGGAGAAGATCATATTGGGTTCTGCTAAAAGGCGCTGAAAGAACAATGCAATGATCAGGCGCGGTCAACGCGGTTTGGGAAAAGCTTTCAAGGGAAAGCTGTTTTACTAATTTGACAACTGCAATAAGGAAACCCACCTAGCAGATGAAGGGAAGGCAGTGGATGTAGTTTTTCTGGACTTTTAGTAAGGCTTTTGATTGTGTCCCTCACAGCATCTTTTTGGACAAGTTGTCCAGCTGTGGGATGAGTGGATTCACAGTGTGCTGGGTGGATTCTAGGGCTCGAACAGTTGTATTGAATAGGGCTTCATCTGACTGGTGACACTCAGCAGTGCTGTTCCTCGGGGCTCAGCTCCAGGACTAGTCCTGTTCAATGTATTTAACAGTGAGCTGGACGCAGGAGTGGAATTCACCATTGGCAATTTTGTTGATTTTTTGATTGACAGTTTTGTTGTCCCAAACTGGGAGGTGTTATTTACTCTTTTGAGGGGCAAGAGATAGCTCAGACCTTCATCAGGGATGCTCAAACTCGACATTAGGAAGAGTGTGGTCAAACACTGGAACAGGTATCTTATTGTGCTGGTTGATGCCCCAAGCCTGTCAGTGTTCAGGATGCATTTGGATAATGCCCTTAATAGCATGCTTTAACTTTTACTCAGCCCTGAAGTAGCTGGGTAGTTGGATTAGAGAATGGATTGTCGCCAATTCTTTTTACTGACCTAATCTATTCTATGATCTGCTATGCCATATTATTCTATTCTATTCTATTCTATTCTATTCTATTCTAGTTTTGGAGGGGTTGTAAATTTTGGAAAACCTCTGCTCCATAGAGCATGACCTTGATAACAAACACACATAAATTTGACCTGAGGCATGACTACACTTTGTTTTATTTACCTGCTCTTCCAGACAGCAAAGATTTTATGAACATAGCATTTTGTCATGCACCTGCCTCTCCACTGTCTGCTGGGGTGGGAAGCTTGGTGGAGAAAGTAACTGTGCTTCCTCTGCAGGGACATCTGCTGGGTGACTGCTCTGATGTCTTTATTTCTCCATTTAGATCTGTATTGCTGAGGTTTATCCCTTATTTTTATAAATCAGTGGTGTGATTCTCTGCTCTCAAAATGGAGCCTTCAACACAAGCCAAGTGAAATACCATCCAGCCCATCGCCACTTGCAGTGATGAGTGATTTGCTTGTAGAGGGTTTGAAGAGCAGCCTGGTTGCACACTGCCCTGGCAGCCACTCCTGCAACACCAGAGGATGCCCTGGGGTGCTGGAAACAGCTCACACCATCCCCCTTTCTATAGCTAATTTATCTAATGGATCCAAGGTGAGGTCTGAAGTCTTAAGGACCATTAACTTCTTCACACTATTTCCAGCTCCTCACCCTCTCACATGCATGTCCATGCCAGCATTTATATCCTGACACACCATCCTGAGGATGCAGCTGTGCCAGTTCTGTCCACCTTTAATTAATTGCTATAGGGAAGATATTTAGATGTGAATAAGAGCATAAAATACCTTCAAAAGGTTACCAGTCTGTCCAAAACAGCAAAGAGGCAAATTAAACTCATTTTCAGAGGGATTTCTTTAATCTGTGGTCCCCAGGTCAAAGAGAGTTCAAGGTAACCTTCTAGAAAAGGAGTTTGCTGCACTAGGCTTAATGGGGAACAATTTTCATCAGTGAAAGAGTAAACCAAATAGGGTGCAGCTGAAGGAACTTAATTTTGTAGCTATGCCCTCCTCAAACTTTTTCCAGTGGATGGATAACTTTTCTCTCATAACTGTAGACTGTAATGAGGATCTTGTTACAGACTCAGTGCAGACATACTGTCTACATTTGAGGCTGCCTTTCTTATTTCTTAGCATAATTTGTGTTCCTCCTGTCCTCTCTTTTTTCCAGGCTGGCATTGCATTGATGTTTCTAAGAGATGCAGCACACTCTCTTCCTTTCCTCTTCTTTATTTTTCAGATTTTATTTTGACGCCTTGTCTCGTAATATTTCTCTTCCCAACTTACAAGTTGGAAAAACTTCTCTCACCTTTACACATTTTCTCTTCATAAACGGTTTAAATGAGGAAAAATCCCATGGAACTACTTGGTGTTTGCTGTCATGTATGTCTGTTGTAGCTGGGAAAAGGTAAATGCTATGAATTAGTCTTGCACATTCTTTGATAAAAATTTTTTAAAAACACTTTGAATTTATGTCCTAGCAAGCAACATATTCTTTTGGTTTTCTTCTAGTCTTTTACAATAGACTTGTAAGTTGAGTGCATCATACTCAAAATTCTATCCAGACTTCATGGGAGGGAAAAGTCATTACAAAAAGTAATTTCTACAGACAGGCTGTTCTGGGAATGTGTTTCACACTCCTCTCCTGTGGGCAGTTAAAAAAACCACAGAAAAACTGTAGTATGAAGGTGTTGCTTTGTAGTGAAAACTTTGGGGCCCTCTGTTTAGAGGAATTAAAGGCAGATATTTGAATTGATGCTTCTCTGACCTATAGTTTCATGAGCTGCAATGTGAAATGTAAAGGATTTCAGTCTGCAGACCTGGAGGCACAAACAGCTGTGTGGGGAAGAAGCTTTCAAGCTCACCCCTCTGTGGTGCTGTTATGTCATAGCTGTGTAATTATGGCCACCAACTAACCCCATCTGGAGGCCCAGATTGGGCAATAGTTAATTGGTGGCCATAATCACACAGCCAGGAGCAGCCCAAACACCCAGTGCCCCATGGCTCACAGCTCCTGCAGGAGAGGACACACACAATGCTGTGCTGGGAAGGGGAGGAAACTGGAAAAGTTAAGGCCAAAGACAGCTTTTACAAAAACAAGGTATAACACAGACCCTTTCCCTCCGTGGCCCAACCCCTGAGACATTTGCAAAATACCCAACCACCCCTGGTTGAGCTGCTAAGGAGCACAGGGGACATGGGGACAGGCAGCTGCCAGGGACCCCATAGCTGCTGCAACAGCTTATGCTCCCCCAGGGTGAGCAACCAGCACTTGGTTCAGCTCTGTATGGTCATTCTTGCAGAGCTCTGGGGCTTTGATCTGAGTAAAAAGATGCTCCCAGGACTGCTGTGACTTGAATTATGTAGAAAAAGGAAATTTCTCTGGGATGTCATAATGATGAATTTGGCAAGTGCTGCATGAAACATCATCTCTGCAGCCTGGACAAATAGCCTGTCAGTATCAAGTGCGAGAGCAGCTGGGGTGAGGGAGTGGAAGAAGTGCAATATTTCCCTTCAAAACTGCATCAAGCTGAGGTCCCATGCTCTGCTCTACCCAGTGCTGTGTTTAGTGAAAAGCTGCTCCAAAGTTGTTGTTGAGGAGAGGAGCTGCCAAGGACCCACTCACTCTGCAGCAGCTCTCAGTGATCAGCTTGGGTAACTGCTACTCTCTGATCTCTGCCCCTGCTGAGCTCTACTTAGCTCCCACGACCTCTCCTCTCTGCCACATGCACCCTTTGCCTTGAGCTGTAGCCAGAGGAGACCTCAGTACAATGACTAAATTCAAGTGGCAAATGCCCTTTTGCACATTTCGTGCTGCTGAAGGAGTTGTTATCCCAGTGGAGTTTCTAGTGTTTAGAGGAACAACAAAGGCTCTCCTGGCAAACTGCCATGAAGAAGATTCCTGTGTCTCTCCAAGGCCATCTCCTGGCATGGCTCTGTCAGCTGAACGTGCAATTTCTTTAATCCTCAGGCTGACATAATTCTGAGAGCAAGACTCCTTAAATGTTTATTTGAGGTGTCCTTGAGCCACCATGCTCGGTCTGCATGTCACAAACTCTTACCTGCTACCCACGTGGCAAAAAGAGTTGGAAAAAACAAACTTGTGCAGGACATAACTCTGCAAGTGAAGACTGAGCTGGAGCTGACAAAGAACCAGGATCACACGAAATAAATTATTCTGTGGCTAAGTCAGTGGCTGCTAAGATGTATGGATCAGAGGAGGCAGAAATGCAACTGCAGCAGTGAGAGGAACAAGGCAAAAGGTGTCTGGGGATGTGTGCTTGTTTATGATTAGTCCATGGATTAGGGAATTTTGTGTCTAAAACTAGCAATTACTGACTGGCTCACCACAGAGTAAAGAGCTTAAAAATGTAGCAAATTCGGGATTTTAAAATAGGGCATAACTTAGTTGGAAGATTTGCTAAGCTTTATATCATATCAGAGCAAGTTTTAACCCTTTGCAGCTATACAGCTAATTGAAAGAACATCCTTTCTTTGTCTTCCCAGAGGGCTTTCACAGGATAAATTTTTTCACCAGTTTGCTAAATATCCTGTGCACACAAGGGCATTTTGATGTTTGTTCCCTCTTCTAGACACTGACTTTTAAATGTGATACCTACACTTCTGATCTTCCCACATACCTACAATATTATGTGTTCTGGATTCCCTCTCCCACATAATAGTGCTAAACTGTTCCAAAGAGTTCCACAATTCAGTTAAATATTGCATTAAAAAGTACTTCCATTTGTTTGTTTAAAACCTACTGCCCAGTGATCATATTAGATGTTCACAGTCCTTGTATTGTGCAGAAAATCAATTGTTTTTCCCTATTACTTTTCCCTATCACTGTAGCACCAGTTCTTGTCTGTGCAGAGTCCCATGTCTAATCTCTTCTCTGCATGCTGACGAATCTAAAACTATATTTTTCTGCTCTCAAAAGAAGGTTTTCCATATATCTTATCTCTGTAGTTTTCAAATTTATCATATTTTTAAGCTGGGATGACTGACACTGCAAGCAATATTGCAGATGCATTTATATGCTTTTATAAGGTAGTATAATCATGTTTCCCATTTCCTTCTCTCTCCCTGAGATGCAGAAAAGGCTGAACACTGCATTCTGAACACTCATCTACTGCTTCTACCTACACTGCCTGGACTAATAAAATATATTAAATCCAAATACACCAACATGTACTCTGCTGCAGCACTCATACTGCTGACCACGTCTCACAGTTTACTTGTCTTTCTCTGAGCACTGAGTGACATTTCCAGACAACTAGTCACATTGATATCAAGAGCTCTTCTCTGGCTCATAAGGGGTAATTCAGAGGCTATGGATGGGGATGGTGCAGTAAAGATAATTTTCTCCTAGAGTTTGACTATGCTTTTATTTGCACTCAATTTCACCTGCAAGCTTATTGCCCACTTATTTAGTGTTCTGGTGACAATTCTTGCAGACAGTTTTAGATTAGACTATCTTGATTTATTTTGTATTATGTTCAGGCTGTGTAGCACATATTGCTACTCCTTTTCAATCAGCACTTTGAACTGTGTCACACCCATACAAAAATGGCTGGTGCAGGTATGTACAGAATGCATTGAATGGTCCCAGTACAGAACCTCATGCACCCTGTCAGAAACCTGGTTTTTAATAGTTAATCTCTGGCTTCTTGCAATTGATCATGTGTTAGCCTGACAAAGAACTTCCCTTCTACCCATGGCAGACCAATTTCGTTTAGAACCGATAGCAGGAAATTTTGTGCTGAATATCAACTGGACCACGTTCCACAATGTGTGCCTGCCAGTACTCACACACTTGAAATGTGGGTTTTGAAAACGTTGCCTGTAATCCTGTAATCTCCTCCTAGGAAACAGAAAGGCTGAACGTGAGAGGAGCTGTTACCCTCTCCAGGATGGGCCTGGGAAATGAGAACAATTCAGGCAGCTGCCACCACATCAGAGCCTTCTGTGTTGTGGGTGGAAAAGCATTTGCACCGAGTGGCAGTGGCAGGTTGGCTCAAATGATGGGAAGGTTCAGCACAGCCAGACTAATGATGGGTGGTAAAAATTCAGATGGCTGAAGACAATTACTGAATTTTAGATAGGCTTTGAGAAATCAAATGAGTTCAACGGCTGTTCTCCCATCCAGAAATCGGTAATACATTATTGGATGCACTGGAAGTAGCATTTGAGAGTCTAAAAATAGGCTCCCTCCTTTTGCTTCCCCTGGAGTGCTGAGAACATTCAGTACTTATTAAACAAGGCATTAAAAAAGGTTGGGGTTTGCATATTCCTTTTTATGAATTCCTTTTTGAAAAATACCAGAGTAGCCATTTATAGCTGTTCTACTTGTGAGAAGTCATTTGACCAGACAAAATTAAAAGGAGGGGATATACCCCTCACTAGCCCACAAAACTTACTGCTGTGCTGGAGTCTGGGCATTCCTTTTCTGCATGAAACTTCATCCTCAGCCTGACCACTACTCAGCAGCTTTCCTTCCTACAAACCTACGAACTGGAAAACCTTTGAAGCAATGACTTGGAGACTAGAAACAGGAGAAATCCCATTTTCCAGGCAAAAGGCCAAAAGGACAATTACAGGGTGATATTTCTCTAAGTGACAAGAAGGTAAGTCTCAAGGACTTCCTTTTGGATTTTGTACAGGGAATTGAAACAGTGCCTGCACCAGCCAGACCAGAGATTTTGGTCACCAAAAAAACCTGTTGTTATTACTGTGAGTCAAAATGTCCTCGGGGGCATTTTTTTCCCCAAAAATTGTCCAAGGAAATCACCTGTGAAATCTGATTCACAAAAGCATGTAAACAATATCAACTGCCCCTGCATGTTATCTCAAGCCTTGGGGCTTGTGTTTGCCTGGTGTGCTCCCACACCCAGAGTGGTGTCATGTGGAGAGAACCCAAGAACTCACGTTAGATTTCCCACAAAGAATTTAGCACAGACAAGAAGAGGAGGTGAATTTGTGCTTTCAAGTCCTGGAAAATATATTTGTATTTTAGAGCAACAGCTTGCAGTCTAAGTTTTGATGGATTTATATTTGTGAAAATAACTGCTATTTTTACCCTGGAGATATTTTTCTGCCATGCAAAAATTCCGCTTGAAATTGAGCTCCCCATCAGACTTGAGGCTGGATGAGGGCTGAGGAGAGCACACATGCTCCTTGCTCCATGGCCTCCAGAGAGCATTTTGGTCTAGAAGGAATGGACCATGTCTGATCAAGGTGCTTTGCTGGGGCTGTTAATGGAGCTGGCCTGGCTGTATCATGTGTGCCACTGCAGGCCAGGTGAGGAAATGATAGAAAGTTCATGACTGTAACTATTTCTTTACATATAAAGCCACTGCTCTACTTCAAAGTGTGACACTGGGTGTAAGAGAAATGTAATTCACCAAATAGGAGAAGGACTGATCAAAACCAAATCACCAACAAGTTGTGTTTAGTTTTGGGAGCACCGAAGTGTGATGTTTCATATCCTGAAATACTTCTATTTTTATATTCAAGGATAGCATGAAGTGAATTTGATGGAAAGCCTTGGGCTCCCCACTGAGTGTCCTTGCCTACATGCTTGTGACTCACACAGCCCTTGTCCAGGAAATCCTGTGTTCACCCAGCCTCTTGTGCTGAAGGCATTTTCTTGGTAGGTGGAAATGGGTGTTTGAACCACTGCTGTCTAAAGCCAATCTCACTTCCAAGGTAAGTTGCCAGGACATTTCTGTTATCACTCTTTTGACCATGTTCCATAAGAAGACTGAGCAGCCTTGTACTTACTCGAGTCAGACAACCAAAAAAACAAGGAGGGATTTAAGACTCCTCTGGGAATGAAGCAATAAAATTTAAGTCTGTGCCCCTGAAGTTCTTCACCAGAGCTACATATTAACTGCTAATTTCTTTTATTTTAGAAGGAAAATGTTTTCAAATTTCCCCCAGCCTCTGCTTTCACAGTTTTTAAAAATTAAATCAATAACTAAACAGAAAGAAAGGAAGAAAATTCTAAAGGTCCCACATTTAATAAAACTGTGCAGTTTTAAGTAGATTAGCAGCATTTCCCTTCAGAGCCTCTATTTACTTGATTCTACATAAAATCCTGAACAACATAAAAATCCCCCTGATCTTAAAAGATCTTTTGGCATTTGCAAAGGACTTTCAGGCAAGCTGTTAAACAATGATATTTTCCTTTGTAATTAGTATAAAAAAATTCTCTCCCTCTGCTTGTGTAAAGAAAATTTCTGGATCCAAAATTGCAGGGAGTCTGGCAGTATAGATTAAAACCCTAGTGCTGACATAGCAGTGTCACATTTGGAACTGATGGCAACTTCAGTACCACAACTCTCCATAGACTGAATCTTCTGAGTACAAGGGGAAAGGGATTACTAAAACTGGAGGAAAACTTTCCATCTCTTCCTGACATTCACTTACTCTACTGTGCCTAATAGCTGAACTGGTACTCTCTTAGCAGCTACTAGTAAATATCATAGGTTAAAGATCAATTTATGTCTGCTATTATGAATATTTAATTACTTTAACTTCTTATTTTTGGCATAAAAACGTCTCTTGGTGTCAAAAGTCACTTAATGTTGTGATGGCTCCCTTAAGGGCTATTACTGCCTATCTTGTATAACCCAAATACATGTGCCTGATGGAAAGATTTGTAAGGTGTGTCCATAAAATGAAGTGTTATTTATTTTCTAAAAGGTTTCAAGGCTGCAGAAAAACCTATTTATGCTACAAATTACATCAGTGGTTTCTAAAGTAGTTGAGTCTGTGGATTGCTGCCAGCCCACCCATAATGTCTCTCCCAGATGACCTCAAAAAGTCCTCACTGCCCACACTGAAAGCACCACTGATGTAATTCCCAGCTCTCTCTGTGAGCTACTCACTGCATCTGTGGAAGTCACTGGTGAAAACCAGGTCCATAACACTGATGGACATTGAGCTGTTCTGGAATCTTGAAAATCACAGATCCTGGCCTTCATTTGGCTCCCAGTCTCATAAGAAATTGAAGTAGTACAGATACTTTGAGTGGAAAAGTTAAGAATATCCCACTGCAGTTTGTCAGACTTCAAGCATCAGAATTTCTTCTTTCCTTTCTGAGCTGGTGAAGTACACAGCTGACTCTGAATTATGCATGCCTACAGTAATTCTTGCATTGAATTAAATCACTAATCCTGGTGTAAGTGCTCCCTCTGAATTAATTTTTGAATTCATTTTTTCCCTTCTGTGTCTTTCTGTTTGGTTGATTATGGTTTTAAAATTGGGCTGAACACACGAAACAGGGAAAATAACTTTACCCATGTGTCATATTGCCTAATTCCATGCTATTAGTGTAAAATCCTTACTACACAGAAATAACAGAACACTTTCTCTTTGGCAATTCAGAATTACCAGATTACTTCAGCTATCACAAATCCCAGCAGCAAACATGCAGATACAGTCCCTGTTGCAGGAGACATCAGCTGCAGAGATTAACAGCAGTAGGGTGACCCTTCCCTCTCTTCTTCTGCAAAGCCAGCCTGACGCTTTTGCTTTCACCTAATGGCACCACTCCAAACCCACATCATGCCTTGGCATGAGCTGTGTGCTACCTGAGCTGAAGTGAAGCAAACAGTATGGCCCTACCAAAGCACTGTCCCTGCCTGTGTGCATCCATCAGCCCAGCCATTAACTCTGGTAGGATGCTTTTCCCTGAGGAAAAGGGCAGGCTGGCCAATGTCAGCAGCTGCTGAGGCAGGAGGAGGAGCCTGCCCATGGACAACACGCTGTATCTGCATCCCTAACTTGTCCCTGAGGAGACACACATCATTTCCTTCAAATCTGGGGTCTTCCTCAGTGCTGATGCTTCTTCCTTCATCTCCTGCTTGGTTCTCTTGTCTCGCAGGGATTGGGGTGCCACTGCTGTGACTGGCCCCATACCACAGTGTCCACAGAGGCCCCAGAGGGCTGTGCCCTGTCCCTGCCTGCAGTCACTGGGAGGGAGGCTGGAGAAGCTGTCACTTGCACCACAATGCTGCCAGCCTCAAGGGCAGCACCCAGAGTGGGATCAGGGGTGTGTGAGGCACAGGGGCTGCAAGTACTGCCCTGCCAACACTGAGAAAAAGGAGGAGTGGACTCCCTCTTACATCTCTGTGTGTTTGCTGTCTGCACGTGATTCCCATCACTGCCACATTCAGGGGACTCTCTGCAGCAGGGTTGTGTGAATGTTAATTAAACTGATCCCAGCTTTTATGTGTCTAGCTGATAAAGCAGGCTGGCAGTGCTCTAAATTTAGGCTGGTCGGGAGCTGTTTGAGAAGACAAACACAGACAGAGCCGTGCTGAAGTATCCTGTGGCAGCACCTCCACTCTCCAAATGGCATCAGTCCATGGCAGAGGGGCTGAATGAGCAGTGCAGGACAGCCCTGCTAAGGGCAGCAGTGTGGTTTTATGTCAGTAGTTTCAACTGGTCAAGCCTTGAACAGTTATGCTCCCCTGGTGGATTGTGTGGATTGTGTTCAGAAATAGAAGATGCAGGAAATGGCACTGTTTTAACTGTTTAACTAAAAGATATAAAAGTAGAAAAGTCACCCTAAACAAACAAACACACACATACACCCCTCCATCAATTGAAAATCTTGACTTTTGCCAGACATTAACTTTTTTACTGTGCTTGCCTGAGATTGATTTTGACCTTTTTCCTGGTCAGTTGTGTCAATAATTTAAAATATGACCGGGGCGGTGGAGAGGGGTGGTGGTGGTTATATCTTGGGTTTTTTTCAGAAGGAGTCTCTGATGATGTATGCTCACCTTTGTGCTTACATCAGTTTTGTGGAGCACCTGAGGCTGTGTGCCATGGGTGGTTTCTGCAGACTGAATTTACAGACTGTGCTTCACATTCTACCCCAACTTGACCACCCAGTCTGTGGTCCTTGGAGAGGCTGTCTGGAGAAGAGCAGTGTGGAAATACAAGTTAATGAGAGAAAGAAAGAGCCATAGGAAGACAGAAGAACACAAAAGTTGTGACAAAGTTTTCAACTTGCAGAAGGCTTGTGCATATTCGCTTGTATGCTTTATTAGAAAATTAGAGCTTGGAGTTTCCAGAGAGAGTCGGCAAGTAAGTTTGGTAAATGCAATCAGTTGTCCTTGTAAAGCTGGTCTCTGGCACCAGACTTAATGGAGTTTCTGTAGGATTTGAGTATCCAGACCCTTTTACTCCTCTTTGGTACCCCTTTGGCACTGTTTACAAAAGAACAGTATTCACACCTAAGATTTTTTACCAGTACTCCTTTCAGAGTGTACCAAAATCCTGACCTTTCGTGTTACCTACACTTTCCCTTCTGTTCAAAAACAACCTACTGTTTGAACAGGAAAGGTTATTTTTTAATCTAACCTGATCTGTAGCACTATGTTAATCTGTTACAAATTGAGTTTTTCATACATTTTCACATTTCAGAATTTCTACTAATGCCTATAATTATTATAGCTGTCATTATTGTCATTTAAACACTTTTATTTCCATTTTGGCATAATTGGCTACTTGATTGTAAAATACTTCCTTTATGACAGTGTTTTCCTTGATAGGGTCCTCTGACCCTCACCCAAGAAAAAGATGTTTTTCCTTTCCTCGTTACTGCAATTACATCAGGAAATGATAGCTCGCTGAATGATACAAATGTCAGTGAATCCTGTTCTCTAGAAATCCATTTGTCTCTTTTCCATCCACAACCAAAAGTTAGTTGTTTGCTTGAAGGGATTTGAATTTCACACCAGCAAGAGCTCTCAGTGCCAAATCACCCTGATGCGCAGGACTCGCTAACCCGCTGTGGCTGAAGGACTGAAGATCATTATATGGGGACACCCGTGCAGGTCAGGACATGGGAAACCCATGCAGATCATGGCATATCCGTGCAGATCACCAAATGGGGACATCTGTGCCATGGGGATATCTGTGCAGGTCACAAAGTGGGGAGATCTGTGTCACCAAGTCCCTTTACACCAGCGGAGGATCCGATCCAACCCGTGTGTGTTGGGTGTGGCAGGTCAGCAGAAGACCTGGGCTCTGTGAGCTGTGTATTTACTGACTGGAAAGCCATTTCATTCCTCAGGAAATTATGTTTTTCTGTTTGCTTAAAACAATCTATGGGAAATAGTAAAGGTGTGAAGTACAGGACAAAGGGTTGATAAACAGCCTGTGTGGCTGACAGCTTTGTCTGCATGGTCCCTACAGGGCAGAACTGTCTTGTTGGAAAGGATCAAATCCTAACCCACTGATTCAAAGATATTTCCCTGAAGTCAGTGAGGAAAGAAAAGAAAGCAAGCAATTCAGGGGAGAAAATAGTCTGGAAAAGAAAGGTAAGCCCTTTCCTCAGAGCCTTCTCTCAAAACACATTTTCAGAGTGAGTAGATAGGATTCATTGCACCATGTCATCATAAAGAAAACATTAAACTGACCATAGAAATTGCACCCTGAAATGGCCTGTTTCTTTTCAGTGATTATAAAAGGCAGTGTCCAGCTACTAGCACCAGCTCAGACCTCTTCACTGCAGAATCTCATGTTAGATGGTGGAGCTCTCCCCTTGCTGGGAATGCTTCCTGGTGATGGGCAGAGTGAGGATTGTGCTATGTTTTTCTCCTTCTGTCAAGGATCCCGGTATCTTTAGGTCACCTGGAGCAGATTATGATGTAGCACCATTTTATTTTATAATGCTGGCTGGCTGGCACATACATTATTCATGGGAGCAGTAACATACAGTGCATGATTTAAAGGTGGTAATTGCTCATCTGTATATTCTAGGGAATTGCCCTGCTATTTAAAATACTCTGAAGCTCCCAAGCAAAATCTATTTTTTCTCTCAACTGGAAACAGATTTGGCTGATAAATGTATAATTGCTGTAGCATGCCAAGAGATGCTTTAGCTGACAGGAATATTCTGATAGTAAAGGCAGAAATTCAGCACTGTATCTTATATATAGGACACAAATTTCCATCTAATCTGAAGGCCAGAAATAAGAAGAGTAGGGTTTGGAATAGCTCATATTTTTTGCTTATATGAAATTGCATCATGAAATTGTAGAATAGTTTGGGTTGGAAAGGACCTTTAAATGTCACCTAGTCCCAGTCCCCCTTCAATTCGATATCTTGAACTGGAATAAGTTGCTCAGAGCCCCTTGCTTGCCCTCCTTATAGTACTAAAGGTGTTAAAAGCAGTATTACCACCCACCTGAGTAAAGTAAGCAGGGATTTATGGCATCCGCCAAGCTCTGGGAAATTTTGGTTGTGATAAGGTTTCAGGCTTTCAAGTGGAAGTGGGGGTAATTTCTGGCAGGAGCAGAACCACTGGAGACTGCTGAGAGTGTCACAGTCTTTGGGAGAAACCTGACCTTGTGGAATGTGGGTATGGAAACTAGGACAGGCTGTGAGCAATTTTATTTCTTTGTGTCATGCTGGCTGTGGGTTGTGTCACCTGTGCTAACCAGACAGGTCAGTGGGGCACACAGGGACATTTGACCCTCCACGAGATGACAGAGCTAACCTTTGGCACACCACAACATAAAGCAAGGTCTTGCAGGCACTTTGAAGAAAAAAAAAATAAAGTGTATGAATACATAAAATCATACTCAAATTAACCATATTTGTTTGAAACTGGAGGCAGCATTTCTTGCATAAGCCTGCTGCACTATTACTGGTCCCCAGCTGCAAAGCTCCTAATTTTATCTCCACTCCCTCACTGGGGTAAGGAGTTGGTTTCCTCAAGCAGCCTTGTCCCATCTTGGGTTGCTCCTGTCCATCTCTTCCAGCTGTCCAGGGCAGCAATCTGCAGGAGGAAAAACAAGATCAAGAGCAGGATGCTTTATCCCTCATCAGGCAGCCAGGGAAGAGGCCACTCAGGACAGTGATCACTACCATGAGTGCAGCAACCCGACCCAAACTGAGGAAGGGCATCAAATCTTAGGACTGAAAAAAAAAAATCACAGGAGAAAGCCTTTTCAATAAATAGAGTATTTTTATTAAGCAATTGTTGGATACAGTGTAGACAATAATTGACTAAATTAAGTCATATGGAGCAAGTCACCTGTAGTCACTTGCTAATTGTATTTCTCTGCCGTCTGTTCTGGGAAATAAACTAATTTCCATTCTTGCAGGAGTCAGAGGCAGGTGTATGTACTGCAGAAATTATCTAGCAGCAGCCCAGAAGAAGCTGTGCACTATTAGCAGAGCTGCTGGCGCGTTCCCGGGGGCGCAGCCCGGGCGGAGCAGCAAGGACGGGACCCGCCCGGCGCGGCGGGCACAGCGACAGCTCTGACTCGCATCCCCGGTCCTGATTTACAGCACCCATCGGCAGCACTGAGCTGCCCCGGCAGGTCTGTCTGGGAATGGTTTCTGAAGCTCCACTGCAGGGAACGAGTCCAGGAGAGCCGCCAGTGGTGGCACACAAGGAGCTGCGGTGCTGCTCTTTCCTTCACGCCGGGAGCGAAGTTGTGCTTTGGGGCGGGTGCAGAGCTTTTCCCTAGGGGAGCTGAGCCAAGTCCCGGAGGGCAATGCAAACCTGAGAATTCCCCGGCTGAGGGTAGGGGTTTGAAAATGCCTGCAGCGCCCCTGCCTGTGGCAAAACCAGGGGGAGATTTGAAAAGGGAGGAGTTAGAAACCATCACAACATCCTGGAGACTGACAGGTCTTTTTTCTTTTTGTTTATTGCTGAGGCGTGAAGTGCATTGCAGGTGTGCAGGGAGTTCTGTCGGTGCTTCTGCTGTAAATCCCAAACTCCCTGGTAAAAGAAAGACCTGGGCTGTGTGTAGCTGAACTCTAGCCAGGAAGGGCCACCAAGTACTACCAGAAATACATCACGAGTGCTGCTTTTACAGGATTTTTATTGACTGCCATATATCAGTCTTGCTGAAAATTTCTGTGCACTTTTCCATTTTTCTCACAAATTTACTTTCTCTCCCACAGCAGCTCATGAGGAATTAATGAAATAGTTTACCTGTAGCTGCAGGCTGTGACTTGGGGTTCTGCATTTACCTCCCAACTCTGCTGCTGACTGTCCCTTTTTAGGTCCTGGGTAACACACTGTTCTGGTTTGGCTTGGATAGAGTTAATTTTCTTCTCAGTTGGTACAGTGCTGTGTTTGGATTCAGTAGGAGAATCATGTTGCTAACACACTGGTGTTTCAGTTTTTGCTCAGTAGTGCTTACCCTGTCAGGGGCTTCTTGGTTTCCCATGCTCTGCCATCGAGCAGGTGCCCAAGAAGCCCTGAGGAAACATGGCCAGGGTGGGTGACTTGAACTGGCCAAAGGGTGTTCTGTACCACAGAATGTCACATTCAGTATATAAACCAGGGGGAACTGGCTGGGAAAGGCTGATTGCTGCTCAGGGATGAGCTGGGCATCAGTCAGAGTGTGGTGACAAACTGTATTGTGCATCACTTGTTTTCTTGAGTTTTGCTCCTCTCCCTCTCTGCTTGTCATTATTATGATCATTCTTATCTTATTATTATGATTGTTATTAGCTTTCATTACAATATTTTATTTTGTTTCAATTATTAAATTGTTCTTATTTCTACCCATGAGTTTTATTTTCTTTCTGACTCTCCTCACTGGGGTTGGGGGTGACTGAGTGAGTGGCTGCATGGTACTTAGTTCCTGGCTGGAGTTAAACATCTGATTTGTCTAATTTCAGGAAAATACAACAGAGACACAGCATCTCTGAAATTCATACTATTTTGTTAAATCTCATTAAAATAGTGGCCTCCAGGTTATTGAGGATGGGACAGAAGATACAAGAGGCCTTCTGTGAGCCTTCTCTCCTCAGGAAAGCAGGCTAAAAATTATAATTTCTGGTTTTGTTGTTGCCCCTGATGTTTAAAAGATGCAATTTCAATCTTTGATCCCAATTGGGATTCCAGCTGTAGCACTGGACAGTGGAACATTTCCACTGGTTTTACTGGAGTGAATCTGAATTTTCATACCAGTAGCTGAGATCACAAACTTTTCCTTTCTATTTACCAGTAAGTATTTTCTCTATGTTACTGTGACCTTAAAACAAAATAAACATTTTAAGATAGTTTGAATGGTGGTTTTACTGATGTTAAGGTGTAGTAATGGTTTGATTTTTGCTGCTTCCTGCAGACATGAGCAGAGGGAGTTATTTCAGTTATATAAAAATCTTTTACAGTAGATGCCACCTTTGGGGTCAAGAGGACTTTCATGGGCACTTGCAATACAGCCAACAGCAATGTGACTTTTATAATAATGCAATTATGTTGTTATTTGTGAATGAAAATAGCAGTCTCCTGTTTGCTGAGATCAAATGTCAGATCTCAGGAGGGGTATCTCGCAGACCCCAAGCTTGTCAGCAGTCACCTAAAAAAGAAATGGATGCTGTAGACATCAAGACTTCTAAAAAAAACCTTGAAAACCCCCAACAAATAACACTGTATCCTTGGAAAGGTGATGTTAACTTAATATCACTACTTTTTATTTTGAGATTCCAGTTAACTTTTCTACTAGAGAAATAAAAAGACTCAGGGATCAGAGCATTACAGATTAGTTTGCAATATAAGGTGTTTATTAAGTCTCTGAAAGCCTTATCATCATATTAGGTTTTTCCATGAAACTTTCATGACAATAAACTACTGGAACACTTTCCACTAAATGCCTTAAAACAAATCCCTCGAGGATTTAAAACTAGACTCTGTACTCAAGGCAAATAAAAGGTGAATTTTTCATGTGTATTTACCAACCCTTAACACTAAAATGTTAATGCAACCTACTGAAAAACAGTTCTAACCTTTAATAATTTGTTGAGATATACGAAACTATACTGAAAAGTATTGCAATTTTGAAAGCTGAATCACTAAAAATTACTGATGGGTTTTGAACCTTTTCCTCCCTATTTTCAAGGCCTCCTCTATGCTCAAGAATGAAAGCTTGAAATTTGCTGCATTCAAGCATAACAATGCTACATCTAAACTGAAAGTCTGCCAACCACTGGATACATCAAAGAAACTTAGAGACTTTTTAGACAAATCCAAAAATATTGTGTGAATTCACAGTGAGCAACATTTTCTGCTAGATAAGCCATGCACTGCTTCTTACCTCTCTACTAAGGTCCTTTGATGAGGCACAGGAATAGGAGTTTTGCTTGCATTAGGTGACAGATCCATGTCCCTGACCCTTCTGAGAAATCAGGATGATTTCTTGTTCACAGCTCACTAAAGACAACATTCATCTCCTCAGTCTTGCTACGACTCAGGACCTCATTGAACCAGTACATCTTTAAAATAAATAACAAAATAGGAAAAAGACAAACACCATCTGATGTCTGGTTCAATCTGTGTGCGAGATCACTGAGTGCTGTGCCAGGCAGGAACATGAATGGGCTGATGATATTGAAGGGATCTCACGTTCACCCAGGGATGCACACATTGCCTGTTCCTGACAATCCCCCTCAAACTCTCCAGAGGCAGCCCTGCCACCTGCCTGCCAGGCCTCAGAAAACCGATGGCCATGTGTTTGCTAGCAAAAAATGTGCTGTTCACAGAAGCAAGGGCACCCGGATTGTGAGTCCTAATTACTGAGAAACCTTCAGGGGCTGCGACTTCCCAGCAAATGATTCCACACAGTGGAATCAAGGGAATGGTTGGATCATTCCATCATGAGTGGATCAAGGGAATGAAGCAGCTGGCAATGGCTCTGCACGTGTGCACTGCTGGTAGAACCAGCTCCCACCTTGGGATAAGATTTTCCAGCCCCTTGGAGGAAAATGCGCCTCTTGCGTGTGGTTGGAAGCTGTCCATGGTGCTGATCACTGACGGCTCTGGGCCCTCGAGTCCCCCGGTGGCTGAAAGTGCCACTGGCAACCTCTAAGCTGAGCTTCCAGGCTGGTGCCTATGGAATAAATCCGCTGTGATTGCACCAAAATCGCAGCAATGTGCATTGAAGGTAATCCCTTCAAAAAAAAAACCAAAGGCCTCAATGCAAAGACAGATACAGATGAACTTGAAAGTATTTATGATGTCATCTAGACATATATTTACTGGTATGATCTTAAGGTGTTCTGGCTAACTGGAGAACAAAACCTCATATCAAAGATGTAATCTATCTTTTTGTATTACTTTCCAGTAGCAAACAGGTTTGTTTTTAACATTTTTTTAAGTCCTTGTGTAATTAATTAACATAGTATGGCCCATTTGTCAAATTGTATTAAAGTAAAAATTACTTGTGTTCGGCCCCCACAAGGTTTTTAGACTAAGAGGCAAACTTCAGCTAGAAGTATCACCAGGAAAAAAACTCATTTTTTTATATTGAAGATATGGATTGCATATTTTGCTGTCTACCAAAAACAACTACTTGTACAGATTTCATTTTATGTCCTCATAGAAGCAGTAACTCAGAATCTTTATTTGGAAAAAAAAGGAAAGCTCCTTTTCCTTAGTGCCACAAATTCTGACTCAGCAATATAAACTAGATTGAATGCAGCTATTTCTATTGATTTAACTCAATTTAGCCTAATTTTTGTGGATATTTCCTAGCTGAGCTAAAGCATTTCTACGAGCTATCATTTAGACTGATGTAAACCAGATATCAGTGAAGTTTACTACTCACTCTGTCACAGTTAAATGAGAAAAAATTTCTTCAGCACAACTCAGGATGTAAAGCTGTTGAAGAGAAAATACAGGAGAACTCATCATTAAAAAGCATAAAAGAGGAAGAGAGAAAAAAAAATGACCGATCCTTAATGCTGACACTTGTTTCTAACATGGGGTGCTAACCTTTTGATATCTCAACACTGACCCTACCCTCTGGTTTATACATATTTTCCTACTGACAGGGGTGAGTGCAGCTGAAAATGAAACTATGCATACAGATGAATTCAAGAGTCATTCCTTTAAAAATGAACAAAATCCCAGTAATAATTCATTAATCTGTGAGTAATAATACATTAATCTAAATGTAATCTGTAAGAATTGTGTCCTGCAATTTCAGCCTAAGCTGTCTCATAGCATTCCTGACACTTGAAATAAATGGAACACCAAATAAGAATATGTGCTTTTACAGAGTACTTGTTTTTGAAAAGCTAAATGAGAAAGGATGTAGGTCCCTCTTTTGGACCTAAAATAGTCTAAATTTGGAGGCTTTCTGGTCCTCACTGTGTGACAGAAGGTGAGTTTGCTGTGTGACAGAGTTCACACGGGTTCAGAGGTGCCTAATGGTGCAAAAAGTGATAGAAAATATCACAGTGCTTCTACATCAAGTACCATGGAAAAATTTGGGTAGGCTGCCTTTCACTCATAAATTGATGTACTTATTCCACAGTCACCACCTGCAAGCACCCTATGTAAGCAATTGGGTTCTCAACATTTGCCTCCTTCTCCCATCACATTTCTGTCCCAGCTGTATCTGCTTTATCCATCCACACTGCTTCTGGATCTCCTCATCTCATCAGAAAATCACCAGGACCTGATGATTCCCCCTACTCCATCAATCTCCTGCATTTTCTGGCTGCTTCCTTCATGACACTTTGCAAGAGCCAGTTGAGGTATTGGGATCATGCAGGCTGCAGCCCTGGAGTTTCATAGTCCTGGGAGAAGGGACTGCATAGCGGGTAAAAAGCCTCCTTATTTCCATTAATAATGATGAGAAAACTGCTCATTCTCTATCCTAACAACAAGTCCACTGACTCAAGGGTATAAACAGTGCTCTGCTGGCTCTTTTTTCCAGGATCACATCTCCAGCAGCAAACTGAATCCTTGGGGAAAGATAGCAGAGCAAGGTGGGGGTACTGGCAGCTACCTGTAGGATTTTCTTACAGGCATATGAATCTTAGGGATCTCAAAACTTAATGGTGTATAGATGGTGTCACTTTTTTTTTCACTAACTCGTTTCTATTTGTTACCTTTTCAGCTATGACAATTGCATATTACGTAAGAGATGAAAGAAGTACTCCTTTTGTTAAAATCTGTTGAACTCAATTAGCAAATGTGTCTGAGTTTCTGTATTAGTAAAAAGAGAAAGCTATTCCTGTTCATTTTATCCATGCTATTGTTGATTTGTCTGAATTTTGAATTCCCAGTCAGCCTAAGGCTGGGGAACTTCTGAGTTTAGTTGAGTCATAATGGCCATAAGAAGGAGAAAAGGAAAAATCTGTCAGCAAAGAGTTCTGTATTTGTCTCTCTTTCCTCCCATGATCCCTCTCTCTGCCAAAAGAGAGAGTCCTCCTCCACCAAGCATGACTGCCACTGCCCAGCCTTAGAGGAAAAACAGGACTAAGCAGTTTAAGATACCTTTACTCTTGATAAGTCTAAAATGTCAAAAAAAAAAGTTTTACCACTGCTCTAAATTTGTTTCTGCAATGTATTTGAATAATTAGAAACCACAGTAGCAAATTTAAACAAGAAATTTCCAAATGGTAATTACTCATCTCCATTTGGTCAAAACAGCTCTTTTTCCCAAGAATACCTAAAGTTTTCAAATTATATTTTCATTCTTATATATAGCAATTTTTAATTTGAACTTCAGTGCAATTTTTTCTTTTTACTTCATAATTTCAACATATGACTAAAACTTTCACAGGTTTTTCCTATTTTAATGTTATTCTTCATCACACAGTGATGCAGTATTTATGGTATTGTGAAATAATATGACTTGAGAGACACTACAATTTGTATTTACATCCAGGGTTAGGGACAAAATGTTAAGGGCAATTATTGCAGCATTATTGATTCAAAATTTTTAATCCCCTTTTCATAGCTGAAAAAAAACTCCTCCTTTTGTCAATGTAAAAAAGTGTGTAAGTTAAGAAATGCTTTTTAATAAGAATATCAGACAGTGGGTAGGCTTTGGTACAGTAATGAGTCTTGCTTTTCTCAAGTAATTACTTATATCTTTTGATATGTCTTCCTTTCCTTTGTTTTCTGCTACCTTAAAGTAACTGCATATTTTGTTTCTTTGCATCAGGATTAATCTTTGCCTTCTCTACTGATTTGCCAGCTTCTTTTAAAGTAAATTTTCTTTGTGCTAATATTATTCTTTAGTATTACTCTGTCTTTAGGCAACCTTAATTAGAAATGCAAATTTGTGTTGCAGGCAACATCAAATGTAGAACTTCAATACTCAAAACATAGTTACTCTCAAGTGTAAAGTTTGGGATTTCTTTCAAAGAAGACTTTGAGTGGTGTATTTACTATACAATCCAACCAGGTAGCTTCAGCTGTCCTGCAATCCTATAAATACAAACATGCAATTGTCTCAGTGTGCACTAATGGACAAATTCTTCCTGACATGATATCGAGTGTAAGGAATTTGTGCAAGGCATCCACATCCATCTGAAGGGTTATTTATGCTTCGCTCTGCTGGGTGCTATTGATAGCACAACTGGGCAGGATTTGATCTTAATGCTATAAGAAATCACTGTCCCTCTCAAGTCAAACACATTGCTAGGGGCAATCATTTGCAGCAGCAGCACAGCTGGGCTGATTCCTCTCAGTGCTCACAACTGGAGATACCTTCTGTGGGGCCCAGCTGACTTACCTAGGACTGATAGATACTAGTCTAGATACTAGTCTGGCATCTAGACCCCCACTGTGGTCAAAGGTGAGAGAAAGAGAGATTCCTGCAGGCAAAGATCTGTCCATTTGTCTTAGACACCAGTTTTCAGTAAGAATAAATTCCAGGTTGGATCTGAGAACTGGTGGAAGCAATGTACCTGACAGAGACAGAAGTGAGGAGACACAACTCTGCTGTGGTTTTTGATCAAACCACTGCTACAGACAACACTGACATCATGTCCAAGTATTCATACTTAGAAATGGATCTGTTGGAATCCGTGGTGCTGCTTCCTGCCCTTCTTTGCCTGAAAGACTGAGAACAGGGACTTGGAATAAATACAGTCTACTTGTTTTAAACATGTAAGGAAGACTTACATTCTTCTGAGATTTAAGGTACAAATGCATTTTCCATACTGCTCCAGATACAGAGAAACATGAACAAACCCATTCTGTGAGTTTTAAGATAGAAAATGTGCCATAAGCTGAGGAAAAGGTGAAAGAAACACACTTCAACTTTACTTTATTACCTAATGAGGTCACAAAAGGAAAAAAATAAAAAAAACAACCCTGATTTTTGCTGCTGGATTAATCTCATCTGTCTTTGGGGTTGAATATTGTTCAGGGTGCAGACACTGGATTTAAGTCTCCCCACACAGGTGTCCAGAGGCTTGCTAGCCTAGCTAAGCTCATGCTGCAGTCAGCAGCTCAGCTGGGATCTCTTAAATGAATGGGATTGAAAGACTGCCACATATACTTGCCAAAAATAAACATTTATAGGCAGAGTTTTTGGAGCCTGTGACTTTTTTTTTCTATATTTATACCATTATAGTCAGTATTTCTTTCCAATGCATTTTTAGTTAAAGAAGGCAGCCTGGGCATCATCTGAAGTTATTTGGCAGAGTGAATTAGATAGAGGGCTCTTTATCTTAGATTTGATACATCTTGATGGTAGGTGGATGGGTGATCTGTGATTCTATGGTGCTACAAAAGAGACAACATAATGTGTGGAAAGAGGAAAAATCAGCAGAAAAAGGAAGTAATTTCTGAATCATTCTATTTTAACTGCACTAATTCAGTGCCTGTGATTTCTTTTTTCCTATGACAATTAAGACATAAAGAGATATCTAGAATACAGTCAATTGTGTTGCTAATTACACAGAAGAAAGCTTTCTTCATGGGAGACAAGTACTTTTATTAGCAAAGACATGAAACAGTGTCTTAGCAGAAAGACATAGGCGGGCCATGAGCCCTATGCTACAGTATTTGCAGTATAATATATATTATATTCATATGTAGTATAATACAAAATAATACAACATAATACATATAATATAATGTAATGTAATATAAGTAATGTAATATAATAATGATATTACATATATTTCAGGTTTACATTTTTATTATTATACCTCAACAATGACTGTGGTCATGCATAGATGTTTAATAAAAATTAACAATAATTTTTGTAACCTGAGGCCTGAAATGATGGTCCATAATGAGATACCTTTATTTGTTTTCCATGAGTCACAGCATTTATGTGGGGTTTAATTTGTTCTTCTCTTTTTCAATTAAAAAGAGCTTCCATAAAGTTATCATTCACTAACATAGGCTGAAAGATGAAAGAAGAGGATATTCTGCCTGACTTGCAATTTCCCCGTAGCAAAAAAAATAAAAAAGTTGTTTGCATTAGGAGTGACAGCAGATGAGATTCATTTAATCATGAGATAAATCTCTCAAGCTAAATAAAACCTCAAGACTCTCACTCTCTGAGGGAGTGAAACACAGAAAGCCTTAGGGAGTAAATGTAACTATTCTTTGAAATGGTCAACCTTTTGGCAATAGACCACAGGCATTTTTTGTGACTATCTTTTGTGACAAATCTTTTGCTGAAAGGCTCTGTTTGTTTCACCTCAGGGTCGGGTTTTGGTTTCCCATGTTGTCTTGCAGCTGAAAGCAGCAGTAGGAGCAGCAGAGATGAGCACAGCCCCCTGGGGGGTCAAATAGGGAATCCTACTGCCACCTTCTAATTAACAGAGCCAGCATGATAAATGGATGTCTCAGTCCAGCACCTCCCATTAACAGCAAAGGGAGCAGGATTGGAATGATCCTATCCAGTTCCAGCTCCCCACGCTGTGGGCTCACTGCTGGCATCAACAGGCTGGCTGGAGGTGCCATGGACCAATATCCCATTACTCCTTCTCTGGACATCTGCATGGCACAGTGGGGGTGGATGGTACCCTT
This sequence comes from Peucedramus taeniatus, assembly GCA_013400575.1. Classification (NCBI taxonomy): domain Eukaryota; kingdom Metazoa; phylum Chordata; class Aves; order Passeriformes; family Fringillidae; genus Peucedramus; species Peucedramus taeniatus. Next base: position 248,429 of record WBNO01015700.1, on the reverse strand, counting down.
TGGGATACAAGACCTTGACCACACAATGTAAAATGCACTGCTTTAAGCAACAGTAACAGTGGTTACTGTTGTAAGTCAAAACAAATGCTGTGGGTTGCAATTTCCTAATCAGCCTCTGAAAGACTGCAACAAGTATACTAATATGCTGAAGTGGGGTTTTTTTTCATAAGATTGGTTTTCAAAGTCACTCAACGCCTTAATTTCTCTGTCTGTGGCTACTTAGCTGGTTCATCTGTCACAAGGTTTAACACAGACTTCCTTGAGGCTACAAGAAGTTCTTTGCACAACAATTTTTTTGGCCTAGAAAAAGCAAACCCATACTTAAAGGACTTTGACCTACCATTCAGTGAATGTGCCTAGTAAAATTGTCAGTAAACTCCTTACTGGAGCAAAATCAGGACATAAGCCATGTTACTCAGAGGGGGAAAAACTGGAACACAGATATGCCAAACAATATTATCTAAGGGTCATATTGACAAACATTTCTCCATTTATGTTCTGCCTGAATTACAAGCCTCTGCTCCCTCTAACTAAACAACTCATCTTCTATTAGTGGAAAAGTCTCTGCAATTTTAAAATCAATATTTCAAATATCAAATATATTCTTAAAATAATCTCAGTTCTCTGTCTTTAAATGCAAGCACAGAGAAAAAAACTGCTTTTAAAGGAAAACAAAGAGACTTGACTGCCACTAAGGTGAAGCAGAAGAGACTCTGAAGTAAAGCAGACACAAGTTGGACAGTGTTGTGTGGCACATTGTCCCTGCCACTCCAGGTGTGCAGGCTGGTAGCTGTCCCAACCTGACACCAAATTAAATGTGGGAGATGGCTGTGACAGCCAATGCAAATACACACAGACAACTTTTTTCTGCCCTTAGTCTGCAAGCCCTGCTTTCCCAGATAATGGCTCTGTTTTGCTTATGGGATCAATCCAAGCAGCAAATTTCAGGCAGGCAGTATGGCTGCAGGAGGCTGTGAGAGTGCCTGTCCCTCCCTCTGCTGGGTAGCAGCAGGAATACAGCCCCTTATCCTATGTGATCTGTATGGAGCCAGCAACATCCTTCCCCACTCTTACCCTGCTAAAGCCCCAGAGGAAAGCTGCTGTGGCTGCAGGTTGTGCTGATGTGGATTTCTTTCATTTTAATACAGAAATTGAATAAACCCACAGCTGATAGAGATCTCTGGGGTCCCCTACTAAATGACTCATATGGTCAGGCAGGCAAACATTTATCACTGCAGAAATATCATCATGGGGACCACCAGGCTAGATTACATGCAGGCATTGTTGTTTCTCTCTGAAATAGCTGCAGCTCAGTTTGGAGGTGGGGTTGCATGTACAGCATAATGACACTTGTGCTCAAATGTCCTTGACCCAGCCTCCACACCAGATCTGCACAGGGGGCATTTAAAAAAAGATACCATTGCATTTGCAAAACAGAACATGATCCCTTCCTGTCTTGACTCATTTGATGACAGTTCTGCTATTGCTGGCACTGCTTTAAAAGCCTGTTGGTTTTCTCTGTGCAAAAGGGAAAAAAATTTGAGGAAATAGTACAATTGTAGTGAAAATCTTTCCTGACTTCTTGGAGTATTTAAACACTAAATAATGCAATTACTTCAACTGAGTTTTAGAATCATAATCAGTTTTAGTTAATTTGGCATAGCCTTCTAATTGCTGTTTTTCAACTTAATGTAATTTGGCAAATTCTGTTTCAAATGCATTTTAAATTTGATTGGGAATAAACAAGGTCAAAAGTCTGCTGATATTGCTACTGTTAAAAGAAGTAATTTTGAACTACATTTTATTTACAAAAATGATTACCTAGTGACCTTTTTGCAAGTTTATTTTTCCCTTTTTCCTTTAGAATATTTAACCAAAACATTTTTTAAAAATCCTAATATCGACCTTCATTTCCCACATAAATAGTCTTGCAGTGCACACAAGATTCTTAAAAGTGTCTGCAACAAGCTAGAAAGCATTATGAGTTTTAATAAAATCTTGGAAAATATAAAAATAAACGTTTCACTTTGGAATCCCACAAAATGGAAGCATACAGATAATTTCATTAGTATTTTATTTTTTCAACAGTTACTTATTGCAAATATTATCTTCTTTGGTATTTTATTAAGTGTTGAGGAAAAAAAAGTTTTTATCTAAAGTCAATTATTTTCTCTTGAAAACTGAACAGGAAATTAATTTTAAAAGAAAAATAACTCTCTCTGCTTTCTCTGATGTCCTGCCCAAGGCACTGAAGAACGTTTTCTTTCCATCCCTTACCAAAAGATTTAAATCTGAGAACTGAAAACTTTTTAGTCCTTTAAAAAGGCAGTGACTTTAAATCCACTTAGAGGAAAGGTTATAAATTAGGCTCTTGTCTTCAGCTACAGAAGGGGAGTTAGGAGACCCCTCTTTATCAGGGCAGACAGACACCAACAGTCCAGCAGTGGTCTTGTCTGGAGGAAAATGAAATATTTCATCTTGCCTCCTTCTTCTCCTGCCAGGGGGCTCAGTGTTGACCTGCCATGAGGAGCCATCATTTCCTGCTGTTTTGGAAACCATGGAGGAGGCAGGTCTCTACTTCTTTAGTTATGTTAACCACAGAACATTATTTTTCCATTGACTTAAGATCATTTTGCCCAAGCAGAAAGTCTAAGTCATTAACTGTGTGAAAAACGTGGGCTGGAGCATGTGGTTTTTCCTCCTACAGATTCTCCAATCTGATAGAGTGCCAAATATATTGAATTGCTGCTGACTTTTTATTTATTCTAGGAGAATTGTGAATAATTTCCCCTTAAGGTCAGACAAAACAAACAAATTAAAACAAACATACAAAAAAGCTTCAAATCCAGCCTGTCCTCATTGATAGAGTGGTATAAATTGTTAGTGCGCCTATTTTTGATGCCAGGGATTCAGTTTCTAGTTTTGATGTATTTAATCCAAAGCCCAAGGACAGTTTCATCAAATAAAACAGGACTATTTCTGCAGAAATGTAAAGAGGTCCCTGCATTACAGGAAAATGGGAACAAAGTCAAGTTCCTATAAACTTCTGGGTTATGCTGTGGTACTTGCACTAGTCTTCCATACTAATTAGCATACAGGAATATTTCCATTTCAGAGGTTTGTTAAATTCATGTTTCACTGACTTCATGTTGTATGAGCTGTGCCTGTGTACTTGCTTAGCAAAATGTTATACACAATAGGATTAAAGAGCAAATCAAGATTCAATACACCCTTTATTTGATTTAAACTTTACTTTTAGACTTCTAATTCAAAAATTTCTTAAGATTTGACAAAAAGACCCTAAGGGATGCAAGCCTGGGCAGCAAGACTAGGACCTGCCTTACTGTTTTGGACAGTTGAGAAGGAGACTACATTTTTGCTTAAATATTATTTATTGAAAATTGTCCTTGAATGGCAAGATGAGAAGAACAAGCAAGAATGGAGGGAGGAACACATGCAATGAAGAGACCAAATGTGTCAGTGCAGGTGTTATGATGGGCTGATGAAGCAGCTGCCAGAGCAGCAGACCTAAGCTGAGGTACACCTGGCTCCATGGCATCTGGGTGGCATGCAGTGTTGAGCCCTTCCACACCTGGCAGTAGCTGCCACATGAGACTGTGGCTCTTTCTCTGTAACCAGGGGTGGAGGACACTCTCCTACATCAGTGCCTACAGCAGCAACATTTGAAGGAACAGCAGGAAGATGGGGCAGACCCCAACCTGTAGTACCCAAACTGGCCCTAAACAAATCCCACAGTGAGCTATTGCTACTGCCGGGGAACAGGGGAGCAGTGCTGCAGGACTTTCTTGGTGTACCTGCTCCTGAAGGGTGGGCAGAGGGGGTTGTACCATGAACCAGGACCCACACTTGCGGGTACACCACAAACCTAGAGGAAACTCACGGGACTACTTGCTAATCCTCTGTTCCATATCATGGCACTTAAAAACAAAAGTAAAGCAAAACAGCCTATGCCCCCCTTTCTCTAGATGATCTCTGCCCAGCCCCACTCTGCTGTCAGTGGCTTTCTCTCTGTGTGGCTTGCTCTGCAGCATAAAAGTCCCTGCAGATTTTGGCCCTGTGTCTCTGAACAAGGAGTTCATCAGCTGACAGCTGACGCAGATTTCTTTCACCGTAGGCAATTTTCCAGCCTCCACATTCTGGAGCACAGCTCTAAGGAAGAGACTGGAGTGAACAAACAGTCTGTTCTTCTCATGTGTTCCTTGGAAGATATGGGTTTCAAATCCTACAGATCTAGTCCAGTCTTGGCCTGTCAGTCTGATCAGCTGTAGGGTACCAGAACACGGCTGGGACCACCCCACAGCAGGGAGGATACACAAACAGGGAGCCATGGATCAGCATCCCTGCTTGTGGGCCACTTGCTGGAGATGTGCCAGCAAAGTCATTAGTGTTATGTCTGTCCTGTGCAATGAAAGAAATGACCCAATCTTGTGTATATTTGGCATACACTGTGTCAAGGACACATTTTTGCCAAAGACATAGTCTAACTATAGCACTTGATGGAAGCTGCTGACAAAGTTGTTTGCTCTGAAGGCTGTATTTTTTTTGCCTCACAATTCATTGCAAGGAAAACCCCATCCATTTAAGGAGGTCACCTGGAACTGAGTCAGGACATCTGGCTGGGGTAAGTTTTTTGTGTGTCAGTTTATGCTCTGCATCTCCATTCTGTCTGTAATTGTGGACACTGGGTACCCAGGATGCTTTCATACAAGACCAATAATGCGTAAGGAGAAGTCACAAATTGTATCACTAAAAGTAATTTTAAAGCCTGATTGTGAATCCAAGCAAAAATGATATTTTAGAACTTTTTGAAGCAGTAGCTCAGCTTCTGTCATTGCTCTGCTACAGAGCCGTGCAGATGTTTGTAGTAGTCACAAAAAAGGAAACGAGGGCAGGCTGCACCAGAACATTTTAGAAGCCATTAATAAGATTTTATGTTGTTATTCTGAAGGGCATTTTCTGCTGCTCTCAGCACAACATTGTGACTGGCCTTCCTGAGATGGAAAAAATGAAATGATCTTTCTTCATCCTAAATAACTGCAGCCAGTGTGAGAACAAATCCCGGGGAGGACAAGATGATTTGCAGCTTCTGTACATGTGAGGAAACTCTAATGCTAGACCTACAAAAGAGCCCAAATGCCACCAAGCTTCAAAATGTCACCTGGCTTTGAAATAGGAGCAGCCAATCTTTTTGCAGCACTCTAGAAAAGAGAGGAAAGCTGACCTTGAGCTTGCTGAGTGATGGCTCTAATCCCTGTGTGGCAGCTGAAGCAAGGAAAAGGGCTTCTACCAGTCATGGATTAGAAGGAAGTGGCAGCTACAGCCTTTGACAGTGGCAGCCCACTCTCAAGGACTTGGCCCCAGGCTCAAGTGAGGGAGCAGTCACATCACTTTCTGCAGTCCCTTCTGGGTACAGCATTCCCCAGAGTGGCACATTTCAAAGTGAAAGAAATAATTTCTGCTTAGGGGGCCGGGAGAACAAAAATTTAATTCCTTTTAGGAGAGAAAAAGGAGATACTTTGTTTCCCGATGAATTCTTGTATTGATGCATTTACTTTAATCCCATTTTGTCCCACTGGGACAAAAGTACTACACAATGATGAATTTCAGGAGGGACACTTACCTGAAAGATATTTTAAAGAACCACCATAAAACCCTTTAAATTTGGACTTTATGGTTAAGACACAACATTGTCCCACAGAAGTGTCTGACACTGAACTGGCTGGAAACAGTGCTTCAGGTCATCCTGCAGGAGGTGGTGTTTCCTTGTCAAGGGTGGTATATCCTGAGATGTGGGAACTGGTCCTCTATGGGCACTGGAGTGCCTGAGGTGGGATAATCCATTTGCAGCTCCAATGTATCTCTCCTGGGATTTACCACACTGCTCCATCACAGAATGGCTGAATCTGTCAGGAGACTTACAGCTCTTTTAAGAAAAAGAGCTCTGAAAGTGCAGCTTCTGTGAGACTGCATTAAAAACAAAGAAATTAATTATACAGTGTTACATAGAATTGTAGAATCACGACTTAATATGTTTCAGATCAGTCAGACAATGCTAATAATCTCTAAATGATTGCAAATAAAATATTTTTATTCTGGGAAGAAAATAATAATTTGAATAAAATAATTTTTTGAACTTTTTTTCATGTTTTCTTATTCTCTCTACTTTCCACATAACTGTATGTGTGTGTCTGCATGTCTGTAAGCAACTTTGCAGCAAGAATCTACCTTGTGCACATCATGGATTTCTCTTCTTAATGCAGGCAACCCTGCTAGTTCCTGAACTTTGCCCATCTGCTCGAGCCTAAGGGGCAGCAATATTAAATTAATCATAGTCTGACATTTCTTTGATAACTGACATTTGCACAAACAAGACCTACATGCACATGTGCACATTAGGAAATTAAAGTGTAAAGTAAATAAGATTATCATTGTGTGTTTCTCCTCAAAAACATATTGCGAGTCATTATCTCTCCCTCTAATGACTGAAATTCTGTGTGCAAAACGAAGTAATTCAATTTACATATCTGACTGCATGCCATTTTCTTGCTGTTGCAGGGCCTGTACTGAATGCCTCGTGAATTAAATCATGTCATTGTCAGGAGTCAGCGGAGCTGCGGGCGGATAACTCTTCCTGACACATCGCGTGAGAGAACAGACACACCAGGAAGTTCTGCTCCTGCTGTCCCTCTGGAGTGCTCCTGGAGATCTTGGGGGAAGGGTTCTGCCCCTGTGCAGCTCTCCTCTCCCTCCAAAGGCAAACCCAGCTCAGTTTTATATCTCTTTGCACTCCCACACAAGCCAATAAGGTTTTTTCCTGTCTTTGATGGTGAGACCAAGATTAAGCCCACAAAAATTGGGTGAATTTCAACCGCTTGGCTAGAAGCTCTCAAGATGTTAAGAAGTTGTGTCCTTCTGCCCACTGACAGCAGGTGTAAGGCTGTTGGGTTGGCAGCTACCTCAAACCCTCTATATTCAGATAGATAATATGAGTTGAATGAAGCAAACAGAGTGTGAGGGACTGGCACTTTGCATTTGATGCAGATATGACTGAGGATATCCACATGGGATACCAGAGAGGAGGAGACCAGACTGACATGTTAATTAATTGAAATACCAGTATCCACACCATGTCCAGGTATGCAATGGGAGAGCAACTAGACACTTCTCACTGTTTCCCTGATGAGTGGGTTGATCATAAAGACTTTATTCGTTTTCTACACATAATGATGATGGGGAATAAAATTCCCCATATAATAATAATAAATAAGTATTATTTATTATTATTATATAGGGAATAAAATGTGAAGCAAAAAGTATTCAGGAAGCACTTACTATGCTGAGTTCTGACATAAACTCCAGGGTTAAGAAAGAGGAATAGATATTTTCTTTTTCCAGCTTGCACACACAGTTTTGAGATCAGAAAAGATCGTGTTGTCAAATGTCCATATCATTAGGCATCATAACAGGTGGGAATCGAGCACTTCAGAAATGAATTTTTCAGCCTGGCCTGACAGTCTCCAAAGAATCCCTCACTGGAGGATTTTTCTATGGCTTCTTTCTGCATCGAGGAAAAAGGAATTTGTCTCTCTCTGCTGCAAGCTGCAATCCCTTCACTACCAACTGATAAATGGCCTCAGATTTTATTACGTTTTCTTCTTCTTTTGTTCCTATTATCTCTGCCACCTGTGATTTCTCTGCTCTTTGTAGAACCTTATTTCCTCCAGATTTAATTCCAACTGAGGAAAGTATACACTTATCTTTTCATCACATGAGGCCATTAATCTCTCCTGGAATGGTAGTTCTTGCTGAACCACAAGCACAGACACAGACTGGGCAGACAATATGTTCAGAGCACACCTGAGGAGAAAGACTGGGGGTTGTTGGTTGATGAGAAGCTGAACGTACCCCTTCAATGTGTGCTTGCAGCCCAGAAAGGCAACAATATTCTGGGCTGCATCAAAAGAACTGTGACAAGCAGGTGAGGGATGGGATTCTACCCCTTTATTTCACTCTAGTGACAGCCCACCTGAAGCACTGAGTCCAGCTCTGGGTTCATGACAACAAAAAAGGACATCATCCTGCTGGAGCAGATCCAGAGGAGGGCCATGGAGATGGTCTCCACAAACAGCATCTCTCTTACAGGGACAGGCTGAGAGAGCTGGGGTTGTTCAGCCTGGAAAAGAGAAGGCTCTGGGGACACCTTTTAACACCTTCCAGTGCCCCTGGGTGTCCTGGAGGACTGCTGGAGAGGAACTTTTTACAAGGGCATGTAGTGATAGGACAACAGGTAATGGCTTTAAACTGAAAGTGGGCAGATTTACATTGGATATTAGGAAGGAATTCCTTACTATAACATTGGTGAGGCATTGGAACAGATTGCCCAGAGAAGCTGTGGATGCCCCATCTTCAGAAGTGTTCAAGGCCAGCCTGGATGGCGCTTTGTCCATCCTGATCTAGTGGAAGGGATCCCTGCCCATGGTGGAAGAGTGGGAACTAAATGACCATTATGATCCCTTCCCACCCAAAACATTCCATGATTCTATAAAACCTGCTGTGGTTTGAGAGGCTCACCAGAATTTCATGCTAGCATTCTTCTTTCTACCATCAGAGGGAGATGCAGATGCTGAGAAGGTGGTTCTGGATTGGTGCTTGTCATATTGGACAGTATTCAGTATTTGATAAACATCCAGGGGCCCTTAGGAGTGTAACAATTCAACACAGGTGCCCATGCAGGGTTTTCAGGGAAAGGTAATAAGTAGGGAAAGGTAAATAATGAGACACTTTGACTGTCAGCACTTCTTTATTTCTCCCATCACCTCTCTGCTTCCACCAGAGGAAACTCCCACCATGGGGCAGCACTGCAAATGTCAGGAAGCACACCTTGATTTTAAGTTCCTTTTTTCAGGGGAACATAAATCTGATCCTGCCAGAAAACTGGAGAACTCCTTAAAAGGTACCTGTCACCTCTGGACCAGCTTCTGAAAACCCATGTTCTTGGACCAAACAAAAATGTGTCAGAGTTTACAAATGTGATGCTGGGGTAAAATGACATTTCTCCATTATAAAAGCTCTCTTCACTGTTTAAATGAATGAAAGAAAAGGAAAATCTCATCATGTTAAGCCTAAGCAGTTAGTAGTGCTCTCATTTCTTTTCCCCGTTTTTTGAGGTGATACTTAATTTATGTCTTCTGAATATCCTTCTAGGCTAGAAAAATGAAAACTTTTCTACAGTATGTGTAAAAAATAATTAAAAATTATCATAAAGAAAGCTGTGAGTAGATGGATGATGTTGTGAGTGACTGACAACTCTCTTCATGTTCCGTGATTGCAGCCCTTGCAAATGGGCTTTCCAAAATTGTGAGATTCTCAGGTTTCTAGCAGTATGTTCAGACATGGCATCTCCTTCACCAACGAGGACATCAGAGCCTTCTCTGCTTAATGCTATAAGGAAGCAAATTCAGCTGAGATGCCTTAGATCATTTGATATGATTTCAGATGCCCTTGCAAACATTCCTTAAGAGCTCCTCACCGTGTGAACAGGAGTAGCTTCTGCAGCCCTGCTCAGTAACATCAGATGTTCTATTCTTTCTGGCATTTGAGATATGAAAACATCTGATAGTTTTACTGACCAGTGTTTGTAAAATATTTACTATTATTAGATTTGTGACTTACTTGTCAGTTGGACTGGAATTTATTGAATATTGTCTGCATTTTTACCATGACATTTTAATTTACGGTTCTTGATGTGTAAGTCCAGATATACTGCTTCATATTTTTAAACAAACAAGACTAGTACAGTGAAAAAGCTGTATTTTTCTCTCTATTCTTATATTCACAACTATTGCATTGAGGGTTTACTCATAGTTAAATCTCCTGAATTTCCTCCAGATACAAAACATTGTGTTTCCTGTGTGTGCATAGTGAATAATATGCTCTTGCTTGAAAAGAAATTTGGGTTCTCCCCACCAGAAGTGCATTACTCCAAAATCAGGAAAACTTCCAGCAGATGTTATGTGTGTTTTGAGCAGAGAACAGGAAGAAAGTGGGCACTGACATCACAAGGTGCAACGAGCATTGCAGAGTCACAGTTTTCCTTTAGCAACCTGAGATTGCCTTTGACTGTGCCATGCTGGAAGGAGCTCTTAACTGTGGAAACTCTGACAGCTCTCTGCATGGTACAGGAGATTAATGCAAAGCCAAGTGCAAAACAAAAACATAATTTTATTCATCATCCTAATCTTATAGAAGTGATCCTAATGCGTACCTCTGGGAAAGAACAGACTCATTGCAAAATCAAGCCAGAGAACTTCCCATAACCAGAAAGCCTTGATTCTCTCAGACCTTTTCATTTTACCACTTCTTCCCCTATTATGCTCATAAAACATTAAGAAAAAAAAAAATCAAGGATCTATTAAGTAGGAGTCTCTCTTTTAGCTGGCCATCTGGTTCAGGTGGATAATTATCTTCTGACATCTGTTCAGTGATATGCACTATACAGCAGTCCTTAAATTTGTGATCTTAAGCCATTTCCTACTGGACAGAAATATATCTGCACCTGCAATAACATTCAAAGGGTCTGCAGGGTCACTTCTGGGAAGCACCCAGCACATTCAAATTCTAATACTACTAAATGGTAACCAACAAACCAAATCTGTTTACTGGCAATTAAACTTGTCAAAAGATGTGCACTCTCCACCTCTAGCCTTGAAAGGACACAGTGAGGATGTTAAAGGGAAAGATTTCTGCCTTTGTATCTGCCTCTATATTTGTATTTTCTGCAACACTATCATTGCCCTGCCAGGAGTCTGCGAGGCACTCATTGTTTTTCCCACAGAGGATGGCAAAAAAATGTGCAAAAGCATCTTAGCATCTGCTCAATTTTTACAGCCTTAAAGAATCAAACATGCATCAATTGCAAAATTGCGATGCTGACCCCCGTATGGTCTCCTGTTAACTCACCAGCTCCTGTCACTGCCAGGGGTTCACTCCATTTGAAAAGGCTCTTTCTCTGTCATGAGTTCTGTGATTAAATGCTCTCTGCTGAAAATGCCAGGTTATTGAGTGGGAAAGTGTGAAGAGGAGAGGTTCTTCCTTTGATAAATAAAGCCATTTCCGAACATTTAGGAAAATAAGTTTCAGGATGTTTTGCTTTAATAGTTTCTAGTTTTTCTTCGAGTCCAAACCAGCTTTCAAAGTGCAGGTAGTCCATGCTAAGCAGAGGTGAAGATGATCAAAGGTAGAAATAAAAAACTTAGACTCTCTGAATGTACTGATCTATAACTGATTTAGATACCCATTTAATCCCATTTTACAGCAACGTTATAATGCAGCTACCTGAGCAATTTCTACTCAGCAAATTTGCACTGAGTTTCTGAGGTAATACAGTCTCTGCCTTGGTGCTGTTCCCTGGGAGAATTTCCCATAAATCCTCTGTAGGACTGTGCTGGGTGACAAGCACAGCCTTCCCCTTTGGCCAGCCCTGTCAGCACACCTGGGATCACTTTTCCCATGAAAGCACAGAAAATGTCACCACCTCTTCCTTAGGTCTTTGCCCAAAACCTGCTGCAGGGTTGACAGTGACAAAGTCTTGCTGTGGATAGAGCTCTAACCCAAAAGACAGCACTTTGCATCTTGTCTGATCAGACTTTAATCCAGTAGCAAGCAGCCCTCATAATATTGTGGATGCTTTCATGCAAATCTCTCCCCTGTCCCACGTGAAAACCAATAATTGTATCCTGGGGACTTGGGAGCAGAATACACTGCACAGAGGAGCCACAGGAAAATGCTGGGGATATGGATGCATCCCTGTCTCTGTCTCCCTGGCTGTGGGTGACACTGTACCACAGGGTGGCTGGAGCTGACAGGCACCTCTGGTCCATCCCTATCTCCAGCAGGGTCAGCTAGACCTGGTTGCCCAGGGCCATATCCAGGTGTATTTTGAGTATGTCCAAGGATAGAGACAACCTCTCCAGACAACCTGTGCTGCTGCCTGGTCAACTTCACAGGAACAACACTATTTTTAATTTTGTTTCAGCTTTGTGCACATTGCCCCCAGTCACGTCATTGTGTACCACTGAAAAGATCCTGGCTCACTCTTCTCACTGTCCCATCAGGTGCTTATATACATTGGAAAGATTCCCCTGAATTAGGCCCAGCCCATCTCTGCCCCTGTACAGGCTCTGGTCAACCTAATTTGATGCTTTGCCCTCTGCCAAATCCTCCAAGAGATGAGCGCTGCTGCTGGACTTCGGGCAGTTACCCAGGAATGACACCCACTCCGTGTAGAACTATTTCATGCTGTACACAGCATCTCCTGAGGTCATATTCATGACCTGGATGAAAGATCAGTGGGAGTTTTTAGTCACCCTTCTCTTACTATAGTGCTCTAAGGCAACCCTTCTCCATCACACTTAGCAGGGTCTTATGCATGAATAGGAAAAGAAAGATTTACATCTTTCTGATGTAAAACCTGATATTCCCTTTGTTGTCTTATTAGATACATCCTATTTTCAATTGCTCTGAGACAATGGTTTAATTTTTTTTTTAACTAAAATTGAAAAGAAAAATAAAGGATTTTGCTAGAGACAAAAGCTAAAAGCACTGACTAGAAACAATACATACTATTCTTATTTTGGGTATGATGTGACTCATATATTGATAGAATCATAGAAAGGCTTGGGTTGGAAAAGAACTTAAAGATCATCTAGTTCCAAACTCCCAGCCATGGCAGGGACACATTTCACTAGACCAGGATCCTCAGAGCCCCATCCAACTGTGCTTTAAATACTCCCAGGAGTGGGGCATCCACAGCTTCTCTGAGCAACCCACAGTCTCCTACTCAGTGTGCAACAGATATTAAAATAAGTTTTAGAATATATTTCCTTCTCAGCTTTCCTCACCTTCTAACCTACTCATTTCCTCACCAATATATTCACCTCGAGGGAGAAGGAGGGAGAAGACAATTTTTAAGAAAATCTGTGCATAGTCATTAGGATCCAAGGTTCATGTAAACCAGCTAAAACTTATGAATGGTACTATATGCCATTACATATAGCACCACAAAACATTGTTTATTGAAAGGAAATTCAAGGCTTTTGCAGAAGAGTTTTGGCACAACTCCTTCCTAGAACAATCTTTGAAACAGCACTCCCTCCTTTTCTCCTTGACAATTTCATGGACAGAAATGGATAGAAACTCTGTTTGTCTTTAACAATCTCAAGGGATTTATATAAACCCAGCATCTCTTCCTTTTTTAAGGTTTATGGAAATCCAATTATTTTCCCCACAGAATAAAATCTATCACACTAAGTCGGTGTAATACTTCACTTTGTGTACTGTGGCAGTTCATTTGTCAGACCTGTGAAATATTGCATTTTAAGGACAGCAATCAAGCTCTCTGGATGTCATTTCTGTTGACATTCTGCCCAAGGTCCATTTAAGCTTAGAACTCAACTTTGCAATCTAGCAATATTATAGTACAACACTTAGTACAAATTGCTTATCTGAAAGCAGAAAAACTACATTAGTGCAGCATGCAGGTGTCTCAATTATAGTCCAGTACATGTGCTTTAACTTTTAGTGCAGAAGTTTTCTAATCCAGTTATCCTTGTAAATTTATTCATAACAGAATCTACAGTTAATTATTTGCTAAGGTAACTACAGTCCAATTTTACCATGTTATCATGTGTATCTATTGCATTTTCAAATCAAGCCTGTAAGGATTTAATATTTCAAATCAGGCTGTATGCAATTAAACAAAATCAATACTTAGGTAGTTGTTATTTTGTGTTATATGCAGTAAAAACATTTCTTTTTTTTTTTTTTCTTCTTGTAAATCCCAGGGATTTTTTTCACTGATTTCCTTATTGTAGATTGAGAAGGTGTAGGTCATTTTCAAATGGCTAAACATAAACATGTATATTTTCATCACATTAACAACCTTCTGTCTGAGCCTGGTTAAATGAGGCATTTGCCAATTGTGAGATGCTTCTCTCCTACCCCACTTTAATTGGAGGCAACTGTTCCAGCTGGACTGGCTGTCTTATGCAGAAGATGATGACACTGTTAGCAGGGTACAGGTTCTTCTAACCATCTGTCTCTAATGGCAAGATGCTGGGCTATCTTCAGCACTTTCCTATTGGCTGGGATTTTCAAAGGTGATGAAGAAGATAAAAGTTCTGATCATGTTTCTTTGGATCTGCTGATCAAACACACTTAGACTTCTCAGGTAATTCTAGCTTTCTTGCAACTCTGCTTAATGACCTAACTATTCTCAATCTATGAAGACTGATTAGTACTACATTTCTGTAGAGGCATGCAGAAAGAAAAAACTGTGGAAGCCAACGGTGTTCTTCTGTCATTCATACAGCAATTGAACCTCTCAACTCACACCATTGGATATTGAGCTCCTGCTTTCCATCTCTGATGTGTGTGCAGCTGTGTTTGCCTGGGACCTTTGTACAAACCTAACAACAGCCTCGGAGCATCAGCTCTCACAACTTCAAAAATTGTAGGTCAGAAATCAAAATAATAGGAGATTAATCTAAAAATAGAATTAAACCTGTTAGATAACACTGGGCAGTAATCTTCTACTGTCTTTCTTTTTTCTGTCCATTTTTCATACATTTCACAATTTGGACAGTCAATGTGAGTTTTTTGCAAAGAAATTACAGCCCCAGCTTTTGTGATGCCGTTTGACTTCCCCATTGGTTGCTCTCTTCACACTCATGTTCCAAAGGACACCTCATGACATCTTGCTCCAGCTGCCAACATTCCTGCAGATGTCCTCCACTCCTTTTCCATGCTGGCAATGAATTTCCTACTCTGCATGTGATGGCTGGAGCAGGGTCTCTTCCCACAGCCTCAGAAAAGCAGTGCACTGGGCTGCAAATGCCTCTACTATCTGTTGCACTGAAGACTTCAGCCATGCCAGTGCTGAGCAGACATTCCAAGTGACTGCAATAAATGCTCTGAGGCTGATGCTCTTTCTCCTGAGAGAAATGGTCCCCTTACATCAGGCTGTCCTTTCAACCATGCCTGAGCACTGGCAACCCTTTATGAGAATTAACGTGAGTTCCTTGTGATCTCCTGATAATAAATTTCACATCCCTAAGACATATGGAGCAACCCTCACAGTTATCTGTAACCAGAAAAACAGCTCAGCTTTCTTTCAAAGTAAAAGCTTACCACAGCCTTGTTAAGAGTAGGAGATTCCCCATTTCTTTCAGCCTATTCCCCAACCACTTCAAAATGACCCTTCTGCAGCCAGAGGGAGCTGCAGACGGGATCTTCATTGCTCCTAGAGAAGGCATCCTCCATCAGACCCACTTGCTGGGCCAACAGTGAGAGCCTTGGCAAAAAAGAAAGCCTGGGAAATGGGGGATTATTACCCCTTAATACCATAATCATGAGTCTTGAAAGAATGTACTATTTACCAGTTTCTTTTGGAAAAAGATAATTCACCCACTGGGATTTTTATTAGGACATTTAAAGCCTCGGCTCCTTCACTGGACATAGAGAGGTGGATGTGATTAATGTGCTCTTGGTGGTTGTGTGTTTCTTTCTCTTCTTAGGTGTCACCAAGAACATTGGAATTAAGCATGAGAAAGACTTAAAATACAAAGCTTCAAAAGCTGCATACAGCTCCAGTTTACCTGAAGGCTCCAAATGAAGTAAGGAAGAGTTCAAGGGGACAGCTGAGACTCAACCTCTAACATAAGATGCAGTATTAATGTTACATTGCTAATGGACTAATCCTGTGTATAGACTAACCAAGAACTTATATTCTGTCTTTTCTCCCAGAGGAAACATTTTACAGTGAAAAATACAATATATAAAATGAAATACAGGTATAGAAGTCTAAGTGATAAGTCTGTAAAACAGCTGTGTAGAAGCAGCAGCACTAGTATTGGAGACTTGGCAGCAGGGAGTGACAAACATAGAGGGGGAAAGAGATCTGTGGAGTTGGGGTGAAACTGTGTATTGCATAAATAATGTGTGTATCAGTAAAGGAGTGGCTTCACAAAGAAGGAGTGGGGAACAACGGAGACTGAGGCTGACCAGGAGAGTACTCGTGGATGGGCAGTTTGGGTCAGAAAATTTGGGAGAGGATACCTCAAGATGGGCAACAATGGGAAGCTGACAGGGACATGGGCAGATGACACAGGGAGACAAGCAGGACAAGCTGAGCAAAGGCAAGCAGCTTTCTGTGGGCTGGTGTTGACATGGAAGCTTTTCTCTAGGACAATGGTAATTTGACACTTACTGTCAGCGTTCTGGCAGAATTAGACATCTGACCCTCTTCTTCTTTTATATGCTTTTTCTTCTAGTAGCTTTTAATGTAAGAGAGAATAAGATAACAACTAAAAAGGCTTGTTATTAACAACAGTGCAGAACCCTGACTTCTGGCCCCTAGAAAATGTTTCATTCTTAGAAATGAAATAATATTCTTTTACATATGAAACATCAAAAGTGATAATATGGAAAAGTGTAAAACAAAAAAGAAAGGAACAAAAGGAACAAGAACACAAAAGCATCAAGACCCCAGAGAGGGAGCAGGTCACTAGGGAGGTTCAAGGGAAAATGTGATCTCTCCCTTAAGGCAGGTGAGGGTACAGGGGTGGATGGGAATAAAAAGAGACCTTTATTTCTGAATAGCCCAGGATCTGATTTGTCCAACAGTCTATACCTAAGTGGAGAAGCCAGAATGTTTTTGCATAGTAATTTTCAAAATCTGTAGTAATTTGGAAAATACTGTACTCTTAGAAGAATAAATTTCATGCTGTTTAGATCAACTCAACTGACATTGACAAATTACATTCCTACAGAAATAAGTTTTCTAACAAAGACTGTTTTACAATGGGCAATTTAAAGTTGCTAGTGGCTAAAAAATACTGGACTTCAGTCCTCATGCTTCTGAACCTTTGAGAATACTTTGAGAAACTGGGGATTGAGAGAGGGGACACTGAAGACTTGTGTTCCTTGCAAAGCTGCATAACTGCTTTCCATTGCATTTTCAGAGGTTCTGGTATCAATTCCTGCAGCTGGCAGATGTGTGAGATATCTGTGAGCTGAAAGCAGTGCATAAACAGCAGCTCAGTCACAGCCATCACAAAGGCTTAGTAGAGACCATTGTGTTTCAGTAAAAGCTGAAAGCAAAAGAAGCTGGTATCACAGCAGAAATAAATGGTGAAAGGATAAAATGTTGTACTTACCTGCAGAAGCAGCTACTAAAATGTTGTGTGCTGTTTTTTTTTATAAATCATTGCACTATTTTCTTTCTAAACAAGAGAAACTTAAAGGCTTGATAATTTTTCAAAGGTATTGAAGTTGCAGGTGTGAGCACAATTTCTATCTCTGTGTGTGTGTTTTTAACAAAAGCACAATCTCACTGTTTTTGAAAGGAAATACATTGCAATCAGATCATAGCAGCATTTTTAAATTCAGTGCAATGAGCTGAAATAATGAACATGTGATTGTAAAAGTCAATCAATTTGTATCTTTATCCTACCTAGAACACTTTATTCTGAAAGGCAAAAAATAATTAGGTACTTTAAAACTGTATCAGTTTAGTGTAATGTGGAAACGGAAAATGATGTTTTGGAGCAATTTATTAATTAAAATTATTTTTAGGAGGAGACCATTTGGTTTATGTACAGTACTAAACAACTGATTTCCCTGTGACTATCCCAGAGGGTTCTTTCCAGTCCTGATTAATGTTTTCTGGGTATTCACCTTAGAAAGAGGCACTAAAAAATCGTAAATTGTAACATTTGTATTTAACACTATATCTGATCTCTGTGTATGTTAGATGCAAATTTTTTTTTAAAAGAGAAGGTACAAGGATGGACACCTTTTTCTGAAAAAAAGGATGGACACTTTCTTTTAGAAACAGGGTCCACTGCTTGTCCTAGTCAGTCTTGTCAGAATCACAGGGTAATTGGGCTGGAAGGGACCTTCAAAGACTCCCCAGTCCAGCCTCCCCTGCCATGGGCAGATACCTAACTAAAACATGCTGTAAGGCAGAGTCTGCTGCCAGGGGAGGATCTCAGGTTTTTAGTTGGTTCAGTTTAGTTTTGAGTGGGAGGAATTGAGAATAGATGAGATTTTTTATGAGTTGAAGATGATTTCCACTAAAGTAACTTTTAAAATTCATTAGTCTAAGGAATTGGCAGAGAAAAAGCAGCAGAATTAGTTATGGAGTGAAAAAAGCAAACTAAGAAAGTAGGAAATTGATGGGAAGAATTTCTAGACAAAGTCAACTGATTTAAATACAAAGATGTGCCAAAGACTGACAACTACTTAAGGAGGTTACGTGAAAGGCAAAGAGGCAAGCTGGACCACCGCAAAGGAAAAAAGTAAAATAATTAGACCAATAGAATTGTCCCAGGAGTTGTTTTGGGAATTGAAAAATCAAACAGATATTCTGAAAAATATGAGGGAAAAGAGCAGTCTTTAAATCAGAGGATAAGGTTAAAAGTGAGGTGAAGACTACAGTGAAATTAGGGGAACCAAGAGAGAGATGTGCTAACTGTATTAAGAGCAAGTCTAGATCTACCACTTCAAAAGAGAAAAAGCAAATTAATTTATGCAAAAATGCAGAGGTATGGTGTGCTTTCTTGACATAAAGAGAGTTAACTGCAATCATTGAATTACCAACGTTCATCTACAGTGATGATAGAGAAATAGGAAAGAAAAGAAAGAGTTCCTACAGGAGATATATGCCAGCTCTCTGATGAAGAGGACTGCAAGAGGGAAAACAACAGACTTACCTTTAAAAAGCAGAAAAAATGGAACTCACGCTATCACATACCCATCAGTTCAACTTCGATCCATGGAAAGCATGGATCTAGAGGATAAGATGGAATAAAACCAGCCAGCACAGACCTGTAAATAATGCATCCCACTGAACCAGCCTACTTCTTTTCTTTGGCAGAGTAGCCAGCCTTGTGACTTTAGAGGGTTGTTATGATTCATTCTGGTTTTAGTGAGGTTCTTATAACTGCAGTAGACAAATATCCTGCAGATGCAATCATTAAAAGTGGGTGTATGGCAACGTGATGAAGTCCTCTTCACATGAGTTAATCAAAGATTGTCTATCACTCTTCAAGGGCATTGAAGTGTAGTTGTACAGGGGGCAGAGTCATTAGCAGTTTCAAAATTGTGTTTAATAGCTGAGATGATGGAACAGAGCACGTGAATATCAGATTTGAGAATGACACCAACCTGTGTGAAAAGAAATCACAAGGAAGAACAGGAATGTAAAGTGATTCCCAGTGAGATGAAACTCAATAAAGTCAAGTACAAAATGCTAAATTTAGGCAGAAGGCTCCCATGTATAATGGGACGTATCTGGCTGAGTGTCAGCACTGCAGTAAGGACCCACATGGAGTTATAGGATGAAATGACAAAAAAAAAAAGAGATTTTATTCAGGAATATATTAAAAAAATAGTAAGATGAGATCACATTTATAACTGTAGAATACTAAAGTGGAGGTCACTGACTTCTTGGAGTCATACATAGTACATGACATCTGAAGGGTGTTATTTAGTGGAATGATAGAGAAATGAGGGAATCCAGAAGTGACTTCCAAAAATGTGAAGTGGTTTACACAAGTAATTTATGTGGGAAAGAGAAAAGTAATATTTTTCCTGGAAAATGGGAATATGAGCAGACTTATAATTGAGAAAACAGGAAACAATGATTTATAAGCTACCGAAAAGGTAAAGCTATGCTCAGTGTTCTCCTTTCCAGCACAGCAGAAATTTGCTCACTGTTGAGAAAGACAGCTTAGGATAAGTATTGGGAAAAACATTCAAGCAGGATGGTGAGGAATTGGGCACAAGCTAACTAGAAAAGCTATAGAAAGTCCTGCTCTATAGTTTTTTTGAGAATGTGTTAGTTAAAATACGTGCTCAGGGTTGGCAAACGTAAGTTCAATCCTGCCTCAAAGCGGACTGCAGTGAACCCAGGAGTCTTCTGCTGAATGAATTTTCTACAGCTTTCTGGTGCTTTCACCAGGTTCCCCCTCCAAACAAACTATCTGCCACATGCCTCTATCCCTACTATCTTGTCCAGGCTTCCCATTTCACTGTCTCCCATTGCTCCAGGGAACCAAGAAAGAAATTGGTGCCTGTCAATCAGAAAAAGGAGGTGCACACTGGCGCCCCAGGTCTTGGACATCTTTAGATGCATGCAGTTATCCCTACCACCCCCAGGCCTCCAAAGGGTGCAGGGTCCCTCCATGTAACACTTGAATTGATACAAATGCATGAATATTTATGTACTTTCAATACCTCAGCTCATCTTTGTTTCTTCAAAGACACTGGAAGGTACATTAATGATGCAGGTGGCAGGGGAACTATAAACAACAGGTGTCAATGGGAAGGGGGGTGCCTTTGCCTTTCACCATCCCTGAGGCTGCACAAGCTCAGAGCCTCCTGCACCTGCAGGCAGGATGCTCTCTGACAGAACAAAAGGCAGTGGAGCTAGAAAGAGTGGGGAAGCCTTAAACTTGTGCTGAAATTATGGCCCCAGTACAAAAGTTTCAAGTGCCAGGTAACTTGAAGCAACCTTTTCTGCAGTCTGTGAGTTGGGTTTTTTCTCAAAGTAACTAAATAACTGCAAAACCATATATCCTTGGATGCTCTAAGGACTAGCTGACAACACAGTTTAATGGAGTTTTTAATATCATTACTTTTTTTCCTTCTCCTATTTATCTCACAGTAACAAAATTTAGGGGAAGACAGCCCATAGGTATTTTTTACAATTACCTTGTTAGTGTAGTATCTCAGATCTTTGCACTAGAATATCTGCACATGTGCACATCCATCCCTTCAGGATAATGTTTGTCTTGTGTTGAAAAGAATAGTTCTAAGAAATTCCACAACAAAATGTTTTAATGCAGTGATTGTGTATGTTCTTTTTGTAGTGTTTTTTTTTAAGAACAATTCAAACATCAATTTTCCCAGAAATAAAATCATGGCCTTGAACATTGCTATGAGCTTAACTCAGCCACTATACTCAGTATATCCACAGAAGACATATTTATGCTTTCCCTTTCATGGTGCTGAGCAGGATCTACCTCTGTTTGCCTTATGTTAAATCATTTAGTCTTTCAAAAAAGTCTGCCTGTGCTAAACCACATGCTAAACCATTTTATGTGTATTACATCATAACTACATTTCCCATCTGAAAACCCATGAAGTGCTTTCAAAACATTGTCACTGGATATAGTTGGCCTTAATGGGACAGGAAGGAAGCAGAGTAAAGGCAGCGTGGCTGTGCACTGCAGTGCTATATTTCTTGGTTTTCCAATATTCTGAATGTTGCTGAGTTTAGTATTCTGGAAGGACAAGACTTATCTCACTGACTAACTCAGAAAGGATTTATGAAAAAAAAAATTGCCTCTGAAATGGTGGAAATTAGGTAGTGTAGACCCAGAATGAATGCTTGCAGGGTCTGCACACTCTGTGATGCACTGCAGCACTTCGGTGGCATGGCTGAGCCATTTTGCTTTATTTCTCAGTAGTGTGTGGGGCTCATCTGTAATTGGCTTTGCATTATAGGTTTTACCTGCAGACAGATATGCTGATGTCAGATTAGTTGATAACACGAAGCTGAGTGGCACAGTTGACACACCTGAAGGATAGGACACCATCCAGAGAGATCTGGACAAGCTGGAGAAATGGGTCCATGTGAATCTCCTGAGATTTAGTAAGAGCATGTGAAATGTACCTGGGCCAGGGAATCCCCAGTGTCAGCACAGGCTGGGGGTGAGCAGAGGGAGAACAGCCCTGATGAGAAGGACTTGAGTGTGCTGGGGGACGCGAGGCTGGGCACGACCCAGCCGTGGGCACTCACAGCCTGGACAGCCAAACGTGTCCTGAGCTGTATCCAAAGCAGTGGGGTCAGCAGGCCAGGGGAGGGGATTCTGTATCTCTACTGTGCCCTCATGAAACCTCACCTAAAGTAGTGCATCCAGCCCTGGGCTACGCAGCACAAGAAGGACACCCCCCTGTTGGACCGAGTCCAGAGCAGGCTACCAAGATGATCACAGGGATGGAGTTCCTCCCCTATGAAGGAGAAGTTCACATGGGAAGAAGATCTTAGAAAATACCTGTTCTGTTGATGAATTAAAATAAAGTCCTTCTTCCCTGGAGTTCAGAGGAATGTTAGCCAAGCAACTGGTAGCACCCATGAAATGAGGGACTCCCACCCTACATTTTGGCAGAAGTCTTAAAGAGCACAGATGTTCTCCAAAGAGAGGGGAGATCTGGATGAATTGAATTCCCCTCCTCTGAACCTCTGTTTACAGAGTGTTCATTGTATATGGACATTTGTGCTGTCAAATTTAACTCACTGAAACATTTGTAGAGCTAGTTTTGAGCTCAGGCACATAAGCTGCCCTGCCAAAAGTAGTGCATTTGATGTGAGATGGGATAGTATTTGACAGCAGAAGGACTCAATTCCCAAAATCCTCAGCCAAGGCTCCTTTAGCATGATAAGGGATGTGCACCTTTAGTAAGGAGGGTGCCTGCAAGTGTAATTGGTTTGTGTTGGTGTCTGCAGCTCTGACAAAAATTGGAGCTGAATATCCAGTTTTCCAGTGGATTTTGTACAATATAGGACAATGTTCAGTATGGTGAACAGCTTTTTCAAAGGCTGATACTAAGAGCTCTCTCAGAGTCCCAGCTTTAGCCATGAGGAGTGCTCATGCAAAAATTGATGTTACGGTGATCTCCAAAATCCCATTTGCTTCCACTTCTATAAATGGAAGCTTCTTTCACTTGTAACANAAAAAAAAAAAAAAATAAAAGCATGAGCATTTAGAAATAGTATCCAGAAAAGAAAAAGTTTAAGTGGTGTAGAAAACAGCAAAGCTCTCAAGCTTTACTTGAGAGTTACAAAACTATAGGGTCTTCTCAAACCCTGCCGTCTACTGAAGTTAGACTTTACTCAGTCTAGCAGGAGGAAACTGCAAAAAAAATTTATCTTGTGAATTACAAGCAGAGAATGCTTGTATTTGAAGCCTAAAATACATGAACAAAACAAAACAAATAAAACAGATATAAAAATGAACAATTAAATCCCAGAAGAAAAAGAATACATTCTTATCTCAGTAACAAAAAATTTATGCCAAATTCATGGAACCTGCTCAGAAGGCTTTACATTTTTGTCTTTTTTTGGGAGAGGTGATAATTTTTTTTTTTAAATTCTAGTATTGGAAAACAAAGCAAAAATAAGAATCAATGATGATTAACCACTGGGCTTTCATAATGTGGCAGCACTTGCTCTGTGTAAACACATAACTGTTGCAGTCCTGTCCTCTCCAGCCATCTCTGAACTGCCAGTGGACACTCTGCCCTTCCAGCTCCTCATGCCCTCTCTCCCTCTCTGCCTTCTTACTGTAGTTCAGACTTTCCTTCTCCACATTTATCATTCCTCCCAAACACTAGCTACATGAACAGACACGTTTCTCTTCTATGCTGTAGTCCCACCCTTTTCCTTCTTGCTCTGCTCTCCTTTTGGTACTAATTTTCTTTCCCAGCTGATTCCTGTCTTTTTCAACCCAATAAATCTGCATCCAGTTTCAGTATTTCCCTTAACAAAGGGAGTTCCCACTATTGCCTCCACCTCCATTTCTACATCCTCCCCAAATTTCCCTTGTTGACATTTTCCATCAGCTTCTTCAGCACAGGTGATCCTACACTTCTTTTCCTTTCCATCCATGACAGGGTCTAATGCTGACCTTTTGCACTTATTTCCATTTTCTTCTAAGAGTGCTTCAAGTGTCTGTGTGCTTGTGATGCCTCAACTCATAACTAAATAGAGTATTTCATGTAGCAATGCTCTTCAATGCTTTAAGCAATAATCAAGTGCACAAAATCTTGTGAGGAAAACAACAAAATTAATAATTTTTTTTCATTTTCTGTGAGAAGCGAACAAACAATTTAAGCGGAACTTTCTCCTTGAATGTCCAAAAATATTCAGCTTGATGGCTCCATGTAGTGGGAGCAACTTCCCAACCATAGTTCCTTTCAGGATATTTTGGCTTGATCGCCCCTCATGGAAGAGCTTGGTGGAATTCCACCCACTGGAGAGGGGGGAGCTTGAAGCACTGACACACCAGAGCGTGGGAGGTTCCCAGGAGTAACGTGCCATTTGCTGGGATGCAAGTGCACCACATGTTACAGAATATTGTTTTCTCCATTTCATTAGTCTTGCTCTTTCACTTGGTGCTTTTAAAGACATTTGAACGTGTGCATTTTCCAGGATGAAAATATATTACTAATAGGCCAACTATTTGCATAATAACACCAACAATAACAGTAGTATTTGTGTAGAAATCAGAAATGTTCCTGTAGCTTTGAGCACAATGAACAGTTGGTTGCCTTACTTGTTGCTGACCAGCTGTGTGACATCTTGAAAGGAGGAGAAAGCGTGTAGGTTTTCTTGCTGGTGTCCCTCACTGTGCCTAGTACAGTAAGTCTGGCAGTCCTTTGAGAAAAAAGGGGCTGCAGAGAGGCCATTAGGCACAGATGGGTGGAAGGTTTGATTACAGTCACAAAAGAAGTACTGCATCATGGGGATAAGTTCCACCTCCCCACAGAGAGGCAAAAGTTACCACACCCAACCATGCTTGTTGTCAAGTGAGGTGATTAGACAAGGTTGATTGCCTTGACTCCTCTGTAGTCAATAGAGTGAAAAATATCTCCAGAATTGGTTTTGTTTCATCCTGAGGTGGGTGGATAGGAAAGGAGGAATGACTCATCTTCTGGGTTTGCACCTCTGTCTTTATTCACTATGGAGGAAGCTTAGTGATGAGTTATCACAAGGTCCAACCTCGTGAATTGGATGAGACAAGTCACACTCAGAGCACCAGCTGCAAGCCAGGTCGATACTGGAAGAGCTGGGGCCCTGCAACAACTATATTCAAAAAATTCAGAAAATTTGGTATGCAGTCATATTTTAAGACAAAGATCCTAACTCCTTCTGTGTTCAGCATCCCTATCTGGGGTTCAAGCCAGAAGGAGATGCTGGAGGTGAGCTTCTTCAAAAAATTATCTCCCAAACCATGCTTCTGGGTTAGTGGAGAGAAATCTGGCAGTCTACTAGCTACTAGGCAGTCTGTAGCTTATTTTTTCTTAAAACCTCTGTTGTCTTAGTGTTTATTTGTAAGGATAACTGGTGAATGGCTATTCAGCATGAGAGACATGGACAAGAAAATGGAAAAAAAAATCAATCAATCACACAAATATACAGAAACTTGGAAAGGCTGATTGATGGGCCCCTTAATGAACCACTCAAGTACAACCTTGAAGAGTCAGGTGTTCAGGCTCAACTTTGTAAAGGTAAGAAGAAAGCAAACAAGATTACCAAGTGTCTTGTGGGAAAGAGTGATCTTAATTATAAGTTGAGGGGAGATGTGTGACTGTTTTTAACTTATTACGTAAGATTTAGGGGAAGAACCAAAAGGATGCATCAAGGTGAACAAGGAAGGGACGAGTGTGGGGAGAAAAGGGTTATGGGGATAACCAAAGGAAAACCATGTGTTATTAGGTGCTGGCGTGAGAAACAACTGTTCATTTTGAAAATTTAAAAGGTTTATTAAACCTTGACAAAAAATACAACAAAAGGACTATATAAGGAAAAAGTTACAGTGCTGGGAACTGTCTCGTGTATACCACATGGCTGGTTCGATGTCAAGATGGATGTTCAGTCATTTTATACCTGTGGGGGGTTGCATCAGCCAACCCTGGCCCCTCCCAAAGTCTGTCAGTCAGCCCTTCTCTGCCATTTAGCGGTGGAGATCGCTCTCCTGTGACTTGATTGGAGGTCAGGTGTCATCATGCTGTACCCCCTTAGCAACAAGCTTTTCCATTCCCAGCTGCCCATGGAAGGGGCACAAGTGCACACCTTCTTTTTACCTGTCCTAGACAACCCAGGCTGTCTGATGGTAACAATACAGAGGGGGGGAAAGGGAACCATGGGGAGAACAAAGGACATTTAAACTATAATAATATAACTATATATCACTAAAGCTTTCCTTAATATTCACACCATAGTCATCCCTTAATTGCGAGAGCCAATCATCTCTTTATCCATCTATAACACTGGTCAGTATGCTCACCTGGACAGGCTTTGTGCCTGAGCACTGTAGTCTCTCCCATTTCCTTATCAAACTTTGTCCATAGCTATCTGCTATGAGTGTGCCCCCTTCTCTGTGTGCAATCTGTCTGCAAGCTTCAAGCCAGACAAGCCAATGAGTACAACAGGTCTGTGGCTGGCTGCTGGAGGGACCAACAGGTTTGGGGTTGAGAATTTCACCCCTTTTTTAAAGAATATGCTGGACACATACTGCCCTGAAAACTGGGATACTTTGGAGAAGGACTGGAAAGAATGTCTCCTTCTGCACACAGGGCTTAAATCACTGGCAGAAAAAATAATTGCCCCAGATGAATTCTCCCTCGTGTTGTTCCAGTTTGCCCATGGTGAATCTGTAAGCAGTAACAGCTTTTGATATGAACGACTCCAAGGCATGAAACTCAAGTTTTTAATTTCAATTTTAAAAGTTAGGCAAAGCTTTCACATAAAAGGAGATTTATTTTTTTTTATTAATCAGATATTCAGTTATGCTGTTTTGATTTTCTCTGTAGTCAGCAGGACTCTGCTCAATTAGTACTACAGACAACCTAATCTATGGCAATAATAAAACACCAGAGGAGATTACTATTAGTTTTTGAATAATGCAAGGAACAAATAGTTGCTGCTTAATTTTCCAGTTGGTTCCACAAGAGTTACCACAGGCCTTAAGAGACTGACAGAAATATTCACCAGAGTCAAGTGAAGTTCATGACTTTTGGGAGCTTATTGTGTTTTCCTCTCAGTGTATTTCTCTCATTTACCAGACTGACTCTGGACTACAGTTAATATTATTGATGCCATCTTCTAATATGTTCTGTAACTGTATTTTTCTGCATTCATTTTTTCCTCAGCCATAGCAGAGGTACTTTCAATCATCCATCTTGTCAGAAAAAGGACTGTTTTGTCTGTAAAAGCCATTTTTTCTCTCTTATTTCAAGTGAGCGAGTTACTACCAGGGAGGTATTTTTTTAAACATTGTTTCCCACGTGATTTCTCCAGCCTTGATCTATCCAGGAGCCTCTGGATTATAAAGGATTTTTTCTCCATAAAATTTCAGTTCCAATGCTTTGCTTCCATTTATATATTTTATCATTTTCCAACATGTTTATCTTATAGTTTCAATAGAATTTTGAAGAAAGGGATAAAAATACCTAAGTGAGGAACATAGAGGACACCACTTTCTCTTGACATGTATTTTGTGTAAATAATAGTTCTTGGCTTGATAGTCTTGTCTTGATATAAGGCAACTGAATACAAAACCCACTAAATTGTTGTTTTAAATAACAGTGCTTAAATACCAGGAGCTTGGATTTGAAAAAGGGCAAAGAAAGAACATTAAAATATATCTCCCAGAGAACAGAGCTCCAACCACAGCTATTCTCTTCTATTTTTCTCAAGTCAATAATTCTTATTTATCTCTTTCATGACTAGATTGAGCAAGGAAATAAATTATATTCCTCTAATGCCTCTAGTAGATTTATTTTAAGAAATAGATTGGATTGGGGTCTATAATAAATATTTGAGTTGAAATTACATAGCAGAACCTATAGATCAGGTTGGAAGGGACGTTTGGGGATCATTTAGTCCAACTGTTTACTCGAAGCAGATCTCATTTCAAAGTTACATCAGACTGTTTGGAACCTTTGCCTGAGTTTTGAATTTCTGAGGATGGAGATCTTGCAGCCTTCTGGGCAGCCCAGACTTGTGTTTCACTGCCTCCACAGGCGACATATTTTTCTTACATTTGTTTGCAATTTCCTTTGCTTTAACCTGAGACCATTGCCTCCTGCCTTCCTGTTGATCATTCTGAGAAAAGCCTGGTTCTGTTTTCTTCAAAACCTCAGTGATGGTAGTTGATGACAGCAGTTGGCAGCCCCTAAGCTTTCTCTTTTCAAGGTTAAACACACATAGCTCCCCCAGCCCTGAAATTATTGTGCAAAAAGAAAAAAACACTTCTGCTGTAAAAAACCACTTCTGCTGGCTATCTTACAATCCTAAACACAATGGTTTGCTCCCTTAGTTACATATCTTGCTAATGGTTTGTAAACAATTTCAGAAAATACCAATTCACACGTTGGTTTGAGAAATAAAAAGTTACTGCCATAATCAAAACAGTGCTGTCTCTCTTCTTCATATAAGTTACCCTTTTTATTTCAGCCTTCCATTTTGGTTTTATAATTTATGTAAATCATACCCAGGAGAATGGTTGTAATTTGTGCACTGCCCCAAAGTCTGTAGTTTGAGGAATTCTCACTTTACAGCTGAGGAACACCCAGTTCCCAGCACAGCTCTTTGCAGATGTACATCTCTTGTAATACATTTTGTTACTAATAAAGAACAACATCTCTCATCTACTTGCCATTCTATAAAGACATTAGCTGCCATACAAAAACAATAATAGGTAGGGAGCAATTAAAAAGGTTTATCCCAAAATAAAAAACTCCTGCTGCAGAACTATCATTTAATTTTGAATAGTGACTGTGCAGAGCTGAGCTAGACCATGTTTTTTGGTAGCAGTAATTTCTTCTATTAGATCATCTAGTACATTCATAATCTGCAATACTGTTTTTAAACCTGGTTCATGGAAGTTGGTATCTCACACAGACTGGCACATAGTGTCCAGCACATCTGTCACTTTAAACAAGACAAAATGATCTCCATTCAAAAGTGAGCCTGTCATTTTCCTAAACTCACCTCATCACATAGGAGGACAAAGGCAGCACAGAATAGTTGAGGTTGTAAGGGATGTCTCTGAGTATCATAGAGTCCAACATCAGTGCTAATGCAGGGTCAGCTGGAGGACTGTGTCCTGTCAGGGTTTGAATAACTCCAGGGATGGACACTCCAAAACCTCTCTGGGCAACCGGTGCCAGTGTTCAGTAACAGGTAATAATTTTTTCCTTATGTTAGGATGGAATTTAATGGATTTAAATTTGCTCCTGCTATCTCTCATCCTGCCACTGAGCACTACCAGGAAACTTCTCTTCATTCCTTCTCTTCTCAGGCTGAACAATTCCAGCTCCACAGTCATGAAAGGTCCTCCAGTCCCCTCAGCACTGTTTTTGCTTTTTCCTGGATTCTGTTTGGTATGTTCCTGTCTCCCAGGTGCTGAGGAGCCCTGACCTGGACCCAGTATTTCAGATGTGCCTCAGCAGGGCTGAGAAGAAAGGAAGGATCACCTCCCTCAACCTGCTGGTAATGTTCTACCTGCTGCACCCCAAGGTAGTGCTGATCATTTTTGGCATGAGGGTGCATTTCTGGCTCATAGTCAGCGTGGTGAACCCTAGAACCCCCAGGTTCTTTTCTGTAGAGTTGACTTCTGGTCAGACAGCCCTCTGACTGCACTGCTTCATGGGATTACCCTCCACAAGGTACAGGACTTTGCATTTCCCTTTGCTGAGTTTCATGAGGCTCCTGTCAGCCCATTTCTCCAGCCTGTTGAGGACCCTCTGGATGGGAGCGCAACTCTCTGGTGTATCAGCAACGTCCCCAGTATTTTTATTTCCTTTGCTCTCCCTGTGTTATCTTTGGTTGTCTTTGTAAGCTCCCATTCCTGACTGATTTCAAACTTTAACTGTAGCCCAGAAATTTAACTAGTCTGACTGTTATCCAAAAGGTAACATTCTGCCCAAATGGTTTTGACCAGGCTGTGCTCCATCAGATGCTCTGCCTCTGTTTTGTTGAGCTTTTACCCCTGTGCCTCCCAGTGTATCTCATAGGGGATTACATTTCTGATTTTACCTAGACCCGTTTGAGAGAGATTCTTTTCCCTAATTAAGGAACCAGGAGAAAGCCACCCAGCACTCCCTAATGAAGTTATTCAGTATCTTCAGTTTAAGCAGTACTGCAAATTTTTCCTTTCTGAAATACCCACAGTAGTGATTTGTGGGTAATAAATCAATCTTGGATTCATCATGAACGGAATAAGGTCACAGTTCTAAGACTGTGCTTTTAAATAGTTTCAGGCAAGATTTCCTCCCCCTGAGTGCTTTTCTGTTTATCAACTTGCTTTGACTCTCTTACCTTACCTCCAGCATATGCCAAGGTGCAAATACTTAACATCACAAACAACTACCAAGTGGCAGCATTTAATGTTGAGTTTATAAATCAGTCCAGAAACTTATTTCTACAGAAGCAATTTTTCTTCATTAACTGAGCTGTTGACATTGAGTAACCACCACACTGTTTATTTAGTTGCTCTAATTAGTTCCTTGGAAGCATTTACCTTTCTCTACTGACTCGATGGGAAACCTAGGATCTGAACAGTTAGTAACTTGAATCACACATTTAATCAGATACAAAAGTTGCTTTGAGTGATGGTGAGAACACTTTGTCTATTCAGACTCTCTGACTTTAATAGAAAGTAAAGATCTATGACATTTTAGTACTGCATTATTTTACAGGCTCAGAGAAAAAACAACTGAAAAAACATGCTAGTTATACAAAAAAGCAGTGTAACTCTGACTAATTATCTGCTTAAGTACTGAATTTTACATAATTCCTGCATAATCCACCGTCTGTAGAAGCGGCACTTTTTGTTCCAGTATTTAGATGTTTATGAATCTGTAAGAGATGTGTAAGTTATTACCAGGTTACTACTTCTGTCTTCATGTTTCTGCATCTCTTAGATGTAGGAATGGTAATGCAGTTCTCTTCTGAGAAGAAAACAGGAAAATATATACAAAGATGCTTTTTTTTATTAAATAAAGATGGAACCTTACTATTTTGGAAGTACAAAAAGTGGAATCCGGTTATCAGATATTTCTTTCGAAGTAGCCACAGATGAGTTGTT
Organism: Peucedramus taeniatus; assembly: GCA_013400575.1. Lineage (NCBI taxonomy): Eukaryota > Metazoa > Chordata > Aves > Passeriformes > Fringillidae > Peucedramus > Peucedramus taeniatus. Next base: position 217,470 of record WBNO01015700.1, on the reverse strand, counting down.
TTCTAAATGAATAGGATAGCAAAGCTATAACTGTGGTAAGTGAACTTTACTCACAATTCTACAACACATATTTTGATAGTCCTTGTTCTTCTAAATTTTTTGACAGCTGAACTTTCTTGAACAATTCTTCCTAGGACTTGTCTATGTGCAAGCTGAGCAGCACATAGGGCTAGTACATGCATTAAATAGAAGCTCACTGGCAAAAATAGTTCTACTGTCAGCTCATCTGCTGTCCCTTATTCCTAAATGCAAAAACATGGAGGTTTTTTTGGGTTTTGGTTTCTGGGGTTTTTTGGTTTTTTTGTGGATTTGTTTGTTTGTTTGTTTGTTTTGGGGGGGCTTTTTTGGATGAAGAAAAAACTTTAAACTCTTCACATGAGGAAGCACTTTAAGCTCTTTTTGTTCTGCTGGTACTTCAAGAAAATCTCAGCTAATGAGGTTTTCTTCTCTACATTTCCATTATTGTTTGTCAGGCAACACCAACCCTGTTGCTGGTGGAGATCAGATTATGTTCCAAATTTTTCTGCACAAGAAATTATGGGGTTTTTGCCTCAAGACTCTGTGGAGTGTCTTCACTGTCCTTCCCCTGGGTAAAAGCAAAGATGTGGCGCTCATTAGCATTTTGGACAGAGAAGAAAAGAAATCATGGTTTCATGTGAAAAACCTGTAAAAAAACAGTTGCCAATTTTTCTTCAGCTTCCAGTTCTTCAGTTGAAAGCAGACCCACTCTTTAACACCTCTTGCTGAAATGGTGTCTGTTGAATTTCCAGGGAGACCTAGGGTTTTTTTTAATTTCTTTTTAGAGAATAGTAATAAATAAACTTGAGAATATTGCTTTAGTCAGCTTTTCTATTTACTTTCCCCAAACACATTTCTTAACAAGATGCTAACAGATTTGTCCTTTCATATGCTGTCATTCCTGCAGGAGTTGAAGTCTGCAAGAACGTTTACCTGAATTTGTATACACAGCAATTATTTCAAATTGTAAAGTTAAGACAGATTTGTTAGAGGGAGGCCAAAAATGGTATTAAAATGAAAAGAACAAGCTAATGAATCTGTGTGGGCTCTTTATTGACTGTTTTATGCTTTCTGGCAAGAACCGTGGAGAGAAAAATAATACCTTGCACTGCAGTAATGTTTTCTGTCTTAGCACCAAGAGAAAGTTTTACAAATTTTGAACAGCATAAATGCTCAAATCTTGTCTTTGGGTAACCCAAGAGTATGCAAATTTTCTTTTATAGAGCTAGGGATTTGTCTCTGTTGGGAACGCTAACATCAGGTCACAGAACTCTTCTAGTTGCAAGAGATCGTAGTGATATGTCTGTAGCACATGGCTTGCCACACTGACCATGAGCTGTTCATCCCACCAGAGCCAGGAGAGGCACATGGATCGCCTTGGGGCTGCTCTTCCTGCTGTTGTATTGCTTCCAGGAAGGAAATGATTAAGTTACTGAAGAATGGGCATGGCCACTAACAGCTAAATCAGGGACAAATGCAAACCAACAGGACATCCAGCAGCTTCTATGGGGTGGGCAAGGGCTGGTCATTCCATTGTCTCTGAAACCACAGAGGATGTCAGAGCTGCCACCTTTTTGGGAACAGATATTCATATCCAGCTTGATTTGCTTTCTTCAAACAAAAAGAAATCTTGTTTGATTTCTGCAATGGGTATTTGGAACAGACACTCCCTTCCTTCTGCTTGGGTCGGCTCGTGGGGCATTTTCTCTTTGGTGCCTGCCGTTTCCATCCTCTTCACAAGGCTAAAACACATGCCATGGTCCCTTGAGAAACCAGATGGAAAGCTATCTACTAGAAAGGAGCATAAAAGACATATCAAATAAAGTACTCAGGGCAGTTCACAGGAGGGGAGATATCTATCCAGAATAACAATGACTCAGGAGTTTTATAGGCAGTAGGGAAATGCTGTATCAAGGGAAGAAAATGTTTACAATTATAAATTATTAATAAGCATGCCAGTTTTCTACCTCATGATTTTGTTCATCTCCTTTAAAGCCAGCTTCCCCTCTAACTTATTCTCTGCAGTACATGGCAAAGCCAGGTTTGTTCCACTGTGGCCAAAGTAATAGAAAGTTTCTGCATGTCCCCTCAGTAGCTTGTCTTTTTGTCTCAAGAGAAATAAGAGGCCTGGTGTCCAGAGCCTGCAACTTGGTTGCTATTTAACACACAGGTGTCACTCCTGAAAGCTCAACAGGTTTCCCTTTCCATGGGTTCCCTGCTCAAAGCTTGGTGTCCCTGATGGCAAAGACAGGGCATGGGCCCATGCTCAGCAGCTTCTGGAGCTCCTCAAAACTGACAAAGGTCATTTTTGGTCACCTGAGGAACCCCTAAGGGTTCTCAGTTTTATGAGGCTGGAGAAGCCAACCAGCAGCTGAGCCTCTGCTCCTTGGGGAAGAGCCAAAGCTTTAGGGATCCCCAGAGAGGACCTGCTTGAGCCAGAGTCAAAAAAAGTCTGTGTTGAAATCCTCTTCAGCCTCTTTTGCTGGAAGGCAAGCAGGTACCAAGAACTGTGAGGAGGTGCAGCTGGATGTGCTGCCTGTGCCCTGAAAGGTGTGAGGCTGCATCAGTTCCTTATCTGTTTCTACCTGTATGGATTAGCTGGCAGGAGCTATCCCATACAGTGGAATTCCTTCCCTATTTGAGTGGGATCCCAGACATTTGTGTGCAGTGTAAGTGTGGGTGTCCTCTGCTGCATTCATTTTATCCTCTGAAGATAAGTTGACAGACAGACAAACAGATACATGCAGGCCCAGTTTATATAATGTATAAGGAATGTCAAACAGCCATTACTTCTGATAAACTCAAGTTCTTTCCTGGTTAAAGAGCACCAAGTTTATATTTCACTGTGCACATAAAATTACAAGGCATTCATTAACTAATCTGCAATCTAATCTCTTCCAGAACATCCCATAAAAATTTTCCAGTCAATTTCCAGCCAGTTCCAATCTACTAATGCCTTCATTTTCACAGAAATAGAAGGAGAGACCACATATTTTCATTATGTATTAATGGAAGATGAATTTTACATCAAACAACTGAATTTATAAGTTTATAGGAAAAACAAAAATTGTTTTTTTTGAAACCTAAAGTTTCACTAAGATGATTGATCTGAATTCAATTATGTTTCAATAAACATAAAGAAGTTAATAGTGCAGGTGATAAACATCACTGTCTGTTCCAAAAATGTTCTAAATAAATGCAGCTCGTAATTTTCTGTGATTGAATTAATGACTTGCAATAAAAGGTCTGATGAATTCATATGATATCTTGGAGAACATAGCAGAATGATCAGGCTTGGGCCTGACACTTCATCCATCATCTGTGAGCTCTCTGTAATATTTTGTGATGGAGTATGCCCCACCTGGTTCTGAACACACTTCCTACTGAGTTGTGAGAAGGTAATTCAGCTGAAGTTTCATTCATATATCTGCAAAAGGAGTGTAATTGCTTCAGATTGCCCCCCTGCTTGTTTGTCCCAAAAGGGCAAACAGAGGAGCTTATTGGGTGGCATAATACAGACAAAAAGCCCCAATACTTATGCCACTAAAGAAAACCCGAGGCTAAGAGCTGGGTGAATTTGATACAAATTAGACCTGTTTTGGGGTAGTGAGCATAGGTCTCCAGAGCTTCTGTGGGTTTGATTTTCTTCCCTCTTGCAGCCTTTCTGTCTGGTGCTTGGATGAAGCAGCACTGGTCTCCAGTATGGTTGTATCAATCACACCGGACAACAACTGCTCTGAGAGAGGAATAAAATCCAGGTGCTATTTTTCTGGTTTCCCCAGTGTAATAGGGCCTAAGTTCTGGGATTTCATGACTAATTTTATCTTTCTTAAACACAGTATTTTTCCAAAAATCTGTTATGAGAGGATGCAATAATTAAAAAAAACAATAACAAAACAAACGCCAAAAAAAAAAATAATCCAAACCAAACAAATGGACAAAAACAGAAGAAAAAAAAAAGGAAAAAAGAAAAAAGAGGAAAAAAAAACCCCACGAACAAAAAACCCACCTGATTCCAAACTTCACAAGTGGTTCAAAAGACACTGAGGATAGTTACTAAAATACCACATACCTGCCTCAACTTCAACCAGTATGACTAGAACAAATGAGGATGACAGGTTCTGCAGTCCCTTCTTTCCTTGGAAACCTGCCGTCCTGGGAACACCCAGTTCAATTCACGGCACATTGACTCGGGAATTCCTTCTCTGAATTCAGAGGCTTTTCATGCTGTTTACTGCATTGTGAGTTTCTCAGCTGAATCTTTTTGTCTCGCCCACAAAGATGTTTAAAATGGAGTGAGATTTCTGATACAGCAGAGGTTATTTCTGTGTCCTTGGCTAAGCAGCAAAACATCATCCCCTGCTGCTGTGCCATGGCACTCTGCAAGCTGACTGAGAGCCCCTGCCACAGGAGGAGGTGCACTGCACTAGTTTTGTCTGTTTACAATACAAAACAGTATTTTGCCCAGAGGTTTAAGAAAATGCATTGTATAAAAATTTTATGAATCCCATTCCTTTTGTCTTGGGGCTTGCTGCATGTTGATCATGATCTCTGCTTATGGCCCAGTGTGGACATAAAAATACATCAGGAGCTGGCACTGTAAGCCTCTAAAGGAAACCTGGACCTGAATATAAACACTATGCCTTGTTTTGTCTACAAATAATTTATAGGTTTTTAGTGAGCACATTTCCAGGTAATTAGAAAATGAGCTTTTTTACTTCCTGTTGTGCAAACAAAGTGAGAAACAGGTAGCTGGCATGTGGGCAACAAGTATTTATGGATGCTTTTCATGCTGAAATATACTGTAAAATGATTCTTAGTCATGTAATTTGATTACCCTGAATTTTCTCCTTGTCCACCCTCTCTCCTCTACTTTCACATCCTCTTCCCTCAAGATCCCTTTGGATACAAGGTGTAGCTCTTTCAGTTCTACCTCCCTCAGTAACACATCAAGTAGTCTAAGAATATTAAAACCTGCAAACCTCAGTGTTCTGGTTTTGGTTGGGATAATTTTTTTTTCCTTGAACCTGGTGTAGTGGATGAGAATAAAGTTGATATCACATTGTTTTAGTTGTTGCTGAGCAGTGCTGACTCTAAATCAAGGATAGTTTCAGCTTCTCATAATCCCAGAGATGAGGCTGAGGAGGTGAGGATCACAAAGCTGAGAAGGGTCACAGCCAGGACAGCTGACCCCAAGTGGCCAAAGAGCTATTCCATGCCATGTAACATCAAGATGATCAATAAAATTATTGGGAGCTGGCTGAGGAGCACCAGTCCACTGCATGGGGACTGACTGGGCATAAGTCAGCGGGTGGGGAGCAATTGCATTGTTCATTATCTGGTTTGTCTAGTCTTTTATCATAATTTTTATTATTTTCCCCACCTTTTTTTTTTTTTTGTCCTATTAAACTGCCTGTATCTCACTAGTAAAAATAAGTCAGAGAAACAGATTCTGTCCTTCACAGTCACCCTACCATTAAAATTTATAAAGAGGAAATATCTGAAAATAAGAACGTAGACTCCCCAACACAGTCACAACTCTATAAAAGAATTAATGAATGCTTCATCAGACTTTTATTTCAGATATTTGTAGACCTTCAATAAAAGAAAGTAGACATATAATTGAGCTGCCTGTAACAACATTAATCTTTCATTAATTTGATTTCTCCATGGATATTATATTTTTACAATACATTACAGTGTGCCATGGGTAATTAGTCTTCCTTCACTTTAGATATTCTGATCTTTCAGGTGCAATTCTGCACTAAAGAATTAAACAAAACCAGTTATAAACTGAAAATAAATATTTGAAGTGATTCCCCAAATTAAAATGACCGGTGACTCTTCCTCTTTAGAGCTGCAATTGCTGCTAATAATGAGAGCTGTGGTCAACCATGGTCTGTGCTCCCATTCCAGGTATCAAAGCTCCTTACCTGGGGCTTCACCTGAACAAAGCTGCTGCAGAGTGTTCCAGCAGCTCCAGCAGTTCTGTTCTAGCCCTCATCTGGGCTTTCTTGTGAGAAGGTTCCCTGACTCTACTGCCCCTTAACTCCACCTGCCCTAGTTCAAGCATGAACTTACAGCAAAGGTTGCCTATCAGAACAGTTCTCTTCCAGTTATATCAATTTTAGAGACACATGGATACAGGAGATAAACTATCATGATTTTATGATGCTAAGACTGAGGAAAGATGTAAATGCTACAATACTTGCAAGCCAACTGAGATTTTCTTTTGGTTTGTTTGTAGACAAAATTTCTTTTGTCTCGAATGTCACACACATTTAAAGTTGTCATGAGTGTAAAAAGTAGGTGGCATACAAATATTTTTGGTAGGACTATGGATACACTTTTTTCCCAAGAGAGAAAATAGCAATACATGAGTAAAACTGAAGAGGGATTTTCTTGTTTGCTCCTGACCTATTCAGAGGAATGTGGCACTCCAGCTTGGAGAGAGGTTTCTGCAAACATTGCTTTGGTTCTGGGAGTTTGTGTCAGTGGCATTGAAGGGGTTCACATCCTTCAAACAAATGCCTTGTTGAGAGGAGAGCATGGATAAGCTCTGCTTCCACTGGGGAGAGGTGACACAGCAAGCTAGAGCTGAGTGGCCAGGCAGCCTGAGCGAGCACAGGAGGCTCCAGGTGCTGGGAGAATTTTCCCACTCCTGATGAGGGAGGTTTGCCTGAATCATCAACTGTTTCAAGTTGCAAGTATCCCTTCTGGGAGAGAGTTATTACATCTCTTGGATGAATGGCATTTCTGCTAGCCACAGCTTTCTTCCTCCAGATGGATCTTCCTGTAGAGTTATCCTTTTAGTTTTCAAGACTTAACTTTCCCAGCAGTATGTGCTGGAGGATTACATGTTCATTATGTGGAGGATTCACATATTTTTACTTTAAGGTTCCATACACCCAAAAAATGTGAGTATACCTGCCACTGATTTTTCATCAAGTTTGCCTTTCTTTATTAAACATGAACAGACTTTTGAGTTCAGCAAGGATGCTATGAGTAGCATGCTGTGTTTCAATGTAGTTGTACAATTTCAGTTAAAAATTCATTTTCTGGGTTTTAATAGCTTTCTCTTCAGTAGAGAATATTAAGACAAAAATCAACATGCAACTTCTGTGCATATCAAAGTGTTCTGCTTTTCCAACTGGGGCAATCTCAAACCTGGGCAGTGTATTCCCCTATGTGAGTATAGGAAAGGAAGCTCCAAAGTCCAATCTAACATACAGGAGAAAGGATACCTCTGCTCTCTCTGGGAGCAGGAATTTCTGAAGAAGCAAAAAAAGAGCTGTTATTGGGATAGTTTGAGGCAAATCTTCCAAGAAGTTCAATGCACTTTTAAATTGACATTTTATCCAAGTGTTTACCTAACTTGCCTGTATGTCCTAGCATTCATCTGTTATTTTCCCTACTATTATATTCTCTCTATTCATTTTAAGTTCTGGTCCCTCTTATTCCCTGTTTTTCCACTCTAACCTTGTTTCTCTGTGCTCTTTTCTGTTCAACTTTGCTTCGCTTTCTTCCAAAACTGAAGATTAGGAGTTGAAAAAGTTGTTGATAACAACACCAAGAAAAAAGAAGCATGACATGAAAATTTTCTTTTGAAAGATAGATATTGGAAGTTTCATTGGAAGCCCCAGATAAACATTACAAGAGTATTAAAGGAGCACAATTTTCCAAAGGCTGTTCTGTCTAGTAACAGGTTTTGCTGTTGGCAAAATATTTCCTTGAAGCCTAGGTATTCAGCCTGTCTTTCTCTCTTGTCTCTAACAATGCCCTCCCCATTTGTCATGGAGAATTCTCTGGAGGTAAACTTTAAAACATTAGTGGCATATGATTCAAGCAGAGGCATTCAATTTGAGGCAAGATACGAAGCTGTCATACTAACACTGTATTCTCCCTGTAATGCTTCCACAGAACTTAATGATATTAATTAACCCAAGTGGAAAAAGTTGCACTTCACATTGCATCTTTGGCTTAGCATGGCCTAATCTCATAGTCCATTTGGATTTCTAAATTTTACAGGACAATTTACTTCCTTAATTAAACTTTTATGAGTTCATTAGGAAAGAAAACAAACACATCAAATAGTGGCCGGACATGTAAATTCATTATTGGTATCTTAATTCAGAATGTTTTATAATTTGTAATTCATAACCCCTGCACCTATGGGCAGAATGGTTACCTGGCTGATGGTGAAGGTGTTTATACTTCCTCCTCCATCAAGCTGGGGATGTCCCCTCTATTACACCTGGAAGCATAAAACCCTCAGCATTCTGGCTGCTCTTGGATCTGCTTCAGAAGCTTCTTGAGTGAGTTAAGTCCCTTTCACCTTGGACATTTGGTCTGTACCATTTCTCTAAGTTAGTGGATTCTGAAGGAACAGGCATTGAATAGACAAGGATGATGGCTGCAGGTGACAACAGCTGTGTCACCTTTATCTTTTCCTGTCCATCGTGTCCCATGTGTTGCTCTTTGACATAATGGCAAGGATCCCAGCACACAATGGGATATGGCACCATGGCTGTGTGCCAGCTGAAACCAGAGGTGGAATCGAGTGAGTAATCACACCGAATTATTTCTGAACCAGAAGCAGTGCTCTGACAGAAGCATAATGGGGTCATAGAATAGAATAGAATAGAATAGAATAGAATAGAATAGAATAGAATAGAATAGAATAGAGTATTTTCAGCTGAAAGGGACCTACAACAATAATTTACTCCAACTGTCTGAGCACTTATGGGCTGACCAAAAGTTAAAACCTGTTATTCAGGGCATTGTCTAAATACCTCCTAAGTACTGACAGGCCTGGGATATTGACCACCACTGTAGGAAGCCTATTCCAGTGTTTGACCAACTTCTTTGTAAAGAAGTGCTTCCTGATGTCCAGTCTAAACCTCTCCTGGAACAGCTTTGAAACAGTCCCATGTATTGAATCCCTGGATGTTGTAAAAAAACCTGACCCTTTGTGGCAGGGAAGAATGATGTTCTGTCTCCATGTGATCAGAAGGCTATTTTATTATTTTATGACACTATATTATGTTAAAGAAAAGTATACTAAACTATACTAGAGACAGATACCTACAGAAGGCTAAAGAGATAATAATAATGAAACTTGTGACTCTTTCCAGAGTCCCTGACACAGCTTATGTGACCATTGGCCAGTGATTGAAAATAACTCACACCATAGCCCAGTCAGGCTCCTCACTTCAGGTAAACAATTCCTAAAACATTCCACATGAGCAAAACACAGGAGAAGCAAATGAGATAAGAATTGTTTTTCCCATCTCTGGGGCCTCTCTCTGCCTTTTCAGCTTCCCAGGATAAAAATCCTGAGTGAAGGAATTATGTTCAGTGAAATGTGAGGACCACACCTGGACACCAGGGAGGAGAGATTAGCACCTCCCTCTCCACTTCTCATCCTCAGGAAGCTGTAGAGAGCAATGAGGTTGTCCCTGAGCCTCAATTTTTTATCTTTCTCATTACTACTTTTTTTTTTCACTATTATTCCACTGCACCAGTTACTCAATTCAAGGTATTCTTCCTTTCACATGCATGGTGGGTCAATGCATAAAAGATTTCAAAGTGTTATTTGCACCTACCTGCCAAAACAAAGTGACTTCAGCCTAATACTGAGGCAGGTGCTCATCTTGCTTGGGTTTTCTACCACAAAAGAAGGCATCTTGTGTGGTACTGATACACTGATGTATCATTTTATGAAATTGAATTTAATGTTCTCATAAAACACTTATGTTCTATCTGTTTATTCAACCATCTCAGTTAGCTGTCTCCTAGTATGGTAGCAAGGCTCTTACATGGTTTGCTGCAGCCTAAACATACAAAACAAGTGCTTGAAAGGGAAGCTCTGTGTGATATTAGACCATCAAACCCTTCAACCTCCCAGAAAGAGGGCAGAGTAATTTGAGTGCTCCTTAGGGGCCCTTATTAAGCCCTGGCATACACAGATCCAAGAGTAGCTGGACAGTCCCCAAGTACATGCTGAATATAGGAATGAGTATGGATATGCTGTAGTGTCCTCATCCCCACCTTTGACTGTACCCCAAATACCAACCACAACCCTGGCTGCATCTGTCCCATCTCATCTGTTTCTGGCTTTGAGCTGTCCTCACTCTTCCTCCACCCCTCTCATCTCTGTGCTCACTATTGAACTGTGTAAGTGTTTGTGCTTCAAACCAGATTTTGCAGTCCTCAGGCTGCTGCTGGGAAGGTTTTGTGGGAGGTGTACAGTGTGATAATAGTATTTTCTTAGCAATACTTATCCCACACTATCCTTCCACTGCTGAGCTCAAAAACTGTCTTGATCCATTTCAGGCTGTTTCTTCTCAGCAAACTGGGCAAGTGTGGTCTATGGGTGCCTTAGGAACGGCCTGAATTGCTAAAGCTGTGTGGTCAGTTATCCAAAATAGCTCCCTGCCTTGGAAGTACTGACCTCTGTTTCTCAATGCTCTCTCAGAGTACATTGCAGAGCACATGGTTGTCATCCTTCTATTCTCATGTTTAAACATGGATGAAGTAGCAGCGTTACCCAAACATGGAGACTGATCCTGAGAGATTTCCTCTTATGGTCCTGATCCAGGCAATCAAGACGTTTTCAAGCTGGATCCAAGCTATCAATTCCTCTCCTCTGTACTGTAAGAACTCACAATAATTCAGCTTCATGTGATGGTAAAAATACCCTAGTTATTGAAATACCCTATGTTTTAGGATACTATTCTGCATTCAAATTCTAATATTTTTCTTTCCTTTTTGCTTCCTCTTCTTTGGTTCAAATGCAACATCTCACTCTGAAGATCATTATCTTTCGTCTCTCTCACCATGTTTAAAAGGCAAGTATTTTCAGTTATCAATCCTTTTTTGTTTTCCTTTGTACTGAATAAATTATCCAGATCAGGAGGCAGAGCCTTCAAGTGTGAAGTATTGGGTATTTTAAATGTTTTAAAACATTTCAAAGTTTTTCACATTACAACTCCAGCCTCCTAGGCTCAGATTTTCCCACAGCAGAACTTCACACACTCAAAACAAAACACAGCAGCTCTAAATCAGCTGGTGTGCAAGCGCCAAAGGAGAGAGTGGGCAGTGAGAGACATTTCTGCTGTAGCCCATGATTTCTCCTCTGCAGATCTGCCTGTGCTCCCTGCAGACACACAAACAATTCCTTGGGAACACAGCAGCAAAATAACTGTCTAAATCTTCTCCTAGACATCTTGGTCCTAAAGAATCCTGTCTGCTATTGCATATGTGATATACCATATGTGGGAGGGGTAGCACACTGTACTGCCTGTTTGTGACGTGGAGGTTAAAGGTTCCAGAGTTCATTACCTGTCCCTCCTGTGAGAAACATTTCTTTTGTTTTTCAAACCAAAAAACCCCTCTCTATGTGCATTGCAAACCCTGCACTCCAATTCTACTTCAGCCCGTCCACTGCTTAATGTGCTTGAGGTAAAAGGATCCCACAGTCCATTTGGCAAATGACTGTAAATTTTCTGGAAGCGCCTTCTGACAGTGCACACAGAGCAATTAGCAGCTCTCCTTTTCCAGAAGGGCTGCAGCAGCTCGGGCCATGACTGCCTGTGGCACCCTCACGAGGCCCTGCAGGACGCAGCGATCGATCAAGGCTGTAATTCAACACTGGCACTGCTGCCACTGCCTGTGAGGCTCTTCCCCTGCTTCCTCCAGTGCTGCAGAACCTCCCCCAGGATCCCCAGGAGAACTAAGTCACAACAGATGCTCATCATTGGTTTTAATGCCACTCGTATTGCCTAATCATTGTCGCTGTTTGTGATCTCAGGAAGATGCAATTAAAAGAGTATGTGGCTCTGTCTGGCGTGTTCAGTGCGCAAGAAGAGAAGGTTTAGGCTGTGTGTCTCATTGGGTTCCATCACTTTGATCATTTCTATTCTTCCTGTACTTGTTAAACCACACTCTGCATTTAGATAATTCAATCCCATGCCTGAACGCTACTGAAAATTAACAAGGGTACGCTATACTTAAAGATTAAATCTCCAAAAGAGTGGGATGGAGCAGTGAAGACAGAAGAGCCATTTTTCTTGCTCTGACTGTCTAGATGTGGTTGTCATGCATTGGGTTTCCAACAGCCTTGCATACTTGTAATGTTTGGTGGACTCCAGTTGTTAGGCAACAAGCCAGATCTTCACCAAGGAGGTGCCCAGCCTTTGGTGACCTTCTTTGCTTCATCAAAAGTTACTCAGCACCATTAGCAGTAATTAAGGATTCTGTCTGTGGAAACCAGTTTATACTATTTGATACTTTTTCTGTGACAAAGCCTATGACAGCAAGCTAATTTTATTATGCATTTTATTATATCTCAGAAAACACATGAAATACAAAGCTCTTTGTAATGACTTGTCTGTTGATTTTGCCTTATATGAACATTTTGAGTTTCATTTCAAAATTAGTTTACTTGGTTATAAGATCTTAGCTGAAAAGTTCTAAAATTTAAACAACCATTGAATAGTTTCCATATTTTGTTAATTATTATGGTAATTTTATGTCATAAAACAATTAGAATATCTTTCCATCTTATATTCTTCAGAATAACTTTCCCTAGATCTGTGAACTCCTCAGGAAGGAAACATTTCAACTCCTCTCCAATTTTTGAATTAGTGCTGGCAGTTCCTGTTAGTCGTGAAGCAGGATGAGGAACAGAGTGAAAGAGAAATATCTTTCAGCTGAAGCATTCAGTCAACAAGTCACAGAAAAGAGAAAAAAAACCCTCACAATTCAAGGCTTTCTTTTACCATTATAAGTCTGAAGACATTTCTTCATTTTAGGCTTTTTCCTTTTTAGGGTCAGGGAAAGGAGAAAAAAGAAAACATGAAAAATGTAAAGTTTATGCAAAGATCGAAACTGCTTTGCAAATTAAGCTAGTTTTATAAGTTAAGCAAGTATGAATTACAAACCAGGACTGACATATCTGTCTGTTAAGGCTCACTGACACAGTGTGAGAAACCATTTTCCTTTATCTACTGACTGAAATAGAGGTTGTAATCAGAAATCAAATAGAAAGACAGAGGGAACTGATGTGTTGTCAAAGTGTGAGTGCTACCCGAGCATCGAGGGCATTGGTGCAAGTTACAGCCCAACTTCCCACTCTCCTGGTGGCAATTCTTGCCCTCAGGGAAAGCATGAAAGATGTTTGTACCTCCACTCTCATTAAACTTCAAAACTGACAAGATATCAGGGTATCTGCAAGCCTAAAGCAGGCATTACTGTATCATCTTTTCCTCAGATTTGGAAGTTTTGGCAAGGACAATTTATCTCTCTCATCTCTGTCTCTATCATTATCTCTACCTAAACATATTTATTTGATCTGTAACAATATACCTGTATCAATAGGGATATATATCTATATTCATCTCTATCATCTTTATTGCTACCAAATAAAAGTTCAGCTTTTGGACTAATCTATTGAGAAAAAATGAAAAATTGTTTGCATTATGCACAAACATCCCAGTCCCATAAGCAAAACCAAGCTAGCAGTCAGCTTTTGTTGTTTTGTTTGAGTTTTGTTTTTCATATTTAAACTGACAGACAAAAGCAAGGCTTCCATGTTTTCCTCATCTTTTTGGATTTGAGATATAAATATATTACATTGTGATTTTGTTACTTGAAAGTAAATATGCTGCAAATTGTTCAGTTCCTAAGTGATAAAATATTTGATTTACTATTAAATATGCTTGTACAACGGAGGTAAACTAGGAAAACTGCCTTGAAAAGAAGTAATGAGGAAAATCACTAAAATTTAGGGTGAAACCTTATTTTTATCTGTCTGCAAACACTGTATAAACTGCATCTCTGTCACTTTTTTCTCTTCATAAGGGTGAAGCTGGATAGAGTTTCTCCTGGCCCCCAAACCATCAGGTTAAGATGTACTCACAGTTGGTTGTCTTTCCATGGTGCTTCAATGCAATGAGACCTTGGGTGAGGAACAGAACCTGGCTCAAGTTTTGCAATCTGCCTGATCGGAGCTGATTTTCCTTTTCATGTCTTGCTTACTCTTATAGCAGCCAACTACTCAGCATGTGTTCTGCAAACTTCTTTTTGCATAAGTTCATGTTTTCAATCCATCTGTGTAGCAAAAGTAGGCCCTAATCCACTTAGCATCCTCCACATTCCTCATGAGGAGGTGAGAAAATAATGGAGTTATTTTGGTGCCTAAAGGTGTGCCAAAGATATGGCCCACACATCAGATATGAAAATGATTTTATCAAAGATGTGGAAAAATTATTCCAGTTGTTTCAATGACCTGACTCATCTGCAAGTCTTACCATATGTCTTTTATTGTAATGGATTTACATGTCATGATGACTTCCCAGACCTGTCCTGACTCATATTTTGCCAAGAGTGTTGTTGCTAGAGTAGAAGTAGAATGGTTTACCTTGCACAGCTGTGAAGTATACTTTAAGATTATTTTCTTGTAGCCCACGGGAGCACGTGGTGATCTGTTGTTGGATTTGATCTGTGGTGAACTAATTGAAGTGAAGGTGGTGCCTTCTCACAGATTCATAAATCAGATTCAGAGATGTGTGGCAGCCACAGGGCTGCATGTGCTCACTCCTCACGGAATAATGTGTTTCTCAAATAACCTTAGGCAGTTGATGCTGCTGGTGCTCTTTTTCTTTATGCCATAGCACTTCCCTATCATAACTGTCACAGATTCCCTGCTGAAAATTGAAAAAAGCCCTGAATCTTCAAAAATCGTTATGCGTGTAAGCAACTCAGATGAAGCTTGGGTCTGATACTTTACAATGCATGATATTGAAACTAAGGCTTCTTTGTGCTCAAAACCCATCACAACAAATTCTGAAAGGCAGAAATGGGAGATATCAGCAAAACCCAGACATTTTCTCATTTTCTTATACATATAGAGCTCTATATCTAATTCCATTTTTCCTATAGAAGTTTGGGGTTTTTTTCAGTCCCCAAACAAACTTTTCTGAAGGGGAAACTTCCATAAATTTGTAATATATGAAGAAAAAATATTGTCCCTGGCTTTGGAACAAAATCCAGGTTGGGAATACTGTCTGCAAGAAGAGAGGAAGAAAATGTTCTTTGGAAGTAGAATCTCATGAGTAGTATTGGGTTTTACAGAGATTCATTATCTTGTTAGTACAAGAAGTTAAGTTATGTCAGACTTGTCATAAGGGCTTGATCTCTCTCTCTCTCTCATCTCGCTTGGGGCAGGTGCAAAGTAAAAGATTCTGGCAAGGTGTGAGTTATAAGACTAAAAAGCCAAGTAAAAAGTTAATCAAACCTAGGTGAATTCTGTATGGGGAAGGTAAAAAAAGCAAAGTTCTAGTTGCTACTCAGAAATGTCTTCAAGACTTAAAGAAATGTAATCTTAGAAGGAGGAATAAAAGCGAAGGAAGAGGGGCAAAAAGAAACCCCTTGTGAGAAATTATAAGATGAGACAACAGGATGAGAAGGTTTTCTCTAACCACTATAGAAAAGTATCTGGGAAGATGTAGCAGCTGTGAAGTCAAGAAAGCAAAATGCCTGAAGATTTCTGGACTGATCTAGGAGGATATTCTGATTTTTGTCTATTTTAAGAATTAATGAGTGAAGGGAAATCAAGGTTAAAGTAGAGAATACCGTTCACCTAGAATTAATAGCACTTTCCATACTGAGAGGGGCTAGGAAAAAACTGTGAATTCTGAAAACTTTGAGACATTTATATACTATTGCAAGTCTTTACCTTCATTCTGCAATTCCAGAGAACGAAGACAAAATAAGCTGGCATAAAATTTGTATAATGAGGTGATAAATTGGTTTGTTATTTTGAAGAGGGGAAGGACAGTGAAGAAGTGACAGATTTGATTTGTAGACACTAGTTAATAGCCACCAGAAAATGCCAATGGACATTAAATGGCTAATTATCATATCTACAGCTAAATTGGTGCCTCAGACTCTTGCACAGGATTCCTTTAAAAAGAGGGTGACCAGCTTAGTGAAAATATCCTTGAATGATAGCTTTACTTCAAAACATAACCTGAAAATATTAATAATTTAGTCAACTTTTGTGAACTAAAATTCAAACTGCTTTATAAAATCATTAGGAAAAGTTGCCCTTAGACAATGATTTCCATTATTTAATCAGCTCTTTAGAACAATAAATTTCCTTGCTCTGCAGGTGGGGGATCTTAAGAAACTTGGAGAAATGTGCATCTCTAAAAGGAAAAGCAAACAGGTGCTACCTAGCTGCAGCTGTCAAAGGAGTTTTACACAGTGTTGGGCTTTTTTGTGAATATGTAATGTTCCTTGGCTGCCATACAGCCAAAACCTCCCAATACTGCTCCTCTTTCTCATATGTCACATTCCATGGATGCCCAAGGCATCCTCTCCTGCTCCTCTTCTGGGAGAATTCCACAGGAGTAGGATGGTCTCTGATAATTAAATCCCTTCCAAACAGAGAGGAAGAGTGACTTTTTGTTACTCAGCTCCCAGTGCTGGCTGCTGTTAATCTGCATGTAAATGAGGTTTCTTTTCTAGAGACATGATGCATTCTGCAGGTTGGTTTTAACATAAATCTGGTTTAATCCTGATGGATGGAGTGAAACTCAGTTTCCTGGAAGCCATTACACAGGGTGTATTCTTGATGAAACTCTTCTGCCACCTCAAGACTTTTGACTTGAGGCCAAAGAATGACAGTATTCTCTTGCTTTCACTTTGAGAGTTGTTTTTGCCCTATTGACTAAAGCTGATATATTAAGACAATAAAAAAAGAGACTATAAGCAAACAGCCTGAGACATCTGTTTTTCTCTCTGGGTCTTCTAGACACATAGTTCCATCCTACACATGTGGAAAAACATAGAGCACACCCAAAAGCCATAACTTCTTTCCCCCACTTTTCTTTCTTTTGGAAGAGTAGAAGGTAAAGAAAATAAACATTATAAAATATGTACCAACTGTAGACGGTATGCACATGTACTCAAAGCCATGCATGCTGCAGAGAATGGCAGGCAAAAGAAAGAGAGTTACAGCCTCACCAGGTGCTGATAGAGGCATCTATCTCAAATACAAGTGAGGCTGTGTTTTGTAAGTCAGGAAAATTACCACAGCCTGGTCAAACACAAGGTCAAGTGTTCTGAAAGCCTTTTTTTGGAAGAGTTATTAAAAAAGAATTAGGCCTATGTACAGTACTTCTTATTTATGTGTAGTGCTCCTTTTAGGCACACAACTGATTCTGAGGTATTTATTTCAGTTTTTCAACAACAGCAAGGAAAGGCAGCAAAAGCAGCAGAGCAATTTTCATACATTATTCTGCTAACAAAGTATCTCTCTGCTTTCTATCGTCAAATTACTTTCATCCTAATTACAAGGCCAGAGCTTCCCAAACACATCTCCTGAGAAATCCCCAAATGATCTCACAAGAAGAAAATACTCAGCACGAAACTTCATCAATTCACATCTTCATAAAATCACATTTCGGGGAAAGTGATTAAGAGATATTCACAAATGAGAGGCAAATGTCTGATAATGTTAACACAGGCTCTGCAACCAGCTTCTTAATCTGTGGGAAGACAGCCAAGATAATCATCTTTACTTTAGCAGCTTTTGAGATTTAGATGTTTCTGACCAAAACAATCCACTGATGGCAAAGGCAGTTTCCTCCAGAGCTGGCTTTGACAAAATGAATTTTTTTAAATACTTTTCTTCTTATGTAAATGCAATTTTTATTTTTTCCTCTTTCTTGGAGCAGGCAGAGGTTCCACATGGACAATAGATGCCTCCATTACAGGAAGCACACACACCATGCAATGGAGCGAATTATAGGATGGTTTATTGGCCATTTTGTATCTAAGAAGTTCTTAGATATATTCATTTGTTCCCATTTACATCTCTATTTTAATGCCTTTGGATACTAAAAAGTCTGTGCCTTAAGCACTGTTATTTACAGTGAGAAAATCATCTTTCAGTCTTCCATCCAGCTGAAAAAAAAAAAAAAAGAGCCAAATTTATGCTGGCATCTTTGTCCAATAGAGGAAATCATCACATCTTTCTGTCTTCCTCTTGAGAAATTCAGTGCTTCCGTTTGCTCCTGCTCATTCACGAGCACTGAAGTCGAATGTGTGGAACTGAGTTTTATTTTGGGGAAAGAAAAAATCCAAACAAAATACCCCAAGAAGCAGTTATCAGATTTCTAACATTATATAGTAGAGTCTGTGGCTGAACAAGAGACTGTTCCAGGAATTAAAAATTCTCAGATTTATCTCTGGTCTTGACACCAGGATTTAGAAAGTTCAGGTTAAACCACAGCTTCTCTGCATTGATGGGCTGCTGTTAGTGCTGTTGCCACGGGGCTGAGATAAACCCAGCAGGGAGACCTCCAGCAGCCTGTCATGGATATCTTCAACCAGGGATTCAGAGACCCTTTTAACCCCTGACCAGCCACACAGATCAAATGTGCTTGTGTAGGTGGGACAGAAATACACAGCAGTACTGACCTTCCCTCTTCTCCCTTCCAAACATATGTCCCTTTACACACCTCAGTCCACTGGCATGGCATGTTGGATATAGGATCCAGACAGATGGTTAGGCAGACTGTCACCCCAAAATGAGCTGCACAAAGTCCCAAGAGATCTACCTGTAAAATCAAGCTGGTCTAAATGGTGTGCTTAAATGTGAAAACAGGAAATACTGGTGAGAATGTCTTAAGGATAAACTACTCTCTGGCACAGCAAATTGTTTTGCCTTCATTTCACTTGTGTTAGAGAGTCTTCAGCATTGAAAAGAGAGTGAGTAAAACAGTCTGTCTTAAGCTTTGGTCCACAAGCATGACACTGCATTAAATTTGCGTTGTTCAAGTTAGAGCGACCCACAAGGTAAGGATTTATTTGTATTCATTGAGACCCTTTGGAAATACTTAGTTCAAAATGCCATGTGGTCAGCCAAACAAATTACATTGACCTCTGGGAAGAAAAATAAAAGATAATAGGAGTATATTTGTATTATTAGGTCGGTCTGATTTTGCTCCTTGAGGGGTCATACTTGAGGAGAGAAGGAGAGTGACTTTTTTGTCTCACTCTACAAAAACCACACAACTTTGAGAAAGAAATCTGTTCTTGGCTTTTTTTTTCCCCTGGTCTTGAATTCAATCCAAGCATAAGGAACAAACAGAAGTACACAGTACATATCTTGTGACTGATTTGAAAACAATTCTGTAATTCTTATGAATTTCCATGAAGTTCTACTGAACAGGCAGACAAGATTAACACTCAGAGCATCTTTGAAGAATTCTGTGCTCCTGTTTTACTTTACAATGAATTTATAGCCAGTATAAGCCAGTATGCTTACCAAGACAGGAAATACATTTACAAATAGCTTTACAACAAGTTAATGTCATCAAAACATATGTCCAGGTTACTAAATTAATCCATTATGAAATTCCATGGAATTCACAGACTTTTGATGGCATGATTGAATTAGGCACGTTATTTTTCTTCAATAATAATGGAGCACCTGTGGAAGATATAATTTGAAAAGAGAAGGTATTGGTAGAGCTGTGAATATCCAGATGCTTTTAGACACGTAAATGGAGGATGAAGCTGATCCAACTCCTGTAAAAGTATGTCTGACCTGCTTCCCTAAGGTTTCCTGTGTAGTCACTGAAGAGAATAGATACCTCTAGAGTAGGATTCATCTATCATAAAGCAAGTACCTGGAACAGGTCGCGTGAGTTATATCCTGAACAAACCGATTCCTCTCAAGAGACCATGGAAGGAGTCTCAAATGTCTAGTTCACATGAAGAGGTTTGTGCCTTGTAGACTCTCTAGGTGAGGTGAGGCTGGAAGGATCTGTTGGATGATCATGATCCACACCTGAAAATTCTAGGCCCTAATATTTTAGTCTGATATCTCTATATTATGATTGGCTAAAGCACACCCTGACTAAGGGCACTGGAGCATTAAGGTTTGAAGACCTCAGTGGGTGGATTTATTCCCTCCTCCTAAGGCTCAGACTTTTAACATATCAGCTGAAATTTGGGGACAATATACCTGGAGTATAAGTAATTTAGCAGTATATGCAGAGGGAAACTATATTAAAAAATTTAAAAAAAAAAAGGACCCTGAATATTTCTGCTAAATTTCTATACATATGCATGTACATAAAACATAAGACTGCTTTACTGCATCAGGCAAAAGCTCTGTCTGGCCTGACATCAGGTCCCTTAGCATGTCCTAAATGAATGCCTAGGGAAATAAATAAGACCAGACCAAATATGTATTACATTTCCCTGACATACTGTCCTTGTTTCCTACTTCTTAGCATTCAAGGACTTCCTGAGACAGACATTTTTCCTATCCTGATTGGACCTGATGATATTTCTGACTTCAGATTCTTTCACTGAGCTCTCTTCATCTCTAGAACTTTCTTTTATCAGTATAAGTCTGAAGACATTTCTTTTTTAATGTCTTGTGCAGAGGTGTTCTGGAGACAACCTATATTTGAGGGAAATAGTCAGTTACTGCTTTGCTGTTGTGGAACCTGGCACCCACTTCTTTCATTCAATGCATCCTCATTCTTGTGCTGAGAACTGATTTTTGTTTTAATGGTGCTAAAGGTCTTCTCTGTCAGCCACTTGAATTTGGTCACACCACGACAGTAACATTGGCTTTGATGTCTTTCCAGATAGCCACAAAATCCATCCTGCAAACCTGGTGAAGACTACAAACTCCAAAAGATTTGGTCACATCACTGAGGGCTTAACTCTGAAATCCTAACATACTCTCCCTGGAGAAACTGTACCACACTGGGATTTTAGATCAATCTGCTGCTTATTGCCTTTGAAGCTGGAACAACTATAGGCCCAAATATTCCTTTTGCCCTTTTTTTACTGCCCAAGGAATCCTTTAATAAAGTTTTCATAGTGCAAATTGAATTTTATAAGCAGTTTTTCCATGGCTGCTTGTTTGGTTTCCCCTGCTTCATTGTTGCTCCCATTCTTTCCTGCAAGCAAACTAATGTATTTAATGCCTTCTGGCATGAATGTTCAGCACAGCTGGGAATTCTGGCTGAACGGAAGCAGAAAGCAAATTCTGAGTCCCTAATTGCTTTCATCACAAGAAAGGGGACTTGTGGAGCTTTTTATAAATAGTTCTGGTGCATGTGACCCAGCAAATGACATTGAACCACAGAGGTTAGCATCTCAGTTCTGAAGAGTTAACAGCTTAATCTGAGATAAAGACTTGACAAGTCGCAGCAGCAAAGCACAGTGGAGTGAGGATGCCAGGGCTGGCTGTGCCAAATGCTGTATAGTTTCAGAAAAAGTTTGTAAAGCCACAAGTCATTCAAATTTTTGCTTGCTTGTTTTCAGATGTAAATAAATGCAGGCATGTTCCCCTGGCTATGAGCAACTGGTACTTTTCTTCACTAACACAGTCAACATGGATCTCAAAGACAGTCATGAAGAAACAAGGCATGACTTCAGAGCTTAACATGGGGACAGACTTTCATTTGAAGAAAGCAGAAACAGGAGCAAATAAATTGTTGCTCTGATGGCAGAAGGAACAGTAAATATGTTATTTGCATGCAGCCCCATGTGGGACAGGAGTAGCACAAAATACAGCAAATTTTAAACACACAAAATAATTAAGAATCAGAAATTCAGCATATTTTCCTCATTCTTGGTAGGGCTTTCATTGTTCAGCACACTGAAGCTATGCTTTTTCCCTCCATCATCTGTGATTGGTGCTATTGTTTAAGTGGCTGTGAGGAGCTGAGAGCTGCCCTCAAGCTCTGTGCCAGTCACAGTCTCAGAGATTAGAACACTCTGCATATGCACCACTCTGGGTGTCCCCAGCACCCAACCCAAATAGCAATTCCCAGATCAGCCGTGGAAAAGGTGCTGGAGGAAAGCTCAAGCCATCCAGAATTATGGCACTTGAACTCCCCCCACACTCAGGATTAATATGTCACTTCAGTGCAAATGCAGTCAGATCTGAGAGTGGCACTCCTGAGACACACTCCTGCCTGGGATGATGATCTCAGCTGTTGGTCAGCACACAGCTACGGCAGGACTGAGCTATGTGGTTTATCCAGTCCATGGGTCTTCATTTGAATCTACACACTTGAAAAAATGGAGCTGAAGTATGGCTGTAGTAGATCTCACCGCTGACTGGCTTTTCTAAGTCATTGTTGTGGGGCTGACACAGCAGGGTCTTGGTTTTGGCTGGGACCTCTGAACATCACCTTAAAAGAGAAAGGAAGTCAGATGGTAATGTTTCGAAGTTGTAGGTCTTAGCAGAGAGGGATGGAGAGTTCTGTGTTTGTTTGCAGTTAGTAGTACAGAAGGCTGTTCCTGCTGTGAGCAACAGGGTAAAAATTATTCAGGCTGAGAATAGGCATTGACTCAGAGAGGATGCCTGGAAGTTAGCAGGAGCAGAGCTCATCATTAGCCATTTATGCATTCTTCTGCCAGGTAAGGTATTGCCTTTATTTTAATATTTATGAAGAGGCTAGTCAACACAGACGTATCTGATAAGTGAAACATGCCAAACAAATAACAGGTTACAGCAAATTAACAACTGATGTCTCACTGGTTTTTTGGGGGTTTTTTTTGAAGGCAGAGTGGATTAGACAACAACTGAATAGGAGACTGACACTTTTATGACAGAGCAGAACTCAGGAAAAACAAGTCATCTGAAAACCTGAGAGATGTGAGAGATCTGGTGATGCTGAACATGTGGCACTTAGTGGAAGATGCCACGAGGCAAATTTTGTTGTCTGATGGGGCTTCTCTGCTTACCATCAATTACTTTTCCACAAGAATCTCTACATGTGCTAGTTTATTTAATTCCATGCTATAAAGCAAGAACTGCCATTGTCAGGGCTGAGCAGTACGACAGGAGCTTTCACTGTGACCTTTCAGAGTGATGTGGAGGTTGGGAACATGACAAAGATTAAAAAAACAAACAAACATATTGTCTTACAAAATCCATTATTTATATTTTCTGTCTCCCTTCCTGAAAGTTTCCAGTAGAAAGTTAACTTATGACTAACACTTGTGGGATTTTTCTTTTTCAAATAAATCTTTTCTTTGGGTATATCATTAAAGGATGTGTTGCTGTCAGGTCCGGTGAAACTGTAATTACAGTGAGTGCAATAAATAAAAGCATAATGGCTCCACTGCATAAATAATGGCTCATTATCCCAGTTTTATTGGTGTTTAGTTTGCTGAGCCAATAAGTCCTCCTGCATTTCCAAAGAAACCGTTCAGATCTGAACAATTCTGCTACATTAAGTGAAAGAGACAAGGAGACAGTTTTTGTATAGAGAGGACATTTGGTCCCACAGATAGTCCCTTGCATGGGCTTGCACTGCTGCTTCCCAGCTGAAGAGACGCGTCAGCATCCCGCCTTGCCATGGTGCTTTCCACCATGTCTGGTACCAGCACAGCAATACACTGACTTGATAGGGTGTGCCCAGCCTGCATGGCCCCCAAAATTCCTGCTGGGGTCAGCTTGGGGGGGATAGTGCTTTGGGCCTGGTCACATTGCTTTGTGCCATGAGCATTGATGGGAGATTTGCTCCAGCCTGAGCCTCGGCGCTCTGCCACCACTGTCGCTCCAGATCCTGAACTCCCAGCTTCTCTGAGACCCTTTTATGTTTCCATTTACTGAGTCTTTCCCTTCACTTCTCTTGAACACCTGTTTCAGTACCCTTGAGTGAGATTATTAAGACATCAATGCTAATTTGAAATCTGCCAGCCTTCTCATTCCAATTGCCTGCTGTGGATAAGGGGTTAGCTGCTGTGTTGGCACCCTTATATGCACTGGCATATACAAATCAGTAAGTCCAAATAAAGCTATTATTTAAGACAGCAATCTGCATGGAAGAGTCTGAAGGTGAGGTTTTCTCAAGCCTCCAGCTCGCTTGCCCTGCTCAGGTATGATTTAGTCCTGTGAGGCAGGCAGAAACCATGTTCTGAACATTGGTCCCAGTGTCCTCATGGCATGACATCAGGCTCTGAAAAGGTTGGAGGTCACTCTGCATTTTTGGCACTTGAAGAATAACAAATGATGTAGAAACCTCCAGCTCATTAGAAAGTTTCAGCATTCAAGCAAGGAAGAATCAGGAAATTCTCATCTAAGATGTGCTTGGATGAGAACTGGTGCTCATACATGCTGCTTCTGACATCTGAGCTCATGCTGAGTGTGTTCTCTGCATCAAACCCACCCATGGGACCGCTTACACCACCAGGGGGACAAAATTGTGTTACAGATGACTTTCCATTACTCTTTCAGGCAATGGTCTGCCTGAGGGGACATGTCAATCAGCTCATCTTAAATGCAGGAAATAGTCTGGTAACAGACGCATCTTCAGGCGTCTGGTTACAGAGACATGTAACCAATTTACCAAGGCATAACGAGTTACTGGATGTCACCCAAGTCACGGTCACAGCCTGTGCCCATTCTCCTCTCCCATGGTGAATGGAGCACTTTGCATTTGCCATGGGTCGGAAGTGCCTGTGGATATTTTTCCTGGCCCAGCGAAGCACAGTGACCAAGTGGCTGCAGTGCCTCCACCAAGGCTGAGCCACCTGCTTGCAGAAGGAGGTTGTAGCTCTCCATCAAGGGTTGGAGCTTCCACATTTTAGATGATGGCCCTCCAAATGTTAGTTTTACTTTAGCAATTGACGCTTTCCTAGAATTGGTGACTCCTTTTACCAACACACTCTTCTCTCAGTGATTCTTGCTGACCTGGGTAGCTAGCTTTTCATCTCAGATAGGGCTTTTCATTGGGTTGTATGCATGCCAATTCTCAACTCAAGCCACTGCATGGTCATTAATGAGAGATGAATTATCAGCACAGAGTTGCTCACTGCCCCTCCCTGGGGCCGTGTCTCCATTTCCAGCCATCCCACGCTTGTACCATGTCCTTCTCCCTGGAGCCTGGCAGGTTGGCTCAGTTTAGCATACTGTCAGCACTCTTGTCCTGAGTGGATGGGTGGATGTTGTTCACACAGCTGGATCCCTGACTTTCAGGCACTGCCATGGAGAGTGGCACAAATCCCTTTCTGGCTCCCTTTCGGGTCCTACTGCTGGCTTGCATCTTGGAGATGCTGCATAGCAATCAACACACTTCACCACACTCCTCCTTTCCTTTTTCCTATGGCATCCAGACTCTTTATTTTCATCCTACCTATCCAATTGTGGATTCACCTTCCAGAGCTTACTTGAGCTTAATGGTAATTGTTTTACTTATAATTGCATTTTGCACTAAGGACGTGCCAGTTCTTTCCCAGTGCAAAACAACTAGGTTTAATACATTGTATTAATTTGTTTTCCAAGTGGTTAGATTTGCTGTAATTGCCTGAATCCCCCTGAATGACCCTTATTTGAGGCTTTAATGAAGAATTGCTGAAATGCTCTTCTGAACTCTGTGTATTTTCTTTCATGTATGCTCCCATAATAAGAGTCCCTTCATCTGCAGGGACAGCACTTGTCATCAGTGTTTTATAGAGAAGCAGAAATAAGAAATTGCCCCAAACTGTTACTCATAACATTTATTTTAGATGATATTGTCATGTATCTTAGTAAGTTTTTCACTGAAGGCTGTAAATTATGGTGCAGAGAAAACATAATCCCTGTCTTTCAATTATAGTCTCCCTCGGAGCTAGAAAAACCCTTTATAAAAGTCTGGACCATGCCTGGCAAGTCATGTGCACACTGCAAAGTAATATATAAACAAACATTAATATTAGGCTACAATAACTTCTCTACTCTTGGGAATTGATGTATTCTTGGGCAATTACTGTGTTCCACTGGGGTTTTCAGCATGTTAATGTAAATGTTGTGAACATTTACTTTCTTGTCTCAAAAGGAACTCTAGGTTTTGCCTTCAACATATATATCTGATACATGTTTTCCCTAGATTGAAGGTTGAGTGCCTTTAAGTGTTTTTTTTTCTTTAAACAGAAATACATGTAGGGAAAGAATAAGACTTCTGTTATCATTAAAGCATTTAAAATCAGTGCCTATATAACTGCTATTATATAGTTCCATTATAATTTTTTGAATAGTGCATTACCAGTAATTGGTTTAAACTTTACAGCCATATCTATCTCACATCCGTTATCAAAGCAAATTCAAAGAGTGCTGGCAATGTGCAAAGATAAACAGAAATAATTGAATGCATACAGTCTCATAAACTGAGTTTTCAAGAAATTTACCTAGTGCAAAAGTCAGTCTGACTCCCTCAAACACTGCTCTATTGAACCACCATTCTGGGTGTCGGTGCCCCGCTGCTGCAGCACAAGGAGCTTGATTCGTGGTAGTTTGCATGACTGAGCACTTGCTCAAAACTAAATAAAAAATGAGCAAGGGCTCAGAAATTATATGTAATGAGTTAGTATTTCTGACTGTACAAGATTTTAATGACTGATTATAATTATCCTCAAATATATTCCAGTTCAGATTACTGTCTTTTTGAAAGGGATATACGGGGATATTGACATAAGCCCAGGACTAACAATCAGTGCAGGCTGGCAGTGACCAAGGGAGACAAACAAGGCATTATTCTTTTTTCAGTAACAAACATTAGATTATACCTAGATTCCCTCACGAAGATGTCATTGTATGCAAATATTAGTCTGGAACTTTGTCAGTGTAGCAGACCCAAGAGCCTTGAGTCTTCTCAGGAGGTGACTTTAAATGCAGTAGATTTTAGATAATTCTGTAAAATGAGGTTTTAAATCTTCAGAAGGAATAATTTTCCCTTCCTAACTGTGGATCCTTCAGATGACCCTGCTGCTTCCTTGACTGGCAGAAGAGATACAGGTCCCTGGAGTTTCTGCTTTGCACCACCAGGGCTCCAGCATTCTCTGTGGGTACAGTAACAGCAATGGCAGATCCCAAAAGCTCTTTATGTGCACATCACATGTTATTCTGAGCCAGTTAAAAATAACCACTGGCACTGTCACCACTGCAAACTAGTTGACTCAAACAATGTGTAGTAGAGGTCTGTTTACACCATGAGCTTCTTCAAACACAGCTTTTGCAGGGATGAAACTTTAAACCACAGACAAAGTTCCTTGTGAGGCAGGGAAGCAGGAAGTAAGGTTTGGAGGACCCCCATTGTTGTTCCTTTCCTCCACTGAATCATGCAGAAGTAAGCACTACCCTCACCAAAATAAGAAAATACACCATTGTCAGATTTCTATAGCTCATTCCAGTCACCAGTCATGGCATTATCTTCTAACAATCTCACAGACACGCAGTGCCCCTAGCATGATGATCTAGAATCATAGAATATCCTGGACCCAGGAAGATCATTGAATCCAACTCCTGACCCCGCACAAGGTGGCATAAAAGTTAAACCATGTATCTAAGAGCATTGGGCAAACACATGTTGAACACCATCAGGGTTGACCTTTTCCCTGGAGATCTTGTTCCAGTGCCTGACCATCCCCTCAGTGAAGACCTTTCTCTTAAGGTCCAATCTGAACTTCCTCTGGAGCAGCTGTAAGCCCTGCCCTCACATCCTGTCAGACACCAGAAAGAAGAGATCAGCACATCCCTCTACACTCCCTTTCTGAGGAAGTTGTAGACAGCCCCGAAATCATCCCTCTCTTTACTCCTCTCTAAGTTGAGCAAGGCAAATATACTCAGCCATTGATCATAAGTCATGCCCTCTAGTCCTTTCACCATATTCTTCTCCGTCCTTTGGACATGTCCTATTGTTAAAACATCCTTCTTACACTGTGGAGCCCCAGACTGTGCACAGTACTTGAGGTGAGGCTGCACCAAGGCTGAGAATAGTAGGAGAACCACTTCTTTATCCAGGTGGCTATGCAGAGCTTAATGCACCCCAAGATAGTAAAAAAAACAGGGACTGATCTCTGCCCAAATAGAGATGTTGCCTGGTACCACTGAAAGTAGGTAAGAGGAATCAAAACCCATTCTGACTTGTTATTTCTTGGTATTATTACTAGAAATGAGAAGAGACAAACACAAAAAAAAAAAATTCGCCTATGACAACAACATAGCAGCTGAGAAAGAAGATATGAGATCTACACAACTCCTCACCACTACCTTCCTTTGCTATTTCCACATATCTCCAGCCTTCCTCACCATCATTGCACCTTTGCTGCAGAATTGGGCTTTATACCAGGAGGTAAAGAAGACAACAAAGGGCTGCTGGTGAGACTGCCATGGTCACTGGATGCCTAGCCACTATCTTGTGGTGGAGATACATACAGTGATATAGAAAGGAGAAGCTACTCAAATTCAATAATGATGAAAAAACTACATTCTGTACTTCCTGGGTCCCTCCAGGATAAGCTGGCACTTCATAATGTCATTTGTAGAAAGGCAACTCCAGGTTCTAAAAATTATGCTCTATTAAATAATTGTAAAGCCATTTATAAAAGGGGATAGATTTTAAAAGAACATTAATAATGCCTCTGCTTCTGCTGACGTCCCCTGAATGCTACCCTGAGTTACAACTCATTCCTCTGGAGTACTCTGAGCATTATATATTTCTCTCTGGAATATGTATTGCCTTTATTTTAACTAAAATGATACGTAAAGCTAGATATTTTTAGTATAAAGACTCTACGCTAATTCATTTTTTTTCTTTATTCATTTCTCCTTCATTCCAGGAAAATATGATTCTTCCTTGAGAACATGGTTTTATTCAGAGCATTTGTTCCTCTGACTGATGAAGCTGATTGTGGGTGAGGAGCATTTACCTGAAATTAGCTACTTGTAAAACTCCATGTTAGAGATATTCTTCACCTCAAGTAAACTTCCTGGAGGAAAGAGTGACTAATCTTCGGAAAGATTAAGGGATGGGAAGAGAGAGAGAGAGAAAATAAAAGAAAATAATATCACACTTTTTTTTTTTTCATGAAGCACACATCCAGCACTCAGAAAGGGACCCAGTTTGGGTTGCTCATCACAACAGAAGGAAGGAGCTGATTCAGTGCATCCTGGTGCAAGAAGTAAAACTGATGTCTTGAAAACAATAAACATTTCTACTGCCTCCAAGAGAACTTTACATAAATTCAGAGTTTTAGTAATGCTCTGCACGTAATCAGAGCTGTCTGATCTTGTCAAATATTTGCCCTCTGGGAAACAGGTATTTCCAAGGAATGCATCTGACAGGCAGCTCCATTTCAGAGACTGGCAGCAGAAACACCTGTAACAGCTGCACCAGGATCTTCCTTCCAGCAACAGTGACACTTAAGCTGTTTTAAATCCTCAGGCAATTTTATTTTCCAAGCATAGGGCATTTTTCCCCTTCTATTACTGAAAATAATAATTTGTACCCTGTAAGTTTTGTAAAACCCAAATGATGTTCACTTTCCACTCTGCAAGGTCTTCTAAAACCCCAAAAGAAAGCACTGCAAAGTTTGCTGGGGATGCTGAAAAGTTCAGTGATTTGGGGATTTTTTTCCTTCCATGAATAACCAATGTGAAGCTATTTTTTCTGTGAGGCATTTTCTTTGCAGTTTCCGTTATCTCAACTTAATAAGCTGTGATGCCTGTCCCCCTTGTCACAAGGATCTTCCATTTACCCTCCAGGAAGCTCCTTCTGCTGAGGAATGGAAAGCCCTGCACCAAAAATGAGAGAAGCAGAGAAGATGGAGGCATTTTACATAGCTGGAAGCATCAGAGCCATATCACAGCTGGAAGAGTTATATACTTTTTACTCATCCCGGTGTGGGTAGATGCTAAAATACACCATTGCAGAGGAATGCAAACTCCCAGTGAGCTGTCTGAAGTTCAGTTCACTGACTGGGTCATGTAACCTCACTTCTGACCTCCTCCTGCATCCTCCTGGCCTGCCCTCCCTGTTCCAGCATCACCACCAACCTCCACCCTCAATGTCCAGCTGTCAGTGTGAGGAGCTGTAAAGCTCCCTTTCCTGTGTATTTTCGGGGCTGGGACTGATTCCTCAGACTGGTCCACAGCCCTCAGTTCTCCCAGAGCCCATCACTCCTTCAGAGCTGCCAGGAAAGCTGTCAATTGCTAATGGGCAGGCAGCAGGACCGCCGGGAATAGCGGCATCATTAAAAAGCACTCACTGCCTTGCAGCCTCAAAAGGAAGATCTGAGCTCTGCATATTCTCTGCACTCCATAGGTGTTGTATTGCACTAAATAGTATATTTAGTTGTGGTATTGGTATTGGGTGTTGGGAAAAACGTTACTATGGTATGTCATGTAGATTATTCCCCCTCCCTCATCACACGGTGTCTCCCCATGCACTCCTTTCTACACACCTGGTGCCCCATGGATACCCCTCCCCACGCCCCACCCCAATGTTGTCCCATTGGCCACAGTCCTCCCTCCCTGCCCCCGTCCCCTGGGGTACAAAACCCCACTGCAGGTACAGGTTGCTCTCTTTCCTGCCTGGGTGGTCGCTGCTGCCAGCAGTGTCCCGTCCCAAGCCAATAAACAGGATACTCACTCCCACGGGGGGAAGAGCGCTTCTCGTCTTTTGCCTTCAGCCCATGCAGGTCCGTGTGGGCTTGGGCTCCAGCTAGCCAGACCAGACCCATACAAAGCCCAGAGAACCACGGATTTCTGCACATAGGCACAGTTTCCCATTGCTGTTGACGTTCTTTTCCCTCCTACGCTCCTCCTGCTTGCTCTGCCAGCTGCTTGCCTTGCCCCAGAGATCCTGTGGACAGGGATCATTCCTGCCCCATGGCTGGAGGAGGCTCAGACTGGAGCTCAGTCTCCGCAGCCCAGGCCCATGAACTCTCAGTGTGGCAGGTAAATAGCACGTCGTAAGTGTCACCTTGGAATAACACCCAAAAAATGCTTGCACTCGATGCCCACTGGTTATCATTTCTGTGGCAAAGCTGAAAACATGGGACAGATAAAAGAGAGATGCACTTATAAAAATTGATGATGTTTTTCTTTAGATCAGCTTGTGACTTTGTAGCCAGCTGCAAAAGAGCCATGAGGGAAAGGTCAAAGGAGAGCAGAGTTGGGTGAGTTGCCATTCCGGTTCCTGTCCTTCCCGTGCCTCATAAAATGAAATAATGATACAGTAAAGTGCAGTTGCAGCCTCACTAGGAGATGTCATAGCTGCGATAGCCTAATGAGCTTGAAATGACTGAAAAGTGTCAAGACATAAAATCTATTGTGGGAAAATTGCTAATGCTCAGCACAGCAGGGAAACACTTTCTGAAATCCCAGAACGTTCATCAGTGACAGTTCAGACTGCAAATTCATGCAATATAAAGACATATTCAGTACTCTAATAAAACATTAAATGAAACGAGTACTAAACAAAATCAGAATGTAAAGTGTTACAAAGCAAAATGTACTTTAGAAACTTTAGAAGGTTGGAAATTTTGGAAGATTTGGGATTTTTTTTAGAATTTTTTTGTAACATAGGATATTAGAGTCATTAAGTCCTCAGAAGAGCATCGAACAAAGTCCTCTGATTCAGACACATGGCCAAGCTTTATAGGTTAAAACAAACTGTTTCACATCAACAAAAAAACCTCCTACATCTCAGTAGCAGTCCTTGTGAAAAGGGGTGAAGGAGAAGGTATCATGGCTTGATTTTATTACAGTTTCTTGTGTTGATTCAATTGCTTTCTCATAAAGAATCTAAGGAAAATGTGTTTAAGGTTGTTAAGGGATGGATGCAAAACTAGGTGCAGACCCTGATCCAGGGGGCATGCAATCCAGAATTTACCATCAAAAGGAAGGGTTGGGAATTTACTGTTCTGCCTCTGCCATTGCTGAATTTTCTGAGCTGATGGGAGGCAGGCAGGACACAAGGAACAGACAGACAATCTACCACAAGCCCTCTGTCACTTCTTGTTACCATAAAAGGCAGTAACATCACTGAATGCACAGACCCAAGTTCAGCACATGAGGCAGTCTTAAGCTCTGCTTGGCTTACATCAATGGTATGATGTATGATCACTGGTTTGATATATCAGAGCTGGTATGGGACCCTGTGCCCAGCAAAGGCTTGGGTGACTTGAAAAAAGCCAAGAAGATACCAATGAGTATGGCAGGAGGTCCAGAAACCCTGTTTGTAAAGATTTAGAGCAATGAATTGAAGAAAGATGGGAATTGTCTTAGCAAATACAGTTCAGATACCAATAAGAGCCCAAGAGGAGGGTAGACAAGCATTGCCAGGGACTGGCATGCATGCAGGTGAACCAGGGTGGAGGCAAGAGTAAGGACCAAGAAGCCCTGATGATTCCCCAAATCTAAGGTACCATAGAAGTGGAACACCATAAATGGCAGAACATCTGCTTGTTCACAAATCTGCTGTCCAAAAGGCCAGACCAAACCTTGTCCAGAACTGTGAGCAGGCTGTCCCTGATGAGAGGGTCAAGGGCATGAGACAGTGGTGCTTTCCAAAGATCAAAGCAGAACCACACCATCCACAGTCTCAGCGCAGAAAAGTCAGTGCCATCCACCTGGGCTGGTACTCTGGATTTGCCACTTGATTTTATTGAAACTAAGAGCACAATACAAAGGCACTAAGAAATTACTAAAAAGCCATTACTGCTCTTTTGGTGTAAGCAAGGAAAAGAACTCAAATTAGAGTGTGAGAACTGTGCCTTTTTAAATGCCACAAATACACCCAGTTTTCCTTCATATGACTGCTTCACTTTCAAAGCTGTGTCTGACAAAAAAGCTGGTCTCCTTGACAACAACATGAAGCCTTTTAGACAGAGTGATCGTGCTGTATGGCTCATCACAACTTCCAAGACACTGCTACTGGACAAAGAGTACTCACTCAAAATAGGCAGACTTCTACTGCATCGTTCACAGTAACAATTTCCTTTGCAGCTTTCCCTGGGCAGTGATATGGGTTAGAAACCAGGGGAATGTCAGGACAGTTACTTAAATATTTTTATTCAGGATCAAATAAAGTGCAGTGGTGCACTGCTGCTTTTTTTTTTTTTTTTTAACCTGAGGTCCTTACCTGTTTCTTGTTCTAACTAGGAGTGAGAAGTCATATAAACACATTGTAAGAATGCTTTCATATTCATCTTTTACTAGCAATGATCTGAGTGATTCAGAGTATCATATGACACTGAGGTTCCAGCTTTTGGCTTTTTTCCAGGCAGTTAACTATTTTTCCTTCTTTTTAGTCTGATGTAAAGAACAAGCATAAATGGTGGCAATTGGAAATACAGAAAACTGCTGAGAGCTCTAATCTAAATCCTTTAATTTCTGTGAGTTGGGTTTGCTATATGTGTACTACAATAATATTGATATGCAACAGTGGAAGTGGGATAAATTTAATTAACACTTTAACAGAAGAAACAGAATAAATTAATTAACACTTTTCTCAGTTTTGAGTGCAAAAAGCTCTGGAAAGGAATATTATCATATGTGAGTTTGATTGCATTATTTAATGTTAATAACATAATAGGGTACTTCGAAAACTAACTAGGTACTCAACTATTTCCACATTTTTCAGCTTTTTCTGAAATGCCTTTATATCAGTGTAAAACAGAACAGAATAATAATAAAAAAATCTTTATTTTGCTGGGTTTGCTCCGAGAAGAAACCAGCTTTATAAGCCATAAGTAATTAGATCTCATTTTTAATAACTTGCTAACTTCAATATTGTCGTCAAAATTTTTGCCTAATTCTGAAAACTGCATTTGACATCAGGACTCAATAGGTTTTGGAAACCAGCAGCCCCAAGCAGCAACAGTCCAGATGGTACAGGCAAGCAGAACGTTCAACCTCTGCCTTCAAGGCAGAGGCACATATTTAGAAGGCCACAGAATGGCTGTTCCCATTTGCTCAACCTTGTGCTTCTGCTCAGCTCTTTCTTTTGTCATCTCTGGTCTCTCAGGGATGAAGAGATATGCAGAACAGAAAATTTGGTATTAAAACAAGTCGTACATCCTTGTATCAATCCCATCAGCACCTAACATTGTTGGTCAGAGACAGGATCAGGGCAACTGTTTTCCTTCAGTTACTCTCTGATCTGGACATTGTTACTAAAACAGAATTGGGTCAATCAAATAGAAGAATTAGCCAATAGAATTATTCAATGCACTGGGAAATATATGTGAGTAAAGATGTAAATTAAATGGTTTGTGGAGGAAAGAGCATGTTTAAAAAAAGAGTTTCTGAAATTTGCTCAAGGTTAACATCTGCTATGTTGACTGGCCATTTTCTTCTCCCAAGCCAAGAAGGTGATGAATACAAAGAGGATAAGAAAACATTT
Source organism: Peucedramus taeniatus (assembly GCA_013400575.1). Classification (NCBI taxonomy): domain Eukaryota; kingdom Metazoa; phylum Chordata; class Aves; order Passeriformes; family Fringillidae; genus Peucedramus; species Peucedramus taeniatus. Next base: position 183,235 of record WBNO01015700.1, on the reverse strand, counting down.
GCAAGATTTAGCTTCAAAAGAGTTTGGTTTTCATTCAAAATTTTAAAAAAGCATTCAAAACCTATCCCTCAATTTCTGCCCTGGTGAGCCTGGGACATGCTTTTAACAATAATTAGTTGGATCCAGCAAAAGTAACAATTAAGCTTTATCTAATCTCAATCTGAAATCACAGTCAACGCTGGAAAGAACTTGATCTTGACAACACAAAGTCCCTCCCAGGTTTCCATGCACAGCATGATGCAGTGCCTGAAGCAGTCCAGCCAAATAATCAGCCCATATTCGAGGAGATCCATTCAACACAAACTGGCAAAACAATTCCATGCCTCTGTTTTGGTCACTGATGCTCACTGCCTCCCCTGGACCCCATGGGGCTCTTTGCCCTGCAGGGCTGCTCTCAGCTCCTTTCCTCTGCAGAGCTGTGTGAGACATCAGGTGCTTTACAATAAGCAAAGGGTTCTCTAAATGAAGAGGCACTACAGTGATGCTGGAAGCAGTGGTTGCTGGAAGCTCATTTGGTTCAGAAACCTGTGGAGGTGCATTTAAATGTGGTCCAGAGACATCAGGAAAAAAAATCTCATGATCCAAACTAAGGGAAGAAATATCATACTGCAGTGGAAACAATGAAAGACTGGCATGTGCATCCAAAACCCACAGCCCTATTCTGCCCTTAATCTCCCTTGTGGGGGAAGGATTTGTATGTACTCTTTTCTTTGGTCTGAAGAGCACAGATCCAAGAGCATTTCCCTTCTTGCTGCATCCCATTGTTTCTGCTGTCACGTCTTCTGTCATTGCCCTGAAACTGATACCATGCTGTACCCACTGCAGCAATCACAACTGTTATTTTACTCTGAGATCTGTACTCATCTTCAAAAGTTAAGAAGTTTCAGAGACAAATGTTCAGCTTGGCAGAGGCAAATAAACCAATATCTCTGTTTCCATGCTTTTAGAGAAAGCTCCTGTTAATGAGAATGCAGAAGCACTGTTGTGATTTTCATGGCTAAGGGAATTGGATCTTTTGTCTGCCCTCTCTGCTCCCTTGCTTCCCAGAAGAGAGAAAAACAAACATACAGATTCCACATGTTCCCTATGGGATGGGGACCCTCTGAATAGAGAGCTGGAGGAGTCAATGACGGCAGTTTCCAGACATTGTGGCCCACACACAGATGTCAGGCTGGACAGTTTCCCATAGAGCTCTCTGCACTTACACTATTTAATCTGTGTGAGAGAAAAAAACAGTCAAAATGGTCCTGAGGATTATTACCTGTCCTCACCAGAGCAACATGAATCAGAGTTTGGAAGCCATCACCTGCAGGATAGAACAAAAAACCTGAAGCACTAGTGAGCACATGTCTGAGCACAGCTTCTCCACGTATTGCAAGGGATTCAGCAAAAAATTCAAGCCATTTATTTTTCAAACCTCAACACTTAAGGGGACTTATACCTGAGATGTTCAGGCATATGGAATATGGCTATCGGCTTGAGAAAGTGGGAGGTGAAAGATGATGGAACCACTGAGTGCACCAGGACACACAAAGACAAAGAGCAACTCTCAGGAAGACCAGGAACTGACTCCTGTAGGAAGAGGACACAGGAAGAGATGTGATGATGGAGACAGCTGCGTGCTTCCCTTTCTTTTCCATCTCCATGTGCTGGAGTCCTTCCTTTCCACTACATCATTCTGTTCCTCCCAATGGTCTGAAGTATTTCTACTCACTATTTTCTGGCACCTTTCTCATTTGTCATTTTTTCTGTTGTACACAGCATGGATTTTCTTTGTTTCATCAGTTCTTCTCCTTTTTTGGCCCAGCTTTGTTCCCTGTCTGTTCCTGCATAAATTTATCCTGGTGGCTGGCCATTATATAAAATATTGTAGGAACAGGATGTTCCTTTGAAAAATAATTAAGGATAGAATGTGAACAGCTGATATTCTGGCACTTTCACCAGGAAAAAAAAGGGGGGAAAGCTCTTTCATTGCATGTCTATTTTAGATGAAAATTGTGCTGGACAGAAGCCAGGTGGTGCAGTGACCCCATGTATCCCCCAAAGACTTCATTCTTCACAGGCTAGGACAAGAAGCATTCTCAAAGTCACCTTCCCACAAGAGAGAGGGCAGAAATCAGTCTGCTTCAGTGAGGTCTTTCAGTCTTTCAGTGAAAAATGTCATGCACTGGTGGGTCCACTTCAGCAACCTGGCTTCTTGTGGGATTTCAACTCATTCTCCCACCAATCCCATAGCCTCCAGGGCAGTTATGGTGTGCGTGGGGGAAGCTGGACATGCACAGAAAATTTCCTATGAGCATGACTTCGACAAAGATGTGTGGATGGTGGTGTGATCAACCACCTGCGTGTGAAGTCTTAGGACTAGGCAAAAACCAAATATGCAACCTTTGGATCTACAGATGGAAGAGAAGGATGAAAAACTGGACCAGGCCCACAATAAATTATGAGAAGTTTGGAAGACGTTGAGGTACCCTGGGAGTTCCTAATTTATTAAACAGAGGTTAAACATTATGTCACAAGCTAATCTTACCTACACAGAGAAGAGACACTCAAAATAAGCAGCTATTTTTAGCTTAATTGCAGTCAAATAGAAAATAAATATTTACAAATTTACTGCAAAGAAAAGCTAAGCACTGTAATATTTTCCTAGTGTTAATGGTAGCTGCTCCAGGACCAGAGTTTTTTAAGAAGAAATTAAATGCCTTTGCAGGTGCTGCTGAAAGTTTCAAACAGTGATTCATCTAGGATTGCTCTCCAGCCTGTGCAGAGCAGCATCATAGGAGAGGTGATCACTGCAATCCTTTTAGGTTTATCCCTGACCACATGTGCTTAATAAAAGTGTATTCTCAGGCTGCCTGGCACGGGGTTGCACATGGTGGATGTGTCTTTACATGGTGTGCAAGATGTGTCTGCTTTTCAGTGGGTGGGATCTGAATCAGAAACAATCTGCCTCGGAATTCCTGGGGCTGAGGAACAGTCTGAAAGCTCCCACAGGCACTAACATGTAAAACAGGGGAAAAGGCACAAGGGCCATGGACTGAAACAGGCTGCTCAAATGCTTCCTCCAATGGAGCAGTGAGAGCTGCTCGGAGGCACCACTGGAGCCAGGCTGGCATTTGGGATCCTAGCAGGCTGAAGCCACACTGCAGTTTACTGCCACTGCTTTGCACAAGCATCATGTGAGCAACCTGATGAATAGATGGCAAAAAGCAATCAGGCTGAGAGATAAGTCAGGTTTTGTTCTTTATCAGAGCATTCACACTCTTTGCTGTGTTTCTCCTGACTTAAGTATTTCATACTGTATGTTAAACAGGGATATTAGGAACCAGAGGTGCTCTGCTCTATCTTCATAGAAAATATATTAGTCACAAGGAACACAAGCAATTGTCATCATCCACTCCACTCTTGCAAGTTCACCCATTATGAAAATGTCAGAGTAGGCTAATTTTATGCTGCATAATGTATTTGACCTACTCCTTTCACTCAGGTGCACTTGAAACTATTCAGCTGATCCTAAGCAAATCTTGCAATGAGCACTAAATACCCAATGTTATTGATTTATGGTTTTATTGCTCTATATATGATTATAACTGTAGAACACTGTTCAATAGGTCAAGTACCCTCTTTGCTTAATTAATTTTTGCCATAACCAGTAACCTGAAGGAATGTTGGTGGAAAAAAATCTAGAAATACGTAGGCTGCAAACTTTATGGAGCTGAGTAGGAATTTACACTTCCTTTACATCCCGCATTAATCTTCCATCATATCCTGAGACATATACATTGAGTGTTTTTCTTTGGTTGGAGAGATGCACAGAATTGGAATGCTACAAAAAATTCTGTTTCTTTGTCACCTACAAATAACCAGACATTTAATCATAGATACACATACACCACACATAACACACCTGGTGTCATTCCCTCTGTGCAACCATCCACCCTCCCCCTTCAGCTAGCTCTGCTTTGCTTGCCCATGATACCAGTCAGTCATGCTGTATCCAGACACATGCATGCTTCCAAAAATGCAGCACCAGGCTGCAGTTTCAGGGAGAAAGATCTGAGAGATTTTGCCCTATAGCTAAATACACACCTGGGCTTCCTTTAACTTAATTTTGACAAATATTGTGGCTTTGACCTGAAGACAATTGACAACAGGGTCGTGCTAGGAAGCCCCAACACCACAAGCAGTGATCCCATTCCTGAAGCATGGCACCTCTGGCAAGTTTCAGTAGGTGTCAAGGTCTGTAACAACTCCAGTGAGTCACCTAACGCACCGTGCAAAGTCTCACAGAAACAGCAATACCCAGCCCTGTGGGCATGTCTGAGAGAATGGATTATGCACAGACATCAATTTCAGTGTGTTGGAGGATTTATTAGCATCCTGCTGGGGTCCAGTCCCCATAAAGCTGCCCCATGCTCACACAGACAGGGCTCCATTGGCAGGAAAAGCTGATCTGTGTCGACCCCCTTACGCCAAAAAGCAGCATGCTGCCTGCCTTTCAGTGGGGACAGGACAATTTTCACATGGCAACCCCACAACAGTCAGGTTAACAGTAAACTTATACATCTCTGATCTTTTGGGAATTTCTCAAACACAATTTTTAGATTTTTTTCCTCTGCAAGGCTGCAGTGTTTTAGTATACATTTAATTGTTCCATCAGTGAAAAGTGAAATGGCATCGTTGTTACATTCTGCGGCAGAACACGCTTTGCATGCTTCCTTTTATTTATTTTCACAGATAAATTATTGGATTTTTTATGTCTCAGGCCCTATTCAACTTTAACTCTTCTTCCACGTTTGCAGTAACCGAGCAAATTCCATTGCTTTCTTTTCTTATTTATCCTTACTTGATTCTCCCTTGACTTAATGTTTAACGGGTGGCCCTGAGGGGAATACCTATCTTCTCTCTTTCTTCCAGAAAGGGAATGGAATTGAACAACATGGAAGGAAAGAGAAAAGTGGAGAAGTTCCGTTTTGCAGGTAGGAAGGTCACTGTGACATACTGAGATTTGCCTCTTGTTTTATACCCTCCTTGGACAGACAATCCTTGCAAATCTGTAAATCTTCACAAGCCAATGTTTCTTCCTGCACTCTGGCTGGGCTGTTTCAAGCAGATACCACACCATCCTCATAAAAAATATATTGGTGACTTTCAGCTGCAGGGATCTGCCTGGAAATGGCAAATCCTACTACAGTATCTACAAGTCCCTCTAACACAAGGTCTTGCACCTACTGTTCCCTCTGCCTGCCATGGCCTGACCATAGTGCTGCTGCTAGAGCAGTATTGCTGTCCCTCCTCCAGCCCTCCATGGATTTTTTTCATTTTCTGATGCACAGATACCAATGTCAAATCCCATTGCCCCTTCTATCCTTGTTCCAGGGTGTCATCTCTCTACTCAGATCTTTAAGCATCTTGGTTTTCCCTTGCCCCCTCCATTACTCTCCTAAAATATCCAACCCGCCCATTTTTCCATTCTCTCAAGCTGTCAATCTTTTTTTTTTCACCTTCACTTGTTCCTGGGACATTTCTTCCCTCACATATGGTCACCTCCTTTCTTCTCCCTTGCCCTTCTTCAGCTCAGTTCTGATGGTTGCAGCACTAAACCCCCCACTGGTCCCTTGCCCCTCCAGTCATTCTGCATCTTTTCACCCTACTCAGGGGCATCTCTGCAGATTGAAGGCATGGCCCTCCACAGCTTGATTTCCAATAGGTCCTAGACTTTAGTCAGTCAACATTTTTCTGTAAATGCACAGTGCTGCCTCTGAATGGGCCTCTTTATATAACTTAATTCCAACTAATTTCTTCAGAAGATTTCCTTCAAGCAAGTACTTAAAGCTTCAGGCTGTATCATGTTTGCTCCTGGATCATGGCTCAGGCAATTTACTCTCAGTGAAGTCACTGGATTTCAGGATATTGCATTTCTCAGCAGGTCATCAGGCTTTTTTTCACCTTCATATTTTTACTGAATTGAATTGCATTTCTGAATTACTGAATTTCTGCTGAATTGAATCAACAATTGATATTGTAATGGTGTTATTCCAAAAAAGGCATTAATAAATCCTCCTAAGGTAATACTTTTGCAAGTTCCTTCTTGCCCTGAGAGGAGTTTGTTATAACCCTGACATCTTTCTCTGGTTTGTTACAAAATATACACATTATGAAGATCCTGTAATGAACACAAATCTTATTTTTTTAACTTTGTACCAAACACTTCTTTTTTCTGCAGCTCTTGTGTTTCTGTGTACCAGTAAATGACTCTGAGCCCTCATCTACTGCTAACTGCAATGGGCATGTTGTGAAAACACATCAACATGTGCCTATTAAGGCTGAAAGCAGGAGGTGGCATTTATCCCTGTACTTTCTAACAAGACCAGAACTCTAGTCCAAAAACATCATGTCAGGGAAAAATAACATAACTCTTCTAGCTGTGTTACTTATTAAAACTTTTTGGCTAAAGATGCAGCTGTAAACAGACAGAGACTTTGAAAAACTCAGAGAAACTTTCTGAAAGTCAAAGGAAAAACTGGATGAAATATCACAAATATTTTAAGACTTTGGAGACAGTAGTACTTAATACAATATGTTTACTTCCAGAAAGAAAAAAATATATTACTGTGGCTTACATAAAGTTGTTTAATATACTGTTTAAAAGAATAGACAATAAGTCAGAGGAAAAAAAAACACCTCAGACTCAGGAAAATATTCAGAGAGAGCACCAGTTTTCCTATGGCAATGAAGTGTGCACAGGAAAACAGCAGAGTGCAACCAAAATGTGTAGTTTTGTCTTTACTTTACTAAGTGCAGAGGTAGAACAAGTGGAAAATTATTATTCTTGGGGGATAAATTATGTTATGAGAAAGAAAAACAGAGCTCAATTACTTGAGGTTCTTTGGGCTGCAAATTTATTTTACTCTGGCTTTCTCTTGTACTGAGTATTATGAGAAAGGGACTTGATGCAGCAAGGTTGGATCCTTTGCAAGCACCATTTGTGGAGAAAAATACAGAGACTGGGAGAAACTCTTTGAGCAAGATCATGAAGAACACAAATGCCTGGTCCATGGATGCCATTAGGATGCCTGAGTGCTGTCAAAAAGGGAGAAGTGGAAAGTACGGTGAAACCTGAGCCCAAGTCTGGAATTTGGAGATTTTCTTATGAGGCTGTGAAGGGAAAACCTCCAGTTTTCTGGGTGCTGATTTGCTGGAAGGCCTTGTTTGATAAAAGGAACAACAAAACATCTTTCCTCAAGACTTTTCAAGGTAGGCAAGCAAAACATTTTGTTGCAGAGATTAATAACTTCTTGGTCATAAACCTTGTCCACTTTGTATTAAGTCTTTAAAAGTCTGACTTCACTTTTCCTGAATGGGCTTTGTTTTACCCTGGAGGTACTGCAGCTTTTGACAGGCTGGAGCACAACCCACAAATTTTTTCTCCCATTGGTCATGGCTCCAGGAAGAGTCAAGGGGGTCATTCCTGCAAATGGGGTTTCAGGAGGCCATCTGGGCCCTGTACCACGGGAGAAGGATGTCCAGGAGTCATATCCAGGAGCTGAGGTTGCCTGAGCTGTGCTGTTGTTCAGCCACCCAGCACCACACAGGGTAATCTCCCCACAGATGATGATGGCAGTGGGCAGGACTGGGATGATGGAGGATTGCAATGCCTGTGAGTCTAGAAATCAGTCATCACTTTGATCTAGGGTGATGCAGGCAGCTCAGCTGCACCAAAGGTTCTCAGCCACTGGCATCAAGGTACTGCTGTGGTGTGTTTGTGCAAGAAGCACATGCCATCTTCTGTAGTCCCCTGTTAAAATCTTAAGGACCTATTTGCTGATTAATTTAAAGTGCTGTGATCTTTCACCCCCTTTAACAAACAGTAATGCAAAGGGACTGGTTTTCTCTTGGAGTGCCTGGAAACACCAGCTGCTCTATGTCCCAGGTGGCAAGGGATGCTCCACCTTTGCACTCTACCCCTATTAGCAGCAGAGGAAGGATGGCACTTTGCTGGAATGAGAATTCTAAAAAAATCACCAGTATATTAAACGTAGTAAGAGAAAGGACTATAAAGATTGACATATTTTTTCTATTTTATTGGGCTTATCCAGAAATATCACAGAAACCACTAAGTGACAATGGCAACTTGTATCCCTTGGCAAGTCCACACCTTCCCACTGACAGGAAAAGGGATCAGGGTGGGTAGCACAAACCCAGCAGTGGCAGCAGACAGGGAAGCGATGAGAAAGACTTCACCTACAGGTTGACAGTAGTTCTTTTATTTTATATTTTCCCTCATTTTCCTTCAGCTGGCCTCTGATTTGCTCCTCAGTTGGACCTGAGGTGACCTGTCATTTCCAGGCTGCAAAGACAAGAAAATGTACACTGCTTAATCACACTTCTAAATGGACCTTGTCACTTTACTGAATTGCATGCATTGAAGATGTCTCACTGTTGTAGCTAATTCCCTGCACAGCACAAACAGCTCTGGCCAGCTGGCCAATGTTCATAACTACCTAACATTTATCCCATCTAATTCCCAAAGTGAAAGCAACTTTGCAGTTAGTGCAGATCACTACCAGTTCATTTCTAGCAGAATAGCTCATCTGAGCGCTAATAGAAGCTGTCTTTGATTACCAGTATAGTCATGGAGATTTAGATTCCAGTTGAAGCAATTATTTCCTTGACCACCATAGACAAAATGATATGGTGCTAAAGATTGAAAATGCATGGAAGAATATTTTCATTAAAAACTGAATATAACCATTTACCAATTTTAATTAGAGTGGCATCATTTGCATTGCTCTAGTTAAAGCTTTACTGGTATTTCTGGTATACGTAGACTGCCATTTATCATAACATCTCTATATACATTTGCAGTGGTGAGATAAAACTTGACAGGGTACATTAAATTGGTTTAAAAATGTTTTTTTTTAATGTTAATTTAATACATATTCAGTGTAAGTAGAAATTTAAACCCAGATTTGTGAGGAATTGCATGTCCCTCCTCTAGAGCCGTGTTCTATTAGAGAATCTTTTTAGCATTAACCAAATAAGTTTCCTGCCCTGAAAAATATTTTCTGAGTTTTTAGGGTTTTCCCTACTTTCTATAATATGATGAGGTCAAGATTGTGCCAAAGTTATTGACAATAACAAATGCCAGCAGAAAAATTAGCATTGCCTTAAACTAGCTGGAAATGCCAGCATCTGATTCTCTCTTTTGATGGTGGCAAAAAACATATCTCTGATCCCCTGCATCCATAGTCCATGGCTCACTACAGTATTTGGGGCTCAAGCCTCAGAACTTCTTGCACTGCTGAGTCCCCTGATGACTTCCATACCAATCCTCCTGGCTCTCTTCTCCAGCTTTGCACACAAACTTTGCTTGGGAACTGAGACCTTTTCCTGGCCTGTGGGCATTTGCCACCAGCTGCAGTCCAGCTACAGCAGCTGTAGTCCAGTCCCTTCACCAAGGAGCTCTCTTCCTCATCCTGACGCTGAGGATTCACCTTCTGCCAGTCTTCCCAACCAAATCATCACATTAAAAGCAAGGAGAAGGAAAAGCTGATTTGGCTGATTTTTTTTTCATTTGTTTCCTGTTTCCTTAAGAGATGTTTTGGGCCACAACAACAGAGGTGAAATATATGTGATGAAAATAGTTTACAACCATGTTTTCACATGCAAGTGAAAGAGATTCAGAACTTCATCAGCAATGTTAGAGAAATTATCCATATTAACTCTCCAACTTATTTATTCATCAGCTGTGCTTGTTTACACAATGTATGAAAGGAACAAATTCTGGGAATAATAAAAAATACAAACTGATAAGAAAATGAAGCCTGAACTCTAAGTATTTAAGAAGAAGTCATTGTGTGAGGGTATTATTTCTACTTTTTTGATGACTGTGATAGATATGTACAGACCTCGTTTAGATATTTTCTAAAGGAAAATATCACCTAAGAGCACCGTTCTCCCTCTGTTACTTGTTCTTGAGAGTTGCTTTTCTCTGATAACAGCTCCTTTTTAGGCAAGCAATGTGAAACGTGTGTGGGTGGATCTGAATATTGAGCATTAGTGTCAGAGTGGCCAAAGACAACAGCAGAATCCCACTCACTTCTTCCTCTGTTGTGCTACAGTCCCTGAAATGTTCTGCTTTGCTCTCACCCAAGGACTTACTCCATTTCAAGCTTTGCCTTTAAGATGCATCACACCACAGTGTCAAACACCTTTGCCCACAACATAAGGAGTCATTTGTTCACCATTTTTCTAGAAAGAAGGCTGAAGCTGGACTCCCTATTGTTCCTATCTGGTTGAGCAGGGAGAGAAGAAAAACCTGGGTTTACAATACCTTTGTCAGCAACAGAGAAGATGAGGAGAGACATATTGTATTTTAGAAATAGTTTGTGAGTTTGTACCCCAGATGCTGCCAACCATTCTCCCTGGGCTTTGACACCATGAGGCAGCATCCCAGCACAGCAGTCTTGTTGCTCTCTGTGCAGGAGATGGCATCCAGAGGACATGGTGAGGGTCATTAGGCTCCACACAAGCACCCAGGACATGGCAAGTCTGAGCTGAGCAATCAGATGACTTAGATTGGTGTTTCTATAACAAAAATCTGAACAAAGAGCAGAAGTGTGTGCACGGGGGAGGGAGGGGGGGTGTTGTTAAAATGCTGCTGTAACTTAAAAGAAAGTGAATGGTTACAGTGCTTTGTGCACTGCTATTTGCAGCATCATTAAACCTCCCCTGAAGCCTTGCTATTGGAAACTAGATTTAGCCAGGGCCCATTATGAGCCCAGACAACTGTACAAAATTGCCTGCTTTTTCATATAATGATGCCTAAAATATTTAGACCTGGGTGCCTCAAATCAGGCATCTCCCTATTTACATTCCTAAATTAGAGTCCATTTGTTATTCATGACTTGCTTACCTGTGACAAATAGATTGGGTTGTTCATACAACCCATCTTGTCCTTTCTCAGAGGAATTTATTGTCATTAAATATTCCTAATTTCCTTGCAGCACACTGAACTTCCTGGAATGTAATCTATTCCAGAGGTTTTGACATTTCTACTTGTCTGTCTCAGGTGGCACCTAAATATGACAGAGGCACTAGCAAGAGTTGGGTTTTAAAAAGTCCTCTTAAATATTTATCCAAATTTAATTGATTGCTTTTCACATTTCTATAAAAACTCAATATTGGAATCAGTATGTGGTGTTAGCAGAAGGTCAAGTTATGAGTTTGCTGAGGATTACCTGACTGCATCCAAAGAGCACAGTGAGGGAAAATGCAAAATATGAAATTATTGAAAATGTATTGAAAGTATTTAAAATATATTTCAGAGATGAAGTGTCAGGATTTTTCTGGCTGATTTTTTCCTGTTACAGTCAGTCACCCCTGAAAACATACCTATAGCAAAATTTGATCTGCTTAAGCCACTTTGTTGATAACAACATTTTTGTTGTTCCCCAAATAATGACAAAGCTTTGAGGTAGGAATACATGTTTTTTGGAAGAGAGGACATATTCTATCTTCCATGGTGTTGGGGGTTGGATCTGTTTCTTTTGTGCTTGTGGAATTTTTTCCTGGTGGTTTTGCTAGGTAACTAATTGCTGGGTACTTATGGGTGCTTGACTGAGACAAAAGGGGGCAGCAGGTTTTTCCTGGGGAACAGCAGGGAACAGGACAGTTCGGTCTGAGGACACCACTCCGAAAGGACGTGGGAGTACCAGAAGACCCTGCTTGTTATTCTTTCCACTGGATTTCTCTCCAGAGGAAGACTGGACTCATCTCGTCACCACTGGACTTTCCTACAGGACTATTTCCACTTCACAGAACTGCATCCACTACTCAAGGAGGATTTCATCCGGACTGCTTTCAACACCCTGATACCCAGGGTGTCAGGTCACATCCCTGACTCTGTCAGGGTATTTTCTGAGGTTTTGTTGTTTTTTGTATTGCTTGTCTCTTAGTGCTATTACATTTGTATTTTTCTTTTTTTGTCTAATATTCCTAGTAAAAAACTGTTATTCCTACTCCCAAATCTTTGCCTGAGAGCCTCCAATTGCAAAATTATAATAATCTGAGGGAGGGAGTTTACATTCTCTATTCAAAGGGAGATTCCAGCTTTTTGTTGGCAGGTACCTGTCTTTCAAACCGGGACACATGGTTTCTGGTGCTCCCCACTGCCCTGTGTGTCCCAGAGAACTCAGGTGAGCCATGTTGGTGGTCATCTGGATGTCTTTCCTTCACTCCAGCATGGCTAAACAATGCACAGCTAGGGAATACATCTTTGGGCCCCCAGAGAAAAGAAGTGATGGAGGCTTTGCAGTAAGGGGTAGCTCTACAGTGCTGCTTCTGGGGTCTACAAATTCCCTCCTTTGTGTTTGGATAGAATAAAATCCTTCCTAAGCCTCAGTATTTCCTCCCTGACCTGTGATGTCTAGTATTGAGACACAGATATGCTGATCATAAGGTCATCATAAGCTCCTACTTCTAGGGGTTTCCCAGCTCTCTGCCAGGTACATCTCTCCCTCTCTGGGGGATGTCTGCATGAGTTCTGCTCTGCAGGACTGGGGAAGTTTTTCTCTCCTCCCAGATGGACAACCCTGCCTGAATTTCCTCCTCCCCATCAGTCCCCATATTGCAACCTCCATAACCAAATCTAGTATTTCTGATACAGCTGATGTAGGCAAGCTCAGCTTTATATACACTTACTGATGGTGTGACTGAGCTGCTGTAGAGCTTACAAGGCTGTGCTCCCAAAAAGTCCCCAGAATTCCCCTTTCACTTACCTGAGTTACTTCCCTGGTAACTCTCATCTCAACCACCTGCAGAACCCAGCCATCCCTTGGGGCATCATCTGTGACTAGTGTCAGGTGCCTGTGCTGGTACCTGCCACATCCAGCCTGTTCTCTGATGTTCCCAGCAGTGTCCCCAGGGCTGTTCACTCAGCCAGAACCAAATTGGAACACCATGGCTCCCTGCAGCACTGCAGGGAGAGGGGCAGAGCTGTTCCTCCTTCCAGCTGGGGCAGGGCAGCAAAGCTTAGGGTGGGAAGGAAAAAAGAGATCCTATAAATCCAGAAAACCACTGTTGCTCCACAAAATGAATGACACGTTCCCTTCACTTGCAAAAGCTGACAACAGCAGTTTGCACAGCAGGAGCAACTCCAGGCTGCAGCACACAACCAAACACACAGGGCCAGTCGTTTCTCTTCTTGGTCAAGCACATGCTGCTGTTCATACAGGAGCCTTGTTCTCCCTTCTTTGCAGCTGCACACCACTGAAACAGAAAGTATGGGATTATAAATATTGTGTAATTGAATCTTACTCTGTGTACTGTATGCTGTCAGTGGCCTTTTCTCCCAGCCACACATCTTTCAGCACTTGCTGCTGTGATTCCACATTAATATCTCTGTCTGCTGCTGGAATGTGCACTCACATCAGCAGCTCCTTCCAACAATAGCACTATTAAAAATAATGAAATGTCAGGTTGTGCCACTGTGCATCTAGATCCATTATGGAAATGCACTGCAGGATGATAGCAGCCCGAGTCAGTCCTCCATTTGGCTTTCAGAGGGAAAGATTCAGAGAAAGATATCTGTGGTTTTAAACAGCACCTGGGTTCCTGTCCATGGCTCACCTTTGCCTGAGCAGTGCTTCTCCCAAAAGATGTACAGGGCAACACCTTAGTGAAAGAGGTGCCAAACAAATCTTGCTTTTCTTACAGTCTTTTTGTTGGTAGACAGAACTCCTGCTATTTTTATCCACCAGAAGTGTGTGAATTAAAATGCAATGAGAGGAGGTTGTAGGCTCTAGAAGGAGCAGACTGGCATAAGATTTCAGGAAACTGGGATAAACAGAACTAATAATGTAGGAAATTACAATGTAATGGACACTGTACAGTCAGTTTTAACTACTGTTCACTACACTGCCAGACAGATCAATAATATTCTGTCATTACTGATTTCCACTGCAGATAGATGGAGTGTTGGGGAAGGAGCAACTAAATTATGTAGAAGATGCAAGGAGCATGAAGAGTCAGGTAACTGGAATTTCCATGCAACATATATGCTTGAATTCTCTTGAAACAGGCTAGCCTGATTGCACAGACAAGTTCATTTCCATCTATATTAATCCTCTCACTGGGAATTCTCCACCTGCTTCCTCTAAATAATCACAGGCTAAATGAGATGAGCCTAAAGGAATGCAGACTAGGCAAAGGAAACACTGCTTGGTAGTGACAGGGTGTGAAATATCTCCAGAATTACATGCAGAAATGTTCTACCCATCCCATTTGATTTGAGCCTATGCTGGTGTCACACAGAAAACAAACCTGGCTCTCCTTCTGTGATCCCACACCATCTCTTGTGACAAGGATGCCTGGGCTGTGTCACTTACCTGTGCTGCACTGAATACTCACAAGTGCACACACACACACACACAGGTGGACAAGAGGACCTCACAATGGCATATAAAAGATATAAATGGCATAGACAGTGCCACATAAAGTTGTTTCTAAGCAATCTGGGATTCCAGAGGAAACCATCTTCAGATGCTTTTGTAGCTCTAGGACTGTGACCCCCTTTCTGAAATAGGGCTCACTGTCCATTCACTATTTCTGTGTGTGTAGAAGCAAAACATCAGAGCTGCATTGCCCTGCATACACACTCTCTGTATTCCCCAGCCACAGCCATGAGTAAAAAAGACTGATCACATGAGGGCCATGAGCAGTAAGCAAAGCTGTCAACTTGTCAGGGATTTTGACTGAGCAACAGCCCTCAGCAGCTGGGATGCACCTGGTAGCCCATGCAGATAATCAGGCAACCATCAGCAACAAAAACAGCACAAAACAAACCTTCCATGTGTGCTTGAGAAACACATGATCCATAAAAACCCTGTTCCTAACAGTGACATAGCTAAGCTGGGCTCTGTCATGTCAGAAAGTTTATAGAGAAGAGTCAGCTCAGCTAGGGGGGGCAGTGCTGTCATAAAGAACAGCAGACTTGCAGCAGGTATGTAACTTCTTGCATTATCTGATGGGGGTGGGAATACTTATTTGACCAACCCCAGCTGAAAGCATGGGAAGGATTTAATTGCTTGATTACTTGCAGCCACTGTTCCAAAACATAAGAACATACATGTTCTCAAAAACTCTATATACCTCCTTGACCCATACATTTTTCTGCACTGTTAGATCCTAATGTATCTAAAATATCTAAAATGAAATTTAGTGACCCTATAACTGGGCATTGCCACCATTGTTGTGTTTTAGGCAATGTGAAATGTTACATAAGCATTTATTACAGAAAAGGCAGGAATAGAACACGTGATGTCTGAACAGAGATGGTCTCTGCACAACTTGCTCCAAGCATGTGATCCATGACCCCTCAAACTAAGCAAGCTTTCTTATCAATTTCAGCAGGCTTTGGGTGCAACTAAAACTCTTGCTTTGAAAGCACCTGAAATGACTTTAAATTAATTTAACACAGGCAATGATATCAAATGTCAGACTGAAACAGAATTATAGCCATTATCACCTTCACCTTTTAAACACATAGTGAGATACATCCCTATTAAAGGATCATATTATCCCTTCTTCTACCTATCACCCCTCATCATCACCAGTTAATCCTTTGATAATGGCAATGTTTTCAAACAGAATCCCAAATCAATGGTCCATCCCCATTACAGTCAGGCTAAGAACCAGACAACATCCCCAGCTAACAGCAACTTAAGCTAATGATACAGCAGCAACACAACAAAAACACACTGTCATAAAATTTACAGTCATCACAGGCACACCCCCAGGAAGCAGGATAGATATAACTAAAGAGCTGCTGTGGGATATGTTAGCAAAAACAAGTCAAAGTTTGGGGAAGTTCTTTGGGAAAAGAGTAACACATTGACTTGACTCATAAGGATTTTATCAACAATAGCTACTGCCTACAGACAACTTCAAACATGACCTGCTTTGAGTGCTGAGTGTGAAACTGATTTTGCTTTTCACCACTTCAGCCACATTTTTTTTCTGTGTAATTTCTTTGTGTTCATATTTTGAATCATAACAGAACACTATTATTTGCTTGATGTCTCTGCAAATGTTTGTTATTAAACTGAAAAGATACAGACTTCCAAGGTCTTAAGATATTGTTTCAGTTATTTCTTATCCAGAAAGATGAAAATTATTTATGTGCATTTCTTTGTGGTTTGTCAGAATAACACTAAATTACAGAAAAATAAAAGCAGGGCAAATCATCCAGTCACTGTACAATAAGGGACTAAATTGCATACTTCAGAGCACTGCAGTTTTAGCAGAGAAATTCTGAGTGTGTTCAGATATACTGACTGCTGTACTCTCCCCATACATACAAAAATCACTGAATAACTGATAAGAAATTTGAATGAATACTTGACAAACTTGGAGTTTAAATATTGACTGGATAGTCAAAAGCAAAGGGTTTGTAGGAGACATCCTGTTCTGTTCACTTTATTGTGAGTAAAAAAAAAGATCCCATAATTAATTTTAGGTGGCATCTAAATAAGAAGTATTTAGTTCTCTGTCAAGAAGAGTCTGTGTTATGTGCTTGATCATGGTTTAATCAACACTGGGGTCTTTCATCCAGTCTAGACAGGAGCTCACAACAACTCCTGTGCCAATAGTGAGTATACCATTGAAAATCAAAACTAGAGGGATATTTTATGGAATTTTGAAGCCACTTAACCACATTTACATTTTTTTAACATCTTCTTCCAAGTATATATGCCAGGAAAACCTATGCAATGGTTCACCAACTTCCCATCTCTTTAGGAAACCCTCTAAAACAGCCAGCAGAAATGAACACAACTTCTCCAGACAACATGCAGCATCTTCACCCAGCATCTTTGGGTCATCTGAGCCCTCTGCCCTGGGAAAAAAGAGGGGTCTTCAGGCAGTGCACAGTGCCTGGCAAAAAGGCACTGCAGCACCATTGCCCCAGGGAAGCTGGGCTGAGGCAGGTGTGACAGACACCTTGCAGAAGCCACATGTCAGAAGGTGAGATTCAGGGCAGTTGAAGCTTGTAGAGCACAATGGCAACCAGACTGGCTCTAATCAAGTCAGAAGCCTGTGACAAACACCAGCCTTGGTGGAGCACTGGTTGGGATGTATCTTATTAAGATGTTGCTAAAGCATTTACCAAGGCAGATCCATACAAGCTGTGGGCAGTAAATGAACTGCCTGTGCAAGAACGAGCTACCGAGGTTGGGGAGGTGCTACAGGACAGCATCCTGCTAAATATGCCTGCAAAATAACGAGGGAGAGTGATGGAATCAGGGACATTTTCTGAACACTTACCAGTGCCACCGAGAGAGATGGCAAGAGCACACCCTGAGGAAGGCACACACATAAGATAATACATCATTATTTTGAGCACTGTACAAATAAACAAGTCACAAACAGACTTTGCTCCAGCACAGCAGAGCCAGAACATGCTGTGCCCGTAGCATGCCACAGACATTAACACTTTGTCTGCTGGATGTGAGTGGGTTGGTGCTCTGTCCTCTGGGCCGTGCTCCCAGACTGGCCTTTGCTGCTGAGCTGACACTGCAGTTGCTCTGCTTGGAGCAAGAAGACACCACTGACAGCACCAAGCAGCACATCACAGCTCCAGGGTGTCTGAGGCTGCAGTGCTGACATGTAGAAGAGGAAGGAGCAGAGAACAACAGCAAACTAATGACCAATTGACTCCTTCTTGCTGAGCAGTATGATTCTGCCAAGTTCTGAATTTCAGTAGATTTATTAGGACAGCATTTTTTAAAAGGGCAGCTCTGCTTTTCCCTGCAGAAATAGCATTTGTTTATACCTCAGGGTCCTACTAATAGCCAGGGACCACCCATGAATAACATCAGCCTGAGAATATTTCTGAGAAGCTCAAACATAAAATTACACATTATTTACACTAGTATTTTGGGTATCATCTGTCGACTGTTAACTGCAGAAGTTAATCCAAATAAATGAGGATGCTGTTTTGTTAATTTGCTTATGAGAAGTAATTGCAGTGCAGTGGATTACTGGTTACTGACAGCACACCAGATCATCTTTTCAGAGGGAATTATCTCCTTAGGAAGGTAACAGAGTGCAGAGCTCAGAAAGAGGCAGTTTTGAGAAAAGGACTAAAAAGGACTGTGGTGAATCTGGTGAGTCTCTCTTACAGCATCTCATCGTAGCCAGCACAAGGTGCTTCAGAGAGAGCTGCAAGAGCCCTTAAAATGGGTTTTGAATCACTCTAGTGCTGAACAAGAACCTGTTTTAGCACAGGCAAGAGTGGTTCTGTAGACACCTGCTTCTGAGCAGCCAGCCACCACGTAATGATGGACAAGTGGGTGGGAGCAACCACCTGCCAGTACAAAACAGCACCTCTGGAACCTGCTTGAACAACATTTCTCTATTCCCTCCTAGATTAGCATCATCCTGTTGCCCTGGGATTAAGCTGAGTGATCAGCATTGCTTTTGTTTGCTAGAAAACTGCAAAACAGATCAGATTTGCCCCCAGCTAGGATTTTATAGGGTATGCAGGAAAGTCTCAAGAGGTTCTCAATCTCCACTAGGTCATGGCTACCAGAATTACTCAAAAGAGGTGAGATTCATTTCACTTCACTGTACATATCTAAACGTTAATCATCTTTATCTCAGCAAGTCACCCTGGGCTCTCTTCTGCCTCGGTGGAGAGAAATGGGCCCCTCCAAAAGGCAGCTCATTTCATCTTCCTGGAGAGGATGCCTAAGATGGATGAGATGAGTTGCCTTCTGGAGGTGTCTATTTCTCTCCATTAGCTATACAGAGAGCCTGAGGTGGTGTGCTTGCACTCTGATGATTAACTCACAGTGTCAGAAGCTAAAGGCAGATGAATCCCACGTGCAGTGCATCAGCATTTGAGCAGCCAGCCCTGCAGACAGAAGGGATGGGGTTACAGAGCACCCTGTTGATAGCCACTCTGGTGGCTCCTTCTAGTGCTGCAGAGACACACCTGGTGACATGTCCAATGACCACCTAGGAAAGAAATAGTAACCTAAATGCAAAGAATGGATCAGGAAAGGAGAAGGGCAATACATTAAAGAAAGACAAAAAAGAAATGTGTGCAGATGGCAACCAGCCCATAATTCCCTGCTGGATGTTTCCTGCCCAAAACATCACGGCTCAGCATGACTAGTTATATCTGAATGATCCAGAACTGAAATAAGGCAGACTTATTTAGCCCACAAGATAGTCCACACTACTTTTCCCCATTCATCCACAGTTCTGCCATGATGGAAATTTGGTAGAATGAACAGATGCACGCACACATACCTGAATGCATATGAAGTCTTGTCTGAAAGGCACGTTCCTTTCCATGGCAAGACATTTCTGATATCTGAAAGGAAGCAACTCAGCAGGGTCTCCATCATCTACCTACAAATATGCCCAGGAAATCACTGATCAGGTTGGAGGAGTATTGCTGGGATGCAGTAAGAGACTATCCAGTTATGGTGATTCCTCCCCACCATGCAAGCTGAGTACTCGTCCCCAGTATCACTTTGTGGAAATTAAAGAGTCTTCTTATCACCACTCAGAGCTGGGCAGATAAGACACAAAACTCTCTTGAGTACCAGCCTGGTGCCATAATTACTGACTAATGCTGCCTCTGTAGCCTGTCACAAGAACAGTTTTTGGCAGTCATTTCAGCTCCTTTCACAGTCACATGAAATTAATTTAATTAGTTTTTAAAATCTAAAGAATAATGGGATTTAATTGACTTAATGTGAAACTTTCTGGACTATCACTCCACTCAGCTTCCGATCAACTTGAAATCATACAGCTGTGAGTGACTGATGTTTGTGCCTTTCATTGAGAACACTTTGTTTCAGTTAAAATCCTTCCTTCCATGCTTAATCTTTGCATAAAACTGCTTTTATTTTTCAGTCTGTGTTTTCATTGTCTGGTACCCTGGATGAAGGGCTCTCTATGTGGGATTGATACAGCCAGCTCCTGCTCCTAGAAGTTTGTTTTACCCATAGCTGTTGTATTTTAGGGGAAGATGGGTGAGATGTAGTCACTGCCTGGGACACGTGTCAGAATGGAGTCAGCAAGTTGTTTTATACAACCATGCACTTCTCTAAATACATACTGCTCATGATGATGGCCCTGCTGAAGATTATGGCCCTGTTATGGCTGATGCATGAGCACATATCAGCCTTACCATCCTCATCTAATGCCCAAACAGAAGTAAGAGATGTCAGAAACTCTACGGAAAGTCTGAGACAAATTTTATTCAGCACTGATGACCATAAAAATGCTTGGGAATCTCATTCCTTTGTTGTTCAAAATTTGAGAAGCGTATTAGCACATCATTAACGAGAGCCAGGGATTGCTCTTTACCTATGGCATCTTCCACTCTAGATCACAGAGCTCTCCAGCAGTCTTGAATGCACTTCAACAGGAAACACCAGGACAGATCTCTCTAATTTTTCCGTTCCTTTGGTAAAGTGGGAGAGACAGGAACAGAGAGTTAGTGAAGAGTTTTTTAAACCAACCCTCCACATTAAAACACAGGTTTCTAAAACTGTGCATAGTAATACCATTTCTGATTAGTGACAACCTCATTAGAACAAAGCAGAGATTATTTTACTTCCATTCTTCGTTCCTGTTTTCCTTGCATCCCATGCATCCTTCCTTCCTTAGAAAAGCAGAAGCCTTTTAAGATTCTCCTGTGCGATTTTTATCCAAATTATTTGGTATGTGGGGAAGCTTCCATCCTACCTATTTTGGTAGAAAATATAGCATCGAAGTTGCTTTTGATGAAGTTAACATTACTAATAGAAATTCTGTCATTCTCAGAGGGAGCAGCTACTTGATTTTTTTAGTCATTGATGGCCTCTAAACTCTCTATGGTACTTCCATAGGGTATCTATCACTCTGTACAGTGTATACATTGCAAAACCGAGTGACTCCACTCCCGTGTGTTCAGACAGCGTGGACGCAACGTTGCAATCCCAAAAGACGCTCGCAAGCCCTCATGGCTCTCACTCCAGCTCCGCCTGCTCCAGGAGCGCATCTCCGGCATCGGTCAGCACCGGCGGATCAGGGACGGACTGCGAAGAGCGGGCAAGCCCCGAGCAGGCTCTCCCGGTTCCCAGACAGTCCCCGCATCAGGTACCAGCCCTCGGAAGCTCGCTGCCCGCCGCACACTTCTGTCTGTGCGGCTGCCCGCACCAGGGCGGGCTGAGCTCCAGCCGGGAGCGGGCTGATCCAGCTCCGCAGCTGGGCTCCAGGCAGGGCGGCAGCTGCAGCCGCCCCACGCCCCGACAGGGCAGCGACAGCGCCTCCGGCACGGGCCCAGGCAGC
>WBNO01015700.1:71493-161360 GCA_013400575.1 Peucedramus taeniatus | reverse complement strand
CTATGGTTTCTCTGTGAACCGTGAAGTTTTCCTTCGTGAGCTTTGAGGCGGGATCCCGGAGGGCTCCTTGAGGGCTGCGGGGCTCTGTCGAGGGCTGTGGTACCACGGGAAGCTCGGAGAGGGGTGAGCGGCGGATGTACCTCAGCCGGGGCGGCTTCCCGGCGGTCCCGGTGAGCAGCGTGCTCTCCGCGATTCTCCGGGCATCCCCAGTCTCTGTTCGCGGTGCTGTGAGGTCCTCTCTAAAGTACCCCTCAATAGGTAAAAAGGTCAGTGCTCTCCTCTTGCTTTCTCACACCTGAGTGGGGGCTGAATGGTGAAATGATGCACAGGATGTGAAAATAGTTATTCTCAGTACTGTACGAGATAGACTGTATTCCTCGCTTCAGGAATGGACCTCCGGGGGCATGAAAGGCAGGTGTTGAGCTGTTCATCTACCTGATAGTCCTTGTGACTCAAAACGAGCAGCAGGTGGAATCGAGACCTTCATTTGGTTACAGGCTGTAAAGTCCTTCAGTATCTAGACAGGTGGCTAGCAGAGAAGAGGGCTAGTTCATTTCATTGTTTGCAACCAACCTTACACTTCAAGTTTGAGTCCACGGCGACTAAATGGCATGCTGTTAACGGTGTAAGGTATTTAATCTGTGTTTAGTTATTTCCTGGTGGGTGATAATATTACAGAAAAAAAAATCTGAAATGTTCCGTTTCAAAGGATTGGAATTGCCATGAGATCATACATTGAAAAAACTGTGGCTCTAAATTAAAAAAAAGAAAAAAGAAGACCCCACTAAATCTGCACCTCTAATGATGCACTAATTTCCCATAGAGAGACATGTAAAAATAGCATCAACTCAGCAAAGTGCTTGTTAAATTCAAGTGAGGGCTTACATACCATGAGTTTCAGTGGAATTACTCAGAAGCTAAAGGCGAGGCTGAAGGCAAATGTGCTTCTGTGATTCCTCAAACCAAGGCTTAAGCACTGCTCATTGAAGTATTCAGTCGCATGAATCACAGTCATTCAAAAGTTCAAGGCAGACAAAATCAGGGAAAATATGGACTGAACAGCATTGTCAGCCTCTCTGCACAAGAACTAGGTAATCACCAGCCCTGTGGATTTCCCTGGGGTTTTTTAGGAGGTCTCTAAGTACAGACTGAGCTGCTCTTGACTGTCTTGAAATGCGGATTACAATCTCCTAGGAGCCAGTAGCCCTCCATGCTCATGGATTGGCTTCAGTCTCCTTTTGTATTTCAGTCATGTCTCAAACTTTGGGACTTGGGAGGGCACCTTTTATGGCATCTGCCCAATTTAAAAAATACAAGCACACAGAAAAGCTCTTATTTGTTAAAACCATGATCTCAAATTCGTTTATAAGCACCAAAAAACTAGATTGTCAGGCACTAGATACATAGATAATTTTCAGGAAGCAAAGCACTTGCCAGCACGAAAAAAGGACAACATTATATAATTAAGATGTCCAAAGAGTAGCATTTATTTCTAAATATCTTTGTTCTTCTGTGAGGTACTCTTGGATTCCTATGAAATTAGGGAAAATTGTACTTAACTGTTCCCTGATTTTCCTATATTGACAAAGTCCTGTGTATGCTGAAATAATCTGTGTCCTTGGATATCTTCCCATTCTTTTCAGGATGCAGATAAACACGCCTGTCTTAAGAACTTTAATAAATTTTAGATATATGTTTGCTTGTATTGTTATTTAACAACTTCAGCAGTGTACAGACAGAGGCAGTGTTGGTTTTGATGTTCTGAGCTTCAGCCTGTTGCTGTTGATAATGGGCCTTTGTTGTTGTTGGGGACAGTTTTTGGGCTTTTTTTTTTTCTCTGTAAAACCCACCAGCTTCACCAAGTGGCCACCTGAAGACAGTGGATGTCAGCTTTAAAATTTGTGTTTCCCAGATCCTGGTATTTCTGCTGAAATCCTGGTGCCCCTTGCTGGCAATTGCCTTAGTAAGTAAAGAGGAAACTCAGTCCCTTTCTGACTGAGGGGTTTGGATTTAGCATAACCTCCCTGTAAGAATGATATGTTTAAGACATAAGGATCTCTTCTAGGACACAAAGGAAGCAGTCTCGTATATTAAAAAGGGAGAAAAAAAATCCCAATGCAAACAGCAAGAAAAGCCTTAAATGAGTTGAAAGCTGTTTGGAGGGTCATTGGTCAAACACATGGAGTACACCAGGAGAAAGAAAAAGGTCACCAGGCCAAACTCAACTCCATCTTATTATGTTAAGTCTGTCAAACTAATCCCTGGCACAACTTGACTGAAAATATTTCTTTGTGTCTCCTTTGTAAAGTGACTAGTTTATTAAAAAGGCAAGAACCTATTTCTCCACATGCTCATGTAAATATGTGTTTATGGGCAGCCCTCTCAACAGCATTTGGCCTGTGTAAAATTAAACACCTGCCCAAGATTTTACTTCTGCAAACAGCTGGTGGATTAGCCCTTCTAAACATTTTTACACAGAAAATTTTGTGCTCTTGACAGTCCTGGCAGTAACAAATGTGGGGTCTGTGGAGGTCAGTGTGGTAGGAAGTTCAGCAGGTGCAGATGAGGTCAGAATTTGAATGTAGCTGAGGTGAAGTAGAGATGTGATCTGCAGAAGTGAGTTCAGGAAGGCCAGGTAGGGAGCATCATGCTGAGCTGGGAATAATCTGCTGCACAAATGTAGAATGGGAAGCAGCTCTCCTGGTAACACTTCTACCAGTAAAAAAAGCAATGCTGAGAGAAAGCCAGACCTTTCACAGTGCTGCAAAAGGAGGATTGCACCCTATAAAATATGTGGTGGGATTTGGTCCCACAGCTTGATGTTGGTGGGGTCTTGGCTGAAGGAATCTCCCACTTGGGACACAGCTGTGAATTACCTGGTGAGGGTGCAGGGAAGGGCTTAAAAACATGGCCTGAGGGGGATTAATCAGGCTCTTTAACCCTAAGAGTGAACTGAAGCAGGACATCTGGAGCTTGTAGCCTCCAGATTTATAAGTCTGCTCCAAAAGGAAGGGAGCTACCTGCTCCCTGTGCAGCCAGTATGGACTCAACATCCCCCTGGAACCATGGTGTTGGACCTGCTGAGAAACTTCTTGTAAGGAAGCAGCAGCTGTACTCCTATCCAGGCAAGGAAACATCCTGAAAGAGTGGCAAAATATTTCCTTAGATATCCTGGCCTTGGGTAGCACTTGGCAAGGGTGCTTTTGTAACAGGGAGCTACTCCTGCAAAGGGGTATTTTCCTTTAGTACCATGGACAAAGTCATCTTGGGCAAAACAAGGTTTGGGCCTCTACATTATTTAGAAACACAATAAGCAAACTCATCAGCCCCAACATCTAACTCCTCTGCTCACATGGAACTACCCTTTTCCTTGCTGTTTCCTCAAATCCAGAATGGGAACAAGGAGCCAAAATGCTGGAAGGCCACCCTATTGAAGACAAGGCTTGATCTTATAAAAGGCAGTTGCCAAGGGTGTGGCTGCTGCACAGGGCTTTCTAAATGCCAGTTTTCCCTCTGTTGTCTTTGCTGGCTGGATCCTTTTGCCCAGCTAGCAGCTTCTTGGCAATATATAGTCTGCCTGCTCTCCCTGGAACCATGTGACTGCTGGGGACAGGGGACATGTCCACGCCTGCCTCTGCTCTGGACACCATCCACATTGCCAGAGTTTCCTTCTCCATCACCTCTAAAAACCCATTGCTGGGCACTTCCCTTCCCAAAGAGCCTGTGGGATGTGAGGTACATCTTCTTCCTGACCAGCCTTGTTCCTGCAGAAAGACACAAAGGGACATCTCTTTTGGGAGCAGGCAAACCAAGTATTTGTCTGTTGCAGAAGCTCATAACAAAATTGCCTTTAAAGGTCACCCATGCTCTCCCAGGGGTCTGTCTGGGATCCTAAAAATGGAGTTTTTGGTAGCACCCAAACCATCGTTCAGTCTCTGCGGTACTATGAAAATATGCGCAGTGGTACCATATCAGCAGCTCATCAAATACAATTTAAAATGTTTGGGGGACAGTATATTGCAGGTCCCCAGCACTGTCACTTGGTTACTACTATTGGAAACCCTGTTCCTTTACGCTTCTGGCCAAATGCCATGGCTTCAGCCTGGCAGGGAACAGGATGCACTGAGACCTTTAGCACTGCTCTTGCAGAATTATCCTTTTTTCCCTGCAAGAAATTTCCAAGTACAGATATCCTGGAGGAATATAATGCTAACAGCTTCTAATTATGCTACTGGTTGATTTACCAATTTATTCTCTTTTAAGAGCTAGAAGTCAAGGAAGGCCAGGAATGATCCCTTCCCTGCGCCCACGTTTCAGATGAAGTGGCATCCCTTTGGCAGAGCCTTTCAGAGGAGGGAAGTAAAACACATCCAGCTCTCCAGGATGGACAGCCCCTAGTCCCAGTGTGGGCTGCCTGAGCCTTTGACTGTTTCCTGTTGTCACGATCTGCTCGTAAAAGCGGGAGTCGTGATGGTTCGTTAACTGGTCTCAAAGTGCATAAACATGGAAAGGGGATTTCAGTATCAATCAAAACAAATGCACCTTTACTGAGTGCCCACAGTAAATGCAATAGAAGGATTGGAAAGGAGAATAAAGGATAGAGAGAGAGAGAGAGAGGAGGGTATAGCTACCAACGCAAAAGACGAAGTCCTCATGGCATGGCCAAATAGATGCATCTTGAGGCGTCAGGGAGAGTCTCAGAGTCTTGGTTAACTCAGGGGTCTATTATAGTTCTCCACCAAGTGGGGGAACGGGTACAGGACAACGGAGAATCCATCTGTTGAGGACAAGTACAGAACAGGACAAACCAGTCCAAGCAGTGAGCAGGAACCACTGTTTTCAGGACTGGTTTCTATGGGAAACCAGTCTTGGTCCAGTGGACACGTCTGCAGGCAACACTTGGCAGACATCTCGCTTCAGTCAGGCCAGTGCCCCTGTGTTGGAATTATAAGGGTCTCAGTCCTTGGGAGGGGGCTTCAATCTCCATCCGTCACGGTGGTCGTGAGCCAGATGAGGGATTTTCTGTGGGGGACCACCAAAGTTACCCCAGAAAGTTCATTTGGCCAAGAGGTGGGGAAAATTCATGGGCCATTGTAGTGAAGCAGGTGTAAGCACATAGGGCGAGTCGCTCCTTTGCCAGGCCCTGTTAGAAGCAGTGTACCATGGCAGCACTGCAAACACAGCTGCAAACAATCACTTGGTGAGCATCCACCTCAACCAGGCCAAAACTCTAGTCAGGGTCCTCAGGGTCTCAGTCTCTGTCCTTTCATGACAATCGTGAGGCAGATGAGGGAAACTTCAGACCGTCTCTTACACCTGTCCCTCCAGACACCCTCTTTTTGCCTCTGGGTGTTTTTGCAGCTACCTGTGCTGTGACAGTACCTCACAATTTTTGACAGGGCCCAAATACACTGACTAACTCTAGATCCACCTCTTTTTTTAATCTGTTTGGAAAGATTCTGTTTTATACTTATAGGATAAGCAGCACAAAAAGGCAAGATAGTTATAGACCTACACATTTATTTACTTTAACTCCCCACAACAGATATTCCTATTAAGGTTTTAGTGGTTCTGGTTTACTTTGCTTGTTTCTCTTTTATAATCAAGCAGGCCAGGCTATCTGCTACCCCAGACAGTGATTGTTACCTGCCCTGTTGTTCTGCTCTTTTGTCCTTTTTTTTTCTTTTCTTTTTTTTTTAATACTCATTATAAACACTCATAAATACCCGTTTCAAACTAGGATAAGACCATACAAATGGGATGCCACATAGCAAAATGCTCTCTTGAACTGTGTTCCATAGGCTAGAGTCTCTGTTGCTTCTGTCTTCCAGTGTCTTTCCTGTAGGACACAAATTTGAAACCAAGCATAAAAACTGAAAAGCACCATTCAGAAAGATTTATGATCCTGTTTCATTAGGGATGCATATGTGGAATTATTCCCTGCCTGAAAGCACTGACTCAGAGCTCACATGTAAATTGCCAGGATAATTTCACTATTCTGTGTTTCACAGAATTGAATGTTCCATGCCTTGCTTCAAGTGTTTTGTTGATGAAAATCTTTTCATTTTCTCATAGAGTTTTGTAGACTGTTGAGCTGTAAGTATGTTGTCCTGTCTTACAAACACTCAACGACTGCCAGTCAAATTAATATCTTAATTTTAAACTGGACAGCTTCCTGTCAACAGCACTCTGTTCTTGCAGTAATGCTTTTGAGTAGTAACATTTCTCATATGTGGGAAGTTCTGCATGAGGAAAAGTACTTGGAACTTAGCAAAGCTGTATCCAGTTGTGTCTTAGCTTCATATCCCAAAATATCCAAAGGTGCAAAACCTAAGTTGACTGCAAAGCAAGACCCTGTCATGAGTGTGGGTGATCATAATACACAGGCACTATTCAGATGTTGATACAGCAAATAACTTAATTTTGATCTATTTACAATGGCATTTCATTAAAGGACATTAAAAAAGTGCTTTTTAAATTGCTGAAATAGGTTAGTAGTTAGCATCCAGTTTGGAAAGTGAGTGAGGTCTGAAATGGGTTACAAGCAGGCACACATATGTTTTGTTTATTAGATATTGCCAAACTTGTTAGGATCAGAACAGTCTGCCCAGAGTGAAGCAGCCCACCTGGGTACACGCTGCACCCAGCTCTGTTTGACACAGCTTGCTGTGTTGGCTGTCACTGCTCAGGTGATTTTCTCTACAATTCATGTTTCCCTGAGTCATGACAGTAAAGTATTCACTTTTCTCTTCCTGGTGAGACTAATGCCTTTCTAGCTGTTGTATTTCATAGGCCAGCATAAAGCAGGCAAGTGGTCTCACAGAGTGGTAAATATTTGATAAAATTGCTTTGCAAGGTGTGAGTGTGAACTTCACAGTGTGGAGACAGCTAAAAATCAAATTATGCCATGCATTATCTTCTTAAATTAAGATCCCAGAGTATCACTGGTTTTGTTCACTGGACTGAAACAAAGGTCTGAAATTCTTAAATAATTGGACAAATTATACATTTGGGTTGGTGTGAATTGGAACACTCACCTGAATTACAATTGCACTTTCCTGTTGAATGTGTATCTGAGCCTTTCTCTGGGCTGCATTTCACACAGCAGCTGTTTGCAGAGCCTTAAGAGAGCTTTCAGGGATATTAAAGCACACAGTGTTCCTCTGAAAAACAGCAATCATCCTGTCCACATTGGAAGTCCTCCCATGGGTCCTCAAAAACTCACCCATAGAACATTGAAGGAAGGGCTGGGGTCTCATTAGCTATTGGAGCCTTTTGCTATTCGGGAGCCTCTGGTTTCCTTCGGATATTTTCCAGTTGTCAGTCAACGTATGGACATAGAAGAAAAAGTCCCCCTCTTACAGGGGAGAACAAAATTAACAAAATAAAAGTTAGTAAGAAATAGTAATAAACTCTTACTATAGTTTGAGAAATAGTAGTTATCTAAGATCCTTACAATTTGTGCTTGAAGAGGACTTTCTGTGATGGGACTGTGCTGCCTGACTGAGCCTCTGTGGGATCTGAGGGGTCCAAAATGCTGTTTGGGCATAAGGACTACATGAGTCCTAGTTGCTCCTACTTGTGGAGAAGTTTGGAACAAGAAAGCAGGGAAATTTCTGCACAGAATTTTTATTATTATTATTGTTCAAGGAGTGAAACAAGCCCTGCATTTAACCTCCTAGTTATGTTGCTCTCTGTCCCAAGGAGTTTGAAGCAAACACAGACTTACTCTTCTCCCTGGTAGCTGCAAAGTGTCTGTGAAAGACACACGAAATGGAGAAATCTTCCATGAACAGCAATTGTGTCAAATATGCTCTGACACCTTATCATATTAAATGGAAATGGACACTTCTTAATGACTTAGTGTAGTCCAGTTGTCTCTTAGAAAAGGCTACAGTATTTAGCATCAAAATATCAGCTTTCAGTCACTGTTGGCTTTAAGCTCTGACTTACAATTAAATATATATACTAAGCTGCTAAGAGTAAATACATATCATACAAAAGTAAAGCTTGCTTCTTTCCCATGTGTTTGGTAATAGAGGAAGTGTTTGCAGGCACTTCACTAAAGGAAAAAAAAAAAAACCCACATGCACACAAAAAGAAAAAATGAGAATACTTTCATATTTCATGGAAGAGGAAAAATCATATAAAGAAAACTAGATACACTAGAGATTCAAGCACAGCTTGCTTTAAGGCAAGTTTGATATGTGGGTGGGTGATAAATATACTGGGATTTACTGGTGGAGGTATTTGTAACTGTTTTCATTTGCTGTCAAAAAGCACAGCAGGGATGTTTGGAAACTTAGAATCCTGCAGTTTCTGCTAACTGTTCCTGTTAATAAGTGCTAGCAGAGAACCCTGCCCAGTGCTGATGAAGAGCAGCCAGAAGAACAAGGGAGAACATCCTCGACAAGCCTCAGGACATCCAAGCTCAGGGAGAGAGATGAGCTTGAGGTTCATGCTAAGGCTCCACTTTGCATTACCAGGAAAGCTTAAATCTAGCGTGTGGGCAGGTCCAGACACCAGGGCCAGGGGACAAGTAAGGACCTGGCCCAGTCACAGCAGAAAATTGGGAAAATAAAATCCTGCCAATTTTCTGAAGTCCCTGCTATCTCTACAAATCCACTGCACATGCTTTGGGGTTTTGTCCATGTCCACTAGAGCCAATAGAGGTCTGGGAATTGCTGAGCATGTAAATGAATTTTTAACATATAATCAGATAGAGAAGACAGTGTTGCTTAAATGTCTTCCACAGCCTATGAAAACATTTAACTTTCTTAAGCTCATTTACTTTATTCTTTGGTTCTGGAGAAGTTTTCTAAGGCAAAATTCTATTATCCTAGCTCCTTTATAGTTTGGGGAATTCAGAAGGTGTGACTAGGTCTAAGTGCAGGCTCTTCCCCAAGATATTCATATGTGAAGGAGCTTTTGCATACCCTGTATATGAGATCCAGCCTGTCACACTTAAAATGATCTTGTAGCTTTTCCTCATGGACAGAGTGAACTGACAATCATCACCATCTGCTGGCCATGCTCCACACCATTCAGTAAGGCTTGTGACCAGGAGACAAGTATCTCATTGATCCCTGTCTGTATTCACCCTGACCATCCTTTGCCAGTGATTCTGCTTAAGCATCAGAGGAGGATTGGGAAAAAAATACAGATTCAAAGGGTGGTTCCAGAGCAGCCAGACTCAAATGATGGAGAGAACCCTGAAAGTTTGCCACCTTGACTAAAGCAGTTTCCAACAAGTGAATGACATTGAGTTGCATCCATCTCCTGTGCTTTATGAGTGCTCCGGGTGTGACCAGGTCCTGTGTCACTGATCAGCCCCACACAGGAATTTAAACACACACAGTCATGTCACTTAAAATGCTCGTGGCTCTTCCTGCTGTGCAGCTGTGCCCTGGGACCTCCAGGTGTGCCACTGCCAGAAGCAAGCAGTAGAGCTGCTGCCACACAGGCTTTGGAGCTTGAACTTAGAACAGAAAATGTAAAAGTAGGTTAAAAAGGCAGAGGCTAGCATTTGTCTCATCTTGTGCTTTAATTTTTACAGCACAGCTTAATTTGATGTTCTCTTTTTCATGTATAACACATTCTAGTCAGCCATTTAATAAGAAATTCACCTAACATTAAGAGCCACAGTATATAGTCCTTATTTACTGGTAGATTTATAGCCCAGAAGCTTGCAGACAGCACTCTGTGAGCTGTGGGATGATTTTAATGTGCAGGTGGCATTTTCATGGATAAAATTTCCATTATTTCATAACCAAGCTAATGCTTTCTAACCAGGCACACAATGGCCATTATTCAAGGGGGGGAGGGGGAAACATATCTTTCTTTCAGAAACTATATTTTGGATGCATGTAATATCTCTCTTCTCTGTGTGTTTAATTCATGATACTGATGATACTATGATTTATTTTCAGAAAAATATTTTTTTCTCTGAAATTGGCTTACAAAATAATGGTTTTAAAATATTGTCTTCAGTAGAAAAGCAGGGTAATTTTATTTTTAGTATTTTAAGCATTAAAAAAATTGATTAAACAGCAAATAGCTTAATGGAACTTTTAACATGACAACATTTAAACAATTTCACTATCCGGTACAGCAGTACCAACACTGATCTAATTTTGGGCCATTTTAGATAGTGTGCTTTTAACCTGTTCCATGAGGCATGAAATCCTGCATGTGTGGTTCAAACTGTGTGCAGTACAAGGCTGAGCAATTCTGTGTGATCATGAAAATCATTCTGAAAATCAACCAGTCTGAATTTTCACTCATGCTAGAATGGTTTCTGGTAGATAAGGGGGAGGGGAAGAAATAAAAGGATGTTACAGCTTTGAAAAGAGCTTGAAGTACACAATGCATGTAAAATTAGACCTTGGGCAGCGATTACCAGCCAGATAATGGTAAGAAAACCATCAGCAGGTTATGTCCACTGATAATTGCCACATCCTGGCCATCCAGCCATGCCTAAAATGATGGAGTTAAACTACCTAAAGTCCTTGGTGTTTCCTTGCATTCCTGCACTTAAGTGTCAATGCACAGAGATCGAGGTAGTCATTGGAGAGATCTAGATGGTCAGTGCTTCTTGTAGAATCAACATTGCCTTCAGAAATGTCTCTGGACAACTGACTATTAATAGTTCTCAAAAATTATGTCTCTTTACCTAATACCTAATACCTAATATCATTCCCTCAAAAATTATATTCAATTTCTCTTACAAGCCTGTCAGATGTGCTAAAAAATAGTGCCCCAAATTGCTGATTTTGTCAGCTTATTTAGGCATAAATTTTCCTTGAAGCCATTTCCAGCACACTTTCTATCCTTCATATGCAATTTGGGCAGATGTGTTGATGCATCACCTACTTCCAGTTACCCCCCAGTGTTAACCTTTTTGTGCCAGCTTTTATCCCTGGTTGCATTATCCTTTGCACTGAATTCACAAGTGGATGTGGACGTGGCCAGGACCTTTGGAAAGAACCAGAATGCCTCTCATTATGTAGAGCTCTCTACACCTTCACCTCTGGACTCCTTTTTTTAAGTCAATGTCATCCAGACAAAGAAAACTACTTCATAAGACTAAAAAAAAAACCTTATATTTTTCTGACATTTTTTGTGTTCCAAACATAACCTAGCTAAGAAGAAAACCATGATTTATGGTTTCATGGGGTATTAAAAGTGAGATCTATTCTTTTAATGGCCCCTGCAAACTCTGTTAATGTCCTCAGAAGTGAGATATATTAAACATCAGCTCTTTTTTTTCAATGGTTGTTGCTTCAATTACTAGAAAGTATTGCTGTTGTATACAGTGCTTTTGGGACCACAGAAAAAAAGGACCTGGGTTTCATGGAAGGAGAAATCCTGCTGGTGTACTTCAGTTGGACCAACCCTCTGGTTCTATTGTTCTTGAGGTTTCTCAATGCATCATCTTTCCAGGATGCTCAGATAGATGGCAGGAAGTTCAGTTCTGATTTTCTTCAGCCTTTCCAGAATTCTAACTTTGGTGAGAATTTCAACCACCCCAGTATTCCCTAAATATTGTTTTGTTTTAGGTTTTTTTTTTTTTTTTTTTTTTTTTTTTTTTGTTTTTTTTTTCAATTTCCCCTAGTCCTGTGATGCCTGGTCACTGCTTGCAGACAAGCAGAAACACCACTCATCCCCAGGGGGAGGGAACTGGCCCTGACAGCCCAACCATGGGGAGAGGAGACACAACTTGCACGCTGTCTGAAAAGTGCTCATCCAGTTTCTCTCTCGTTCTTTGCAGCGTAGTCAGGGAATATGCACACCACCACAAAGAAGTACTCAGGAATAGGGCAAAAATTCAGTGAGGGAATATTGCTGGAACAGTTCAGAGCTGCTGTAGTTGTGTAGATGATGTGCTAATGCCCTTCATTTCTAGCCTGCAAGGTGATGTTTCTCTTGATGTGCTCTCTCCAGTGGCAGAGCATGTGCACCTCTCTTGGACTTAACAGGGTAGGACACTCAGGGGAGGCAGCCAACTGCTTTCCTTTAGTCTCGGAGCCAGGCC
The DNA here is from genome assembly GCA_013400575.1 of Peucedramus taeniatus. NCBI lineage: Eukaryota > Metazoa > Chordata > Aves > Passeriformes > Fringillidae > Peucedramus > Peucedramus taeniatus. Next base: position 149,326 of record WBNO01015700.1, on the reverse strand, counting down.
CAAACAGAAACATGGATAGCAGCCACATGAAGCTGGAGGGAGAGCACATTGCCCCTGTCTTGAGTTAATGACAGGGAGACAGGAGGGGAGAGAAATTTCCAACTTGCAAGCAGAGCCTCTGATCTCCCAATTTCAGCCCAGTGCATTTCCCCAAAGCCCCACGCAGGAGTGTGGGGATGGGATCCCTTGCTCCCAGCAGTGAACAGCAATGAACAGCCAAACCAGCACCCACCATTAGACACCAGCTTCATGGATGCTTGCTTTCTTTGACCTTCATGTTCCTTAGAATGAGCTATTAAAGACTGTGTAGAATGTTTTCACATGTTCTTCTGATTTAAGGGCCACTGTTGCTTAGGTAGTGCTGGCTTTGCTATTTCCCAACAGAAATTAGGCAGAGGATCTGGGATTCAGATGTTTGAGATTAATGGGATTGCTCAGTCGAAGCAGTGACAAAATAGAAAGTTATTCCTCATAGAAAATGTAATTAGTCCCTTTCAGATCTTCAGTTTGACAGTAGCACTAACATCAATTATTCTCTGTTGGGAATATTCCATTTTAACAAGGTTCACTGTAATATCATCCTTTCTCAGTAGTAATCGGAAGAAAGAAGGCCTTTTCAAATCATTGTCTTGCTACCTTGAGATTTTTAACATCTAAGCCTCCCACTTATCAGTTGATGCCTTGCATTGACTTTAGCACCTGAGCAATTCCAATACTCTCAAGTGTCTGGAAATGAACTCTTTTTTTCCTCCCTCTTTTTGTTCTGGCAAGAGTCTGCAGAGAAAATCAACTGTGTTTCCAAGCTAAAAGGTATTGTCGAAAGTAAAGTTAAAATCCTCAGGGTGGAGAAAATATGTCAAAATAATCTGGCAAAGCTATGAGCCCTGGTCTCAGGGAGAAAAGGCAGCTCTGCTGTATTGGTTTCAGTTTAATCATGAAGCTCAGGGTCTCAACTCTGTTCCTGCAGGTGACAGCAGTTCTTTCAAGCAGAGCGTGCCATCCGCAGCTTCTTCCAAAGGTATTAAATTATCAAACTCTGAGCTCCTCAGGTGCAAAATACACTTTTTTAGGAGTGGCACTGCTGTCCTAGTGCACACATCTTGGGGAGTTTCACAGCGCCTGATGCAGTTTGTGCTGTTTGGTTTTCTCAGGCCAAGGAGATCCTTCCTCCAAGCCAGCATTCCTGATGAAACCTTTCAGCCCCATGCAGAAGTCACACTTTCACTTAGTTTCTAACCTTGGTGCTCCCTCTCCCATTTCACCATTTCTAATCCAAAAATCCCATCTCCAATTTAGCATCATGTATTTGAGACTGTTGAAACATGCTTAAAGAGATTTAAATGCACAGCTGTGTGACTCAATCCCCTAGATAGGTTTTATAATCAGCCTTTATGCATAGCTCCAAGTTATTTTGAATAGAGGACTGCTGAAAATAACCAGAAAAAGAATTAAAGAAATTTTAAATGATCTCTTTTCCCACACCTCCAGATTGAGATATTCTCTGGTTAAATATCTCTGAATAAAGCTGTTCTAAATTGAATACCAGCTTTAGTGGTATATAAGATGAAGCTGGCAATAAAAAGTACATAATATCCCATCAAGATGTTGAAGTCTTAATCCAGAGCACAGTGGGAGCAGTGTGCACTGCTGCCAGCACACCTGGCCACAGTAGCTGTCTCACAGAGTGCTGTACCCTGATGTGTCCCATTTCTGCCTACCTGGATTTGCTGTTCAGATGTCCAGGGCAGATTGCCTGCTCCTTGCCCAAGTGACATCTTGGGAGGTGGTGGGACAAAATTAAATCACTGCTGTGACTCAGACAAAGAGTAGTGAGGACATAATGAAACCAGAGAAGGGTCTGAAGCAAAAGAGTTTTATGAAGGGTCCTATGTGGAGCAGTTGAGGGAGCTGGGGGTGTTTATCCTGGGAAAAAGGAGGCTCAGGAGAGACCTTATCACTCTGTACAAATAACTACCTGAAAGGAGTGGAATGTTGGTTCCTTCTCCCAAGCTAGAGAACAAGAGGAAAATGCTTCACATTTTATCAGGAGAGGTTTTGATTGGATGCTAGGAACAATTTCTTCACTGAAAGGGTTGTCAAGCATTGGGATGGGCAGCCCAGGGAAATTATGGAATTGTTGTCCCTTGAAGTGCTTAAAAGATATATAGATGTGGCATTTAGGAACATGGTTGAGTGTTGGACTTGGCAATGCTGGGTTAATGGTTGAAATGGATGAGCTTAAAGGGCTTTTCCATTTTCTAAGGGCTAAAACATTCTGTGATTCTGTGACTGCCACAACTGGACAACATCTGGCTTCAGTCCATGGGGCCTCCAGAGGGATTACAAAGTTGGGTGTTCTTAAGGGCTCTCAAAAACCTTTGGGTTCAGCAGGGAAGCTGTTCTGCCTCTGGAAAAGCCAAGGGCTCCTGCAGAGACTTTTGCTCCTGGCCGCTGTAGTGTGGGGGCAGTCCAGTTGTCATAGGGCCTTAGATGAAAATGAAAAGGCATATTTGAATCCAGTTGTGCTGAATACTTTGACTTGATAATTTGAAACATTTATATGGTTCTATTGAAACCCTCGTTTTTGTTGATGGGGTTGTTTTTGCAAATTGTTAACAATTTCAGGTCACTTTTGAGATGGAAACATCTTAGAATTTGTTGTGAAAGCATTTTTAAAGTAATTCATGTCTTATTTACTCTGTCATCAGATCATTTCATGTGCTAATGTACTGGGAACGTCAAGCTGTGCTAATAAGAACAGGTTTCCTTCTATTTGTTGTTACTCCAATGTAAATATAATTAAGGCAAAAAGTGTCTGAGGGGTGCCTGACCACATGTATTAAGTTAGCTTCCTTTTTGCCTCCTAATGCAAGCACACCCAGGGCTGCAAGGTCTCTGGGAAAGACCCATGGCTTAGGGCAGCACCTTTCCTGCTAGCCCCTGAGCCCATATCTGTGCTGGTTCTATGCAGGAAATCATAGAGGGTGATTCACTAGGAACTAAATATGTGTCTCATCTTCAGCATGGCAACAGATCCAGCAACTGCCTCTGGAAGTACTGCCACGTTTCATGTTAGGCTTGTGCTGAAGGTTTGTGTTGCAGCAAGACTCCAGCAAACATGGAGTCCTGGGAAAACTGGGATTGGAAGATTTGGGAGTGAGTATTGCAAAATTTGTGCGAAAATTGAGATTTTTCCACTATCTGCCAAGAACTTTGTGTTAGTCTTATGAAAGAAAGGTATGGAGTGATATCAAGGGCACGTGTCTGCATATCTGGAGAACGTGAGCTGACCCGACAGCAAAGCTTCCATGTAGTACAAGGGTAAGTATACAAGAGCACACTGAAGACATCCAAGATGCAAGGGAGGACAATCTTTGGACACAACTATATCTTAGGGGGAAATTTTGAAATTTGCTAATTATTCTCTAAAGCACGACAGGGAACTTGCAATATTCAGTGGGATTCTGGCTGGGCACGAGGCATCCAAAAGGTAACTTCATCCATCTGCTGGAGGCTTCAGTGTGTCAGAGACCAGGCATGCAAAAGGGTGTCTTGAGCTCAGACTACCTAGCAAGCAGTCTTTAGAGGTATTCTCACCATACAAACAGTCATTTAGGCACTGGTCTATGCATGCTGATGACCCCTAAAATCCAGAGTGGTTTTGATTAAGTACCCAAGAGTGGTTTCAGATGCCTGATATAAAACCATTTCACATAAGGAGCCTAGCGTGACTTGGTCAAACCACTCCATCACTACCCCATATAATTTGAAGCATATAATTTGACACTGTGTAATCCATCAGAGTTCATCTGTCTCGACTAAAAATGACTTTTGTACATGAATATATGAAACCCTAATGCTGTCCCATTTTCCAATTCCCATAAATTAAATGTGTTCAGTAGAAGACTGAGAATATATAAGTGAAAGGATCAACTCTCTGCCCTTTTACACTGGCAAAAGGTTGTGGAAGACTACAATTAAAAAGTAGTCATAACTTGTGCCACGAAAGAACCTTGGGTGAAGACAATTAGAAAAAGATAAATGATGATGGTACTTTGCCTCCATATGATGGAACTGCAGATGGACAGTGAAGTGTCAATAACTTGAAGCGAGAGTGGCTGCTGTTGTTATTTTTTTTCAAGCTATTCCAATATCCTGTGCCAAATAATTTCAACAGCTTCCAGCTATGAGGAAATACATAGGCAAAATTTATTGCTGTAAGCATATATTCAAGAGGAGGATGGAGTAATTCTCTGTGCTAATCACTGTGCTGTCAGCACACTGCTGAGTTGTGTTTACTGGATGATGAAAACAGTGTTAGGAAGAAAACCATTGTTTTTCTGTTTATGTGGCTTTTTTTTTATACTAGTTTCACCTTCTTAAAATGTCAGATAAAGTTGCCTTGCACTGGTTTCAGCAGAGAGATCAACTGGAATAACCTGTCAATACAATAATACTCACAAAGATGCAGGGATGAAGATAAGACAAACCATAGTAAGATTGGTAGTACAGCAGCATCGTTAACCTTTTTTTCTTTCCCGCACTAAATTTTCCACAGACAAGAGCGTTTGTAATTTTAACTTTGATTGAGAACTGCTATTATCCACTCACAGCATGTGGGAGCAAACAGGCACTTGGATAAATCACAAGAAAGAAAACCACTTAGCATGCTGTTTCCCTCAACAACACCTTTTTGTGAAGGTGCAAGGCTGAGTGCTGCAATAAAAGCACGTGTGAAGACAGAAGCAACGCTGCAACAGCCCCCTGAAGCATGTTCAAGGTCAGCCCCTCTCAAAGAAGACCAGAAGGTCACATTTGACTTAAAAGGTATTCTGATATGCTTAAAAAATTGAAGTAATTAAATAATTCAGTGAATGAAAGCCATCAGGTTCTAATGCAGTGTTAATGGGATCTTTCAGAAATCATGAAGATGAGTTTCATGAGTGACACAACTGGAGCCATTAGCAAACTCATCCAAGAGCAATCATCCATTAAAGGTGAGTGCCTGCACCGTCTCAGTGCAGAGGAGCAGCACAAGCATTCCTGTTTGTGACCACTGCAGAGAAACACCTACAAATAACTTCTGAACTGCTCCACTTTCCCCCTGCAGGCACTCAGCCCTCAGGTGTCTTTGTCACCCTTCAGCAACAGATGAAGCAGACAGTGACTCCACCAGCATGAGTATGCAGGAGGTCATCTTCTCTACAACCAGTGCTGGTCCAGCAGATTTCTGTGTGAGAAGAAAATCACTGACTTGAAACATGGAATACTTCACACATGGTCATTGAGAAGAGCACAACTTGCTGGACAGTCTCCACAGAACTTCAACACTCTTTTGGAATGGCATTTTCTATCAAGTGTACCAACTATGTCAACTGGACAAAAGACAACTAGTTGTAAGGGCTATAGCTGTTCCTTTGACATGGTTGGGACAGCCTCCAGAATAAACTTTCAGCTCCTGCTGGCTCTTACTGGATGTATCTTTGACACCAAGGCCTCTGCAAAGTAACAAAATCAGAGGATGTCTGGAACTTTATCTGTGCTGTGTAGAAATCAGCAATAAATTATTCCAATACAAAGGTTTAATAGAGTTAATAGAGCATATAAAACTACCTACTATGTTTCATCATATTTAATTTGCTGCAACAACCTGGAGATGTCCAGGTTTCAGGCTCCCTTTTGCAACCATTGGGTACTCTAAGAAATGTTGTGCCAGCTGAGAAGTCTCTGTGTCACCAGCAACTCTGCATCAACAGGCAGTGCAATGCTTCCAGAGCATTTGGCTGCTTCTCATTTTCCTTTATGGTCCCAAGTGAAGCAGTGCCCTCACCACTATGTGGAGAGCCACAAGGGACCTATGGCCTGGTCATCCCCACAAAAAGTGAGCGTGCAAGAGGGAAGACCCAGCCTTCAGCCACTACAGATACAATCTCTTCTGGGACATGAGCTTTGGGGTTGCTCAGGCTGCACAGAACTTTGGTGCCTCTCGCCAGGAATTTAGAATGATTTATCTCCCTGTTGTGTTTCATGGTTTGTGAGTCTGTCAGTCCTGCTGCCTGTGCCCTGTAGTAGTGCTTAGACAGAGAACAGTGACTCACTGGTGTCCCCCAGCCCACAGGATGGTGGGACCTAGCTTCTCACAGGAGCTAGGGCATCAAGGATGCAGTCTGTGTCTCAGCCTTTGGTCAGATGGGCTTACATGCCACAGCAGGTGGCTGTGGCAAAACAGGCACGTTGGGATGTAAGGAGCAGACATATGTAGCTGAAGCTTACCTAAGAAAAGCCAGTTACTTTAGATGCTGCCCAGATGAGGTGTGGTACCGATGCTGCTGTCATTAATTTAACATTATTAATTCTTATCTAAAAAAACTTTCCTAGGTAGGTATGGATTTTTTATTTAAACTAGAATAAGATTAGGTGGCTGGTTTGTCCTTGTATTTTCTTGTAATAAGTGCAGGAGTGGTTGTAATCATAAGAGTCATGTAGGTTGGACCTCCAGAGGTCATCTAGTCCAACCTCCTTCTCCAAATGTGAAAGACAGGTTAGTCACCTGCAAGTATGTTGTACCATGTGAAGGATCACATGAAATGATTTTTCAGGAGATTAAAGGTCTCTTGGGAAGGGGCAGTTGAGACGTTACCCATTTCATTGGGTGGGAGTGTTGATCTGCTGCAGGGTAGGAAGGCTGTGCAGCAGGATCTGGAGAGGCTGGATCAATAGGCCAAATCCACTTATATGACACTCAACAAGGCCAGGTGCCAGGTCCTGCCATTCAGCCACAACAAAACCCCATGGAGTGCTACAGGCTGGGGGAAGAGTGGCTGGAAAGCTGCCCAGTGGAAAAGGACCTTGTGGTGCTGGTCAATAGCAGCTGAACATGAGCCAGCGTGTGCCCAGGTGGTCAGGAAAACCAGTGGTCTGGATCAGCAGCAGTGTGGCCAGCAGGACCAGGACTGTGGCCATCTCCCTGCACTCAGTACTGGTGAGGCCACACCTCGACTGCTGTGTCCAGCTCTGGGCCCCTGACCTTAAAAAGGACATCTTGATACTGGAGCAAGCTGGTGAAGGGTCGAGTCCTATGAGGAGCAGCTGAGGGAGCAGGGTTGTTCAGCTTGGAGAAAAGGAGGCTCAGGGATCACTCTTACCTTATCACTCTTTACAACTGCCTGAAAGGAGGTTCTAGCCAGGTGGGTCTTGGCTTCTTTTCCTAGGGAAGATGCAACAAGACAAGAGGATATAATCTCAAGCTGTTCCAGGACTGGTTCAGACTGGACATTAGAAGGAACTTCTTCACAGAAAGGGTTGTTGACTTTGGAACAGGCTTCCTAGGAAAATGGTGGAGTTATTGTCTCTGGAATTGCTTAAGGAAAGACTGGACATGGCACTTAGTTCCATGGTCTAGTTGACATGGTGGTGTCCAGTCAAAAGTCAGACTCAATCTCAAAGGTCTTTTCTAACCCAATTATTTTGTGATTCAATGCCACCAAGGATGCTGCAGCTAGAGACAAAGGATAACAGGGGACAGCCACTACATGTCAGAGTCTGCCTCTGAACCTCCCATCTCCTTCCTCAGTGTGTGCAGGTGGTGCAGGGCCAGAACCACCTCTCAGCAGAAAGTGCCTTGGACTCACTGATGAAGTCCTCAGCAGGACAGGACAAAGAGAATGCCCTGAGCTCTGGGGCAGGTGTGCTGATGAGATGTTCCAGCAGGGCTAGAGCACTCCTGCAAAGGCCAGTCAGAGTTCCACATTCCTTTGGCTATATTTTGTTTTGGTGACTTCTGAATTCTAAATTCCATATCATAAGTGGTACCATATAAAAAATACCCAGAAATAAACCCAGATAGCAGTGACACAGATCACAGCAACTCCTTTTCTTAACCCAAAGTCTGCTCTGTTTCATTGGTATAATGCCCTAGAGACTCTGCTATGTGAAGGAAGAATATTTACCTTGCACAAGTTTTGACAGAGGAGTTTATTTTTCTGTCTGGTAGGGTCTTCAGGACCATCCTGTTCAGAATCTAACTCTGTCCAGTTAATGTCACCCAGGTTGGTATGTGTTTGCTTAAGAGACAGAGAAGAAGTCTTGCCTAGTGAGCAATGTGCACATTTAACAAAGCAGGAAGGGTGTCGGGCCTGGCACCCTGCTCAAAAAGCATTAAAGTTGTTGTCTGTGTGGGTGCTGCCCAGTATCTCTCACTGCAAGTAATGCTGGGCTGGATATCAGCTGCAAAGCTGACAGAATCTAGGAAGTGAGACAGTGACTCTTCCCACGTGGGATGAGGAAGCCTCAAATGCCATCTAAGTGTTGTTCCAGCCCTTTCTGGGTAAACAGAGATCATGCAATGTCATCTTCTTTCCTTTTGTTACCTGGGGGGCAGATGAGTCAGCACAGCTGTGGTGTTCATGATTAGAATCCAAATTCTCAAACTGACAAGGATCTTCAGGTTCATGGACTTTCATTAAGTATCTAAGGAATAGCATACTGATTGTACAATTTCGCAGTAATTGTGTATGTACAAAACATACACAATGCACACATTTTTAGTGCCTGTAAGAGTTAGAGAATGTATACTGCTTTAATTTTATAGAACTGATGAAGTTTAAAACACTTTGCTATATTCACCTTTGATCTCACAATAAATTCTACCCAAGCCTGTATCTACCCAAGTTTCCTGAAACAGATGTCTGGTAAAGCAAAAGAGACAAACATCTTCTATTCCCTCATCTTCCCCTTCATTTCTGAGGCAGAGGGCAGAGTAAATCAAGGCTTTGCTTGTGCTGCTGATTAAAGTACACTGGTTTAATCCAGAAATTAATATTGTTCTTAGTGAGAAAAAATATATTTCACACAGTAGGTGTGTGAAATATATTATACCCTTAAAATCAGTCTTCTACCACTGAGAGAAGCACCTGGGGGAGATTGAGGAGGAATTATGGTTAATTCTTTTTTCCCATGACCCTGTCCTTGTTAGCATGATATTAATATGTCAATTGTTTTGAGTAAGAACTGCTGCAGCAAAATCCAACCCAGGGCAGGACAAATGGTCACATTAGCATTTTTTGGGTTAAAAAGGCTATGATGTGATAGTCATCATAGAATGTTATTAGCATGAGCCACAGTCTTCTGTACTCAGTATAATCAATTTACTACAGAAGGGGAAAGTATAAATATGGTATATACAGTTTGTAGCTGAAAAACAGGGGCATTGCCCTTTTTTTTTCTGCATCACACATGCCAATTCCTGCTATTTTAGTGTATACTACTTTCAACAGACTTTGATTAATCATATTTCATTGCACCTGCTAAAGGACAACTCAGTCTTTGTAGTGAGTGAAATTTTGTAATTACTCCATATGTGCGTTGTATCTGTGGGTTAATTTTAGTGTGCCTATGGTTTTTGACAGCAAATTATCACTAATTCATATAATGACATGTCTGAAACAGTTGATATTGAATAGTTTTCATAATGTTTTTTTTTGCTTATTCTGTATTTACATGATGCTCCAGACAAGTAATTAAAGTGCCAGTTATGTGAGCTTAGTTGCAACTAGAAGTCTCCAAAAGCAGACACATAGTTTAGTTATTCCAAGCAATGCACTAAAGTAAACATTTTAGCTTGGTCATGTGTATTGTATGGGTTTCAGGGAAAAAGTACATCTTCATATGAAAGCTACAGCTAGACACAGCTATTGCTAAGGCCCCGAATAGTGTAACTGCAGTGGCTATTTTAATTGGGAAACCAAAAAAATTGTTTGCATGTACTGTCAGCTCAGCTCATGGCTTCCACTACCAGCAGCAAAGTTCTGGAAATAAATTCAGGAACTCTTTTCATGGGATTTTTCAGGACGTATTGACCACATTTAGCTGGAGATTTTTATTCAAACCATGCCTCAGGACCCAAACCCTGGAGCATTTGCCCTAAGAATGCAATGGTAACATGAGTTCAGTTCAAATACAAACTCATACTGCCATAAATGTATCGCAGCAACTTTGGACTCTCTTCAGCTGGAAAACTGAAGAGTTCATCAGGCCACCATGGAAGTCAGAGCTCAGCCAGTCTAATATCTGAATGTCTCTGCCTCAGCAGGATTTGCACCTAAGGCTTGTACAAGAAGTGTTTTCTCATACTAAACAGGAGTCTGTCCTTGACCTTTATGTTGCTGTACACCACATGTCAGTAATTCATTTCTCCTGTGCTTGCAGCAAGCACACTGTCCAGATGGAAATCCCACGCTCACAGTCCCAGGCAGCAGGCTCATGCCATGAGCCCAGTGCTTCTCACCAACATGAGACATTTCTCTAACTGATTAAGGACCCACAGCACCTTCTGCTACAATAAAGCTATTTGTTCAGTCACACAAAATTTTCCTTTCAAAGCAAGTCTAGAGCCATTGTGTGAGTCATCTCCTTTATTTTATCAATGCGAAATAGTGAATATAGTATATTCACTAGAGTTTAATCTGAGATCTTTTTGCTCACAGTGGAAACATTTCCATTGATTTCAAAGGATCTCAGATCAAGCTTCAAGAATTACTAAGTTTTAGTCTGTCAGATTTGTTCATTTGAGGCCTTTATGAATTGCAGAGCAGTTGTGTACAGAACCAAGTCATGTGGAGATTAAATAAACTCCATTGACATCAGTCTCCTGACACAGAATAGCAGCAAGAAACAAATATTGACTAGAAAAACAACACATGTACAGTGACATTTAGCTTGTATAAAGTCATAGTCTCCACATAAATGCAAATAGCACCATTTCCCCAGAGATGAATAAATGATATTCATCGGTAAATATTTGTGTGTCTTTGACATGTCTCTAAGCAGCAAGGTGAGAAATTGAGATGGAAAATATATTCGCAGGTGAGAATTCAGTGCAGATTTCTCTTAAAGTTTTTCTCTCAATGCATTTGGGAGACCTTGAAATGCAGATGCTTCCCTTTCTAGTTAGTCACTTAAATGCAAAGCATCAGAACTACAACAGACCATAGCACACTCAGCTCCTGTCAGTAGTTTCCTGACCCTGCCACTCATGCTGTGCCACATGGCAGGGCTCCAAGCCTGAGAACACTCCTCAGAAGAAACCCTAAAGAAGCTAATTAATTTAGGAGCCTCATACCAATACTCAGAAGGTATTTATGCACCAGGATGCTCTTATTTAACTATCTTTTTATGAGACTTGGGGATTTTATGGACCAGGGTTTCAGCGACTTACGTGACCTAAGCACCCTTTAGTAGAGTAGCACCTGTATAAAGTACATGCAGAGGCTTTTTCCTCTCTATGAGGAACAACAGCACAGTTCATCAATATGAGGAATGAGCGCTCAGGCTCTTCAGTTAGGAAAGAGAAGACTGGGGGGCCCAAATTATTACAATAGAGTTCTTTAAAGACACAGGTGACACAGGAAAGGTGGCTAGGGAGTAACTCTTCGCCATAGGAACGAGTCTTCCCTACAAAGTTGCACTCTTGGAATCATATTTAGTTTTGCTTCAAACCATAAAACAATGAAGATTAAATAGGATTTCAGGCATGTGCCTAGAGATGACAAACCCAGTTCATGAGCACCTTACAGTGCTGCTGAATTTCTAGAACCAACTCAGCATTCAGGCAGCAGGAGCTGCAAAAAAAGTCAATCCCATTGTCTTTACATGGTCTCCCACTCACAAACTGCATTTCCCTCCCCGGAGGTGCTAGCATTGAGGCACTGGACCGTGCCACCCGCCAGGCCTGTGTACAGTATATGAAGTGTTAGAATAGCAAACTGTGTTGGGATCTTCAACTCAATGAAGTAAAAATAAGGATTATCAGCATGTAAGAAAGCCCAACTGTTTCCACAGCAACTGTTTCAAGTTATATTGGACATAATTCTCTTATTCTTCAGAGGAATTTTTAAGATGTTCCAGTGAGGTGCTTTAATAGTTTGCAAATGAAACAGACTTCTTTCTGATGAATGATTCCTTTTAAAAAATAGTTTTGCTCCAGCAAAGTAGTCATGGTTTACAACAATTTCACAAGCTCTGCATGATTTCTGTTCCAAAAGACCATGGGAGGAGAGTCACTACAAGGCAGTTTTGTTTCTACTTACAAAACAAACAGAACATCATTAGTTCAAAGGATACTAAACTTCAAAATAACTCATATTATTTGAAAAGATACATAGAGGTCTATGGACCTGGAGTTACCTGGAGGTCTGGAGGTTTGTGGACAGCTCTTCCATTCTCCACATAAATGCAACCAGGGGAAGTCAAGAATTTTTTTAAGAGTAAACATTATTAAAAATGAGTTTGAATAATGGATTTTCTTTTCATAAGCCTATTCAAAAGGAGAAACAAAGATTTTTTTACTTAGATTTGTTTCAGTGTCCCCTTGGTCACTGTTAGTGACCAAGGGGACACTGAAACATTTTGTCCCTAGTTCCAGTTTTTAAAGTAAGACTTTTTTCAGAAGAAATAGAGTGAACCGTTTCTCTTTCTGAGTCCTCCAGCACCTTTTCTGTGATTCTATATTTCCTTCAAACACCAAGATGCTGTCTCTGCTATTCCCAGCTAAGAAACAGGGGATCACTTCAGCACCAGCCTTCCAGTGCCATGACATCATGGTCTCTACAGCTGGAATTACTGTGGTTTTGTTTGACGTTTTTTAAGGCAAATTGTCACTGCCGTTTATTTTGCTTTGGCAAAATGTTTCTGGGAGTTGTTATGGATGGATCTGCATCTTGGTTGCTGCTTGGCAGACTGAGTCATGACTGCAGGAAGAATTGCAGGTTTGGGAGATGGACTCACCAGCTCAGGACCATTCAGATGTTGTGTGCCTTCAGTTTAACATTAAACTTTACTATCCAGCTTCATGAATATCTGTCCCTGGGCCACTCATAGGTGAAGCACCATCCCAAGTGCTGCCTTTCTAAGGAGGGCTGTAAGTGCTGGTGATGGCACACTTGTCTGCCCTCTCCCCTTACGGATTACAGGCATCTCGCACAGTTTAGCTGCCAATGTCTGATAGCGTATCTCATTATTCAAGCTGTCCTCCCACCTGTATTTTATCAGATTGCAGGTTTTAGTCATACAGTCAATGAATAAATAGTCTGAATGGAAGGTTGAGCGGTAGGAGGAAGGATTATGAAGGGCCCCAGGACCCGCCAATACCCAGCATCGATGCTCTTTTCTTTTGTGCCTGTGTGTGCCTTGCTGAACCATTCAGTGGAACAAAAGGGAAGAGCAGGGCAAAACAGTCAGGCCAAAAGCAGCAGTGGGTACTGGCAGCAGCATAAAACCTGGGACAAATGTGATAACCACCTGTTCCACAGCCAGTGATTTGGGTCTGTCACCAGGTCTTTGAAGTTTTCATGTTTTCCTGAAGCATGAAAACTTCCATAGCAGGGATCGGTGACATGGTCAACTTTATAACAAAACATAGGCTAAAAAAATTTTTAAGCTTTAAAAATTTGCTTAAAAGAGAGGAAAGGGAATTTTGGTGGCACAGCATGTTGTATAGATGCATGTACAAAGCGAGGTAGGACCTAAAATACAGAGGAAAAGTCTTCTTTAGCAGTGAAAATCATTTAGAAATATGAAGTTCAAGAAACACAGTCTCAACCACAAGTTTGCTAAAACAAAAAATTAATCAGAGAATAATGTCTCTGAGAGTGACTGCTAAGCAAGAAGGTTACAAGGGTCAGTAACAGGTACAGATTGTATTTTTCTTTCCAGATGAGAGGTGAAGTGTGTAGGTTACATGTCTTCCAGGCCTGCTATTTACTAAAATAGGATATCACCAGGGATCAAGAGTACCTTTGCACTGAGAAAAGATCAGGTGAGAAGCACAGCTCTGGAGTAGTTAAATGCTGCTCTGGAGCAATCAAACAAGCTTGCTGCCTCTGTTAATATAGATGTCATGCATGTACCAGGGGAGAGCATGTCAGCTAACTTTAATCAGGTTAACCCACGTAACAAGGCTGTCTAGCTGTGGGAATCAGGAACTCCACGACTGAGACTCTACAGTTTCTTGGCTGGGTGAATTAACCCATTCAGCACTCTATGCTAATGTAACATGATGTTTCTGTACACAAGCTAGCTTATTTCAGCACTTTACAAATGCTGTCTGCAAAACAAATGGAGGCAATCAAAACATCTTTTCATTTTCTGTTCTTTCAGGCACAGATTTATAGTGAAAGGTTTCTATCTCCATAAATCATCTCTGGAGGAAGAATAGGTACAGGCAGAAGTTCTTCCTGCCACAACATAGTGAAAAAGGCAGCACTTACATGTTTTGATATTGTAGGGTTGTAGAACTGTTTACTATAAATTCTACCCCAAAAGATTTTGCAAAATCCAGCTACCCATGTCTCTTGGCTCTATGGTATGGGAAATTAGAGCCTCTAGTGTCCATAAGTTAAACATCTCAGGATATAAGGTAGGCATGAAAAGGGTATAGTGAAATGAACTATCAGGAATAAGCTGAAGTTTGCATGGGTGTTTTGTGTAGTGTAAAACAAAGGAGACTTTTTACAAGTACGGTGCTAAGGGTCTAAAGGGATGTGATGATAAGTTCTGAAGTTATTTTTTCATTTGATAGTCTCTTGAAAGCAAATTATTATAAATTTAGAGTGTTATTTATTACAAAATATTGCAACTAGAGTAGGGTGCTACTCTAGGGTTTTTTTATGAGAAATCTATGTGTTTCACTACCCCAGAGAATTTTATTTATGTCTGATGAAAACTAGGATTCAATCTGCATTGAGTCCTAGTTTGTATCAGATTGCAGCTTGCAGCATCTTGTGAGCTTTCACTGCCTAAGATTTACTAACTTTCATATTGAAAGTAGATAAAAATGAGTAATCATCTGTGAATGATAATTATACCACTGCTTGTAGGAGGGAGCATGGTTTGAAGATCATCACCAATTATTGTTTCTCATTTGCATGTGCCAAGATCTGCACCACAAAAACTTACCTCTAGTGTAATGCTGGTGGGATTATTTTTTAAAGAACCTTCAAAACTGCATCAAGGGTTTTTGGACACAACACCTCCCCTCTCCAACCAGTTTTCTCCCAGGCTTCTAACTTGGGAAGGAAATCCTCCAGGCTTGCAAGGCTCACTGGGAAGGAAGGCAAAGTCTTCCTGATATGCAAGTGGAGAGCCCCTTTCTGATGCTGAGGGAGTTAAAACATCATGGTCACCCTGGCATTTATCCTGAGCTCTTCAGCAAAAGGGACAGAGAGCAACATCACAATACACAGTGACAAGACACAAATAACAGTGCCTAAGCACCGCTTCACAGCTTGACATCTTAGCAACCTCCTAGACAGAATTTAGTTTTCCATGGAAAATAAACAGAGCTGTGAGGGTTCCTGCACACACACACACACAGCTGGCCTGCATGAACACTTGGTTTTGCTCTTGCAAGAGGATAAGAGGACACAGACTCACCTCCTTGCCCTGAGGAGGGGATGGGTAGCTTCCAAAGCCATCAGGCCTGGTGCAGGCATCAACACAGCGGCACCAGTGCTGCATCCCTCTGTCCCCTGGGTCCTATGCTGGCTGGGAATAACCCAGACCTCCCAGCCTCCCAAGAATGGTGTCAGGTTTGACTCATGTGCTCTGTTCTGAACAAGCTGGGTTATTGCCCTGATTCTGGCTGTGGATGAGCAAGGCATACTCCCTTTTTCCTTTGTTATCTCTTCTTCCACTTCTTGTCCTTTTCACCAGACTTGACACTCCCTTCCTCCATCTCAGCCTCCTCCCAAAAGAAGAACCCTGGCCAAATCACCTTCTCCCCATTGGTCCCAGTTTTGCAGCAACCAGGGAAATCTGGTTTCTGATAGAGTTTATATAGGCATGCTCAGCTTTATATGCAATTACTGTTGGAGCTACAGAGGTGCTGTGGGTTTTGCAAGGCTGTGCTCCCAAAAAGTCCCCAGTGCTCCCCTCCACTCTTCTGTGAATTTCAACCACTTCTCATGTAACTCCACCTGCAGAACCCAGCCATCCCTTGGGGCATCATCTGTGACTAGTGTCAGGTGCCTGTGCTGGTACCTGTCACATCCAGCCTGTTCTCTGTTGTGCCCAGCAGTGTCCCCAGTGCTGATCACTCAGCTCATCCTCTCTGGCCAGGACTGAGCTGAAGCACAGTTATCCCTCTATCCCTAGAAATTTACATTACACAAAGACAGGCTGAAGGCCACTATATCCTTGATTACAACATACTGTGCTTTGGCTATTTGTGACAGGTCACTACATGTATGAATGTTAATAGGATGCCCACAGATGCAAACACACAGCTATGCCTCCACACACCTTGCTTACTGCTGAGTCCTTCCAACCTGTCTTTCCATCATGCTGCTTGTTTCAGTGGTGTGCACAGGGTGAATCTTAACTTGAATGTCAATTTTATAGGTCAACTCGTACAAATTTCATCGTAATTTCATTCCTGGCCTCATTCAGTCTGTGTAGGAAAAGGTTGCATCCCCAAATCTATAGTCCCATAATACAGCTACAAATTCCTCAGACATGTTCTTGTAAAATTTTGGGTTTCGCACAAAAACAGTGATTTCCTTTATTGTCCTACCCCAGTTTATGCTTCTGTAAGGCAACCCCAATGCACCTTCTAATAGTTTACTTTCATTTGGCCTACAACTGGCATCACAATCTCATGCTGTGGCTGTGAATATGAGCCAGATCTTGCTGTCACCAGCAGTTGCCTGGTGACAACAAGATTTTGTTTTGCTGACAATTTTGCCACAGGTTGGTGTGATTCTGACCATCTCCACTTTCTCAGCTTTTGCATGCTGCTTTTCCAAATACAACATGTTACAAACAGCATCAGGGCCTATATAAATCCAAAACGTGACCTCTGCAGCACTGACATCCTTAGAAACCCAAAGCAATACCAGATACGATACTTAGTATTTGGAAACCTATAATCTTCAGATAAACTCAGCTGTATCATTTGACTACCAAGGAGCCATGAAGTCCAAAATTTGTTTGCTTTAGAAAAGCAGCACTGGAAAGTTGCAAGTGAAAGGCCTGAATTTCAGGGCTTTGTACATAAACTTGGAAGAGAAAACCTCTTTGAAGGAAGAGGAAGAGCACTGAAAGTTTAGCATCTTTTCATAGTCTGAAATATTAGCATTATCATAAATGTGCTAAGTCATATTTTCCATAAACTGTCTCACAAATCATGGCACAGATTCTTGCCCTTCAGAGCTCCAATTGTGGAAATATTGAAAGTGAAGAGCACTCAGACCAATTCAGAGTTTAAGAGAGTCAAACTGATTTATTGCTGTCTAGGGCACAAAGATGTAGCAGTTGTACAGTGCAATAATTGCTTAGAGGAAATGTAAAACCATGGATGTAAGGAATAAACTGCCTGTATGTGCCATACACGCCTGCAGTATCAGTTTCACTTGTTTGCTCCAAGTGATATTATTCCATTTGTTATGAAATGGTGGAAAGTTCAGTGGCCAAGGAGTGGGAGTCAATCTGTCCAGCAGAAATTCAGAGTGCTCTGCTACACTGTGGTCCTGTGCTGAGGAGGAAGATATTTTTTTGGCAAGAGGAGACATGGTCATTGCCATCTCACAGCCTCAAGTTGTCCAGTTCCTTTTAAGGAACAATTAATCAAACTCTTTCCCCTTTCTTTCTCCTAAACAGCACTCAAAGCCATTACCAATAATCAGCTAATATGAAACATGATTGATTCCCATTTGGAGGAAGCCAGATGAGTTTCTTCTACAAAATGTGGGAAATTAGTCTCTGAGTGTAAAATCCTCTTTGTAGGAAATGACTGACAGCCTAAAGCAATACAGCTGCAAAACATAAACACAGCAGTGCTTTTAGTGAGAGCACTTTAAATAACTGTTATTAATGTCCCTTCCAAGATGTCACTTAGAAAACCACAATCAATTACTATAGTGATAGCAATACTATATATAGTAATTGTATGCAAGTGATGGAGATGCTGGAAACCAGCTATTATTGCTTAGACATAGTAAAATTCTCCTTGTTAACACTCATGTTAAGATCACAAACACACCTGCATTTTCTGCATTTTTTAAAGATTGATGATAAGTAGCATTTAAATCCTGCCCTGTGTTAATAAGCAAGGTCAATCGCTGGCGTCTCTTTGTAAATAGTTTCCCAGTTTAAAACATCATTTCTTTCCTGAGCCAAAGTACTCTCTATCTGTGTCTTCTAACTCAAAAGTAGAGAGAAGACAGTTGGACAAGCAAGGACAATGGGAGAGTGGCTGGGGAGGAGGACATGAGCCTGGCTGAGCCCCAGGAGGCAGCGCTGAGATGGCAGCAGCAGCTCAGGAGAGTCTCAGGCTGCTCTGGCACAGGAGGTCAGCTGGGAGGTGAACAGCCAGAGCTACAGTCAGCTAATTATAACTAACTAGTTATAATGCCAGTGTGTATCCTCATCATGTGGGTAAGGGAGGACAAGAGGCACAAACTTAAGCTGTAGAAGAAACCTTTACCTCTCAAAAGCTGAAATTACTTTTCAGCATTTAAATATACTTCCTTAATAATCCCAGTTTAGTGCCATTCTCTTATGTGGTATTTATATTCTCTGAATTGCTAAGGGCTCACTTCCTATAAGGAACACAGGAATTAAAACTGAATTAATTCTCCAGTGATGGGTTTGGACATGAAACAATGGGCTTGTGGGGTCTGAGGTACCTGCAGGCAGGGATGATGCTTTGTTTATATTTTTCCCTGTCTTCAATTATTGCAGTGCTTTCCAGGCAAAAAAAAATGTTGGCCCTCCTGAGCAGCAGCTCACTCGTAAAGCCAAACTCCTATGTTATCAGCAGTATCCTTTGTCCTAAAGGAAACCTGATGTTTGGATTTGATTAGTTTGTTTAAATACAAGTTAACCAAGGAAAGCAAGAATTTACTCTTCAGAGTATCCTTGCGGTACAGAGAACAGGTAGAGCTCAGAAAGGATTTTCCTTGGGATACATCAGTGTAGGCCATCTGGGGGGAGAACCACAGCAATTCAGGTCTTACTGGATTAAACGTGTATATAGGCAGAGAAAAAGGTAGGGACCACACAGGGTGGGGAGATGTCCCAGGGCCATGAAACTTCAGGGCCCCAGAGGAGTGAAGGACGAGCAAAAAGAAGTGCTGCTTACATCAAGAAGCATCACAAGATCCCCTGTGTGTGAGCAACAGATCCACAAGTGGTTGTGGAGGAGGTGTGAATTCCATAGTGTCTTCCCAGTATCTTTGAGTGTGCTTGTGGACCTGGGTACACTCACTAAATGGTAGTGCTGAAGAAAGGATATGGATTACAATTGGTTTTGGTCTGTTCTCCAGGAGTGCAGAGAGGGAGAGAAAGCCTCTTTTTTTTATCCTCTGATCAAAGCATCAGACATAATGAGGGTGCAAACTAAGGAAATCAGAATCTGGCTTGACAGAAAAAACTCCCATGAACAATTTATGAAGAAGGTTTAAGCTGATATTTTGGCTTTAGGCCTAAACAATCAAACTGACATTTCCATGTGTGGTAACTGCATGAAGACTGATGGATGGATTTCCATCTGACTTCTCCAGTCAATTTTCAATAAGCAGGCCTAATATTTCCTCCAAGGCTATTCGTAGCTTAAAGCTGTTTAAAGTAGTTTCTTAAGAGTAGAGTATGCTTTGGGGGGAAGGCAGTTTTGCTGTTCCTTGAGCAGAATTAAAATTCACATTTTGCTAACCCAGAGACTATGGCAGTCCGGATCTGCTTTCCTAGAGCCTATCCACAAATAGAAGTTTTTATTGAAAGTTTCTATTTTTAATTTTCCCTCATTCAGCTCATTCTGAAGATGGCACTCCAATTTCTGAAGAAGTGCATATGTACACAGAGCTAAGCAGCCAACTAGTTTTAAATGCATAATTCCTCATTCATTCTTAATTCCTCGTTAGCTTGCATGTGCAAACCCAGAATCTAATCCAAGTCCCTCTGGTGTCAGTGAGAATGGGTTTTACCTCTCAGATTAAGCCACCTAAAAATCAGGCATGTATTCTAAATGCAACTGTGGAGGAGCCACTTGTAATGAAAATAGAGAAAGATCAGCATTTCCAGGATATGATTCATAGCATCTTCCTTAAGGGCTTGTCTTGAGAGGGGACAAGTGAATTTCTATCTTTTTCCCCTGCTTGTAAAGGGAGCCTGTACAACTAACCTAGAAGCCTCCTTACTCTGATAAATGAAGCCAGGGGAAGGAATCTTTCTGTTTATTTCAGTGGAAAAGGATTCAGACTTTCAGTTTTCCACATCTTTTATGGAAAGAAATTACAAATGAGTAAGCAAGGTCCCAGAGGTCATCCCAAGCTGCCTCTAATGGACTGCTAACTCTGGCTCTAGTTAGCATTTGGGATGTACTGAAAAGACACATGAACTTCTGAAATAAAATTAAACTTTTTGTTAATTATTGTTCCTTGCATCACACTGGACTCCCTGACAGGGAGCACAATTAGATGGAAATCTCAAAGCAATGGCAGAAGCTTTTTGTCTGTCTCCTCTAAAGACACTCACAGTGGGATATGTGAAATGTCAGGAATAATTAGACAAAACTATATGAGCTCCTAGCAACACTGATGTGCTGTGTAAAACCAAGCATTTGCCATAAAGCTTTAAGCATTGTTGAAAACCTGCATGATAAAAGAGTAATTTTTAAGTACCATTTCTAATATATTAATACAGACATGGATATGAAAAAGGAGAATAGAAAGGTAAGAAATGCTGGCATGCCTTTGCTCAGATAGGCTGCTCTGCTGCTTTTTTTTCCAAAGGTGATATATAAAAGTAATTGATGCCTCTCATATAGCAATTAAAATGAAGAGGCAAATTCCCTCAGCTCTTCATCTGCTGGAGTGTATTTTAACAAGCAGGAAAAGGGCTAGTTCCTGGTATCAGTATCACAAAGATCATAGACATGTTTGTGAAAAGGGACCTGTGGAGGTCCCTTAGTCCAGCCTCCTACTTTAAGTAAATTCTTCAAAATGGAGAAGGAACAACCATTTCACATCAGCAGGAAATCTGGCCCAAATTGCCCCTTAGAGAAGAAAAAATGAATGATGAATGCAGAGAAAAGGGGAGAAAAAAGGCAAAAGAAGAGAAGGGAAAACAGACCAACATTTTATTTGAGATGATAATATTAGAAATGCAAAACTTTTTTAGCAAAAGGTGGAATTATCCTAGATTGACTAACAGATGTGTTTTTATCTTCTAGGAAAACAATGGACAATTAATATCTTCTTTCCAGGAAGAAACCTGGAAGCTTTTTTGCTGCTCTGTTGAATATGGGATTATAATTTTTTTTTTTAATTGCACTTCGAGCATCTCTGTCAAATGGATAACTTCTGAACCTGGAACTCTTCATTACCAACTTCGTGCATCCTGGAGGGGAAAATGAATTTCACAAATTGCACCACTGAAGCCAGTGCGGCTGCAAAGCCAAAAACAGTAACTGAAAAGATGCTCGTTACCCTGACCTTGGCCACAATCACAACCTTGACTATGCTGCTGAATTCTGCTGTAATTGCAGCAATCTCCACCACCAAGAAGCTCCACCAGCCGGCAAATTATCTCATATGTTCACTGGCTGTGACAGATCTCCTTGTTGCTGTTCTCGTCATGCCCTTGAGCATCACTTACATAATGATAGATAAATGGACTTTGGGGTACTTCATCTGCGAGATCTGGCTCAGCGTCGACATGACCTGTTGCACGTGTTCAATCCTTCATCTGTGCGTCATTGCACTGGACAGGTACTGGGCCATCACAGACGCCATCGAATACGCCAGGAAAAGAACGACAAAAAGGGCTGGGCTGATGATAGCCACCGTGTGGACTATCTCTGTTTTCATATCAATGCCCCCCTTGTTTTGGAGAAATCACCACAGCATCAGTATTCCCAGTGAGTGTCGCATTCAGCACGACCATGTCATCTACACTATTTATTCCACATTCGGGGCATTTTACATCCCCTTGACTTTGATCCTGATCCTGTACTACAGAATTTACCATGCTGCAAAGAGCCTTTACCAAAAACGGGGTTCAAGCCGCCACCTCAGCAACAGGAGCACCGACAGCCAGAACTCTTTTGCCAGCTGCAAGCTCACACAGACGTTCTGCGTCTCGGACTTCTCCACATCTGACCCAACCACAGAGTTTGATAAAATCAACGCATCCGTGAGGATCCCTCCTTTCGAGAATGACTTGGATCTGGCTGGCGACCGGCAGCAGATCTCCACGACACGAGAACGAAAGGCTGCTCGCATTTTGGGGCTGATTTTAGGTGCTTTCATTTTGTCCTGGTTGCCCTTTTTCATCAAGGAACTGCTTGTGGGCCTCCACATTTGCACTGTCTCTCCAGAAGTAGCAGACTTCTTGACCTGGCTTGGGTACGTCAACTCGCTCATCAACCCTTTGCTGTACACGAGCTTTAACGAGGATTTCAAGCTGGCCTTTAGGAAGCTCATCAGGTGTCGAGAACATACTTAAAAGTACTGAGAGATGATGATGCTGGCATGACTCCTGGCCTTAAAAATGAGCAAAACGACTTGACTCTGCCACTGTTTCCCTTGATAAAGGGGATTTTTGTGTTTGCCTATTTGCTTGACTGTTCTTCAGCCTGTAATTCATTATGCCATTTTTTAATCTCTAGTGTTATTCATAGTAAAGGGTTTGAAATAAATTTATTCTACAAAGGATTTTTTAGAAATGAAACAACAACAAAAATATTATTAGTATTAGGTACTCTTGTCTAAGACATTTTGTGTAATCAATGATTCAAGAAGCAAACAACAATATTCACTTTTATACCTTTTCCATTTAAGAATCAAACATCTAAATTATGTATGGTATAAAGTAAACCCCATAAATACATATTCAAAAATTAATAAACACTTCATGGTCATGACAGCTAAACAGCACCTCTTTACTGCGGCATCGTGAGAAAGCTGTAACAGCCATTTAGGAGGAAAATTACCACCATTTCCATCGTGGGTTGGGGCAGAATAAACTATTCCTTTCTTCAGGAATACACTCCCAAAACAGAAAGCAGAGTTCAACTAATTGCACCTAGAAATGATCCCATTTCATAACCCAAAGGAATTGTTTAAGTGGGTCTCTTTGTGTAATATTCCAGGTTTACATTCGAGGTGTTGGGCAGACACCTGTGCAGATCATTTGGCAATTGAGAGGATGTAGCTGGCAGTGTCATACTTGTGAAACTAACTGCACATCTGAGCAAACACACTTTCAATACCACTAACCTTATTTCTTCAGGCCCTGTGCCTCAGTCAGTTCTGGGGTGGCATTATTCACTTGTGCCACACTTCACCTGAATGTTGTGGTGCACAGCCCCAAGGATCTTACCCCCACCAACTCAGACACTGGATATCTTCTCAGCTGGCCAGCAATATATAGAAATTCAAAAACATCAGTTAAACCTAATTATTTCTGAATATCAGAAAAAAAAAACAGTAAAATAATTTCTTTTAAATAGCAGTCTGCACATATGCCTTGTTATCATCTCACAATTTGCAATAAGTCTTGCCCACTTAACCTATGGTCAGATGCTCTGGTAGGATTTCTTGCTCTGGGAGTCTGTCACAGACTTACTTCCCCTGTCCTGAGAGACAAAGGGTCCTTTATTTCCTATCTTTTGTGCTTATGGAAGTTAAAAATTTCTGATTCAAATATTGTGGAAATGAGTCTGGGAAGGGGCAAAATCAAAGCTGAGAATTTGGTATTGTCCACTAGAAACTCCTAACACCATTTAAATATTTATTACTGCCTTGCACCCTAATTTTCTTCCCTGTCCATTTTGCTGGACAAATTCTTTTTGAATCACACCAATACACAACAAAGGTAACACCACATATGTCAACCTGACATCCAATGACTGTGAAAACTATAGTATGGTGGCTCCAAATCCATCAAAACAAATACTAGAGATAGCAGAAGAGTTGTAACAGCACTGGAAGCCATCTCTTAAAACTGTTTTGAAAATTTACAAGATGACAATCATTTTTCTTATCAAGAGTCAAGGAAGTGTAAGTAATATGTGTGTAATAAACTGCAAATGGAACTGAGAAATTACATCCTTATTGGTGAGAGAAAGCATTTGGCTGGAAAGATGCAGTGCCACAAGCTGAGAGCAAACCAAATCTGAAGGTGACAAAAGTGTGATCTGCTGCTTACCCACGTGCAGCGTGGTTCTTCTTTCAGGACTCCCTGCCTGAGTTTGGGAGGTTCATCTCCAGCTGTCCTTCTGAAGCTGCTGTTGCAGTTTCCTCCTCCAGATGCCTTTGGGTTCCCTACTAGCAAACATTAATACCTAAAAAGAGAGAAAAATTACCTCAGCCACTGAAAATTTCTTTTAATTAGGAAGCACAGACGTCCATTATGGTTTTTCCTTTTTGCAGCTTGTTGGAGGTGGAAATTGTTGATGGCAATCAGGGAATTGTGTCCTGACCCTGCCTATCAACAAAGCTTCCAAAGCAACCGCCAGAGTTGATATGCTATTAAAAAAAAAAAAAAAACAAACAAACAAACTGGAAATTAAAATTAAAATGTGATATTTGTAAGAAGTGCTGCAGAATATTTTTTTTTTCTTTTAGAAAGCACAACAGAATTTATTATTAAAGAACAAGGATTCAGCACAATTTCTGAAACAAGTTGACTGGGGCAGAGAAAACAGGACACAGAAGCAGTTATGGCCAGAAGCGAGTAGATTTTGGTGTCCCTTGGGTACACATCACAGCCCAGCTGCTGTGATGACCAGAAAGAGAAGAGTAAATGTGAAAGACTGCCCCAGCAGACTGTCTGAGCCACCCCAAGGAGCTCAGCTGAGGCAGAAGCTGCAGCCCAGGCAGGCTCTTTGGGGCTGTCTCTGGGGCTCTGGCTCAGCCCTGGGATGTGCTGCCAGGGGTCTTTGCTAGGAGGAGGGAAAGGGTGGGAGTGACAGTGCTGGTGAAAGGTGTCTCAGAGGGGAAAACCAACAAAATGAAAGATGCTTCCAGCTCTGACTGCTGCTCCTAAGGGCACATGGCACACAGAGTAATTTAGGTTGGACGGGCTCTCTGGAGGCCAGCTAGCCCAAGCACCCTACACACAACAAACCTCAAAGTGGGACCAGCCTCACAGCTCAACACTGCTCTGACATGCTGTGTGCAGTCATGTTTCTCATGGAAAAACAACAGCTCAGTCAACTCTGTTGCCAAGACTGATGCTCATTTAAAGCCATAAGTGTGGCTGATGGGCTGGAAATGCTGAGTGTGACCTCCACAGCAGCTGTCATAGGCAGGTAGCGGTGCTTCAAAACATGCATGAAAGCTATAAAATACGGGAGCTGTATCATCTTTATTTCTACTAAAGGCTTCCTTTTAGTATGTGAACACAGCTATTACCACTCAAACTACCAATCAGGTTGAAGGCTTTATTCAATTTTAATATTTAGAGGTAATTAACAGGAAAAAACAGATGGATGGCTAATTTCCGTGCTTTCCTGTTAAATAACGACTCACCATTCACTGCCAGCTGACTACTGATTTTCTAATTAAGTCATTAGCTAAACACAGAGAATGTTTTCCAACAAATGCCACTAGATTGATGAAGATGTATGTTTTCCCCATGATCAGAATCAAAGTCAGGAACAATATAAAGGATTGGCTACTTAAAACAACCCAGCTAGATCAGAAATTACCAGTCTTCTCATGAAAACATAATTGACAACATTTTTTTTTTTCTTTTAAGTATTTATTGCTTTTACAATGGGTTTGGAGACATTTTTTGACCTCTCCATGGCAACTCCCCATTCACACCTATCCCGGATCACCCACACCATGTTCTGCAATACAAGTTTTTCAAACAAGCTCTTAGTGATGTATTCAAGACCTATAGACTACCTCCATGTCCTAGTTTAGGGCAAATTTGGGAGAAAACCCCCAAAGGGGCCCCTTCAGAAAAGCCAACCCACACGGCCCCTCCCCCGAACCGGTTCGGGAAGGATTCCTCAGAGAGAAGTGGAAAGAACCTGCTTATTCAACAGGCAACCCACCCTCCAACACACAAAATGAACAATACTGGATGACAAAACTCCTTCACCATTCTGAAGAGATTTCAAATTCAGACAGTCTCTCTGGGGAGTGGTCGCTCTGTTATTGGCCTCTCTGGCGCTGGGAATGGCTGCTGCAGGGCACAAAGGGCAGACTCGGTGTTTCCCAGGTCCCAGTCCAGAGCAGGTTCATATGTTACAAGGAAAGAAAAAAAAAAAAAAAAAAAAACAGTCCAGGAAAAATTCGGATTGCCTACCTAAACTAGCTAAAGCAAAAGCAAGAGAGAAAAGCAGGAGCAAGAGCAAAGCAAGGACAAAAAGCGAACGAGCACAAAAAAAAAAAAAAAACAAAAGCAGCCCTATGTACAGTCTGTGTCTCACCGTCTGTGTGGGAGTGAGCAGGCTGATAACAAAACAAACTTTGTTTTCCAGAGCCAGTCTTGAAGGTACAGAGCATAATATCCAGCATAACAGAACAGACGATTGGGGATACAAGCATTATAATGTCACCCTAGGACACTCCATCTTCCTTTACCTCTCTAAACCATCCTGCAACCTCAAAGCCTGATTTTCTCTAATGGTGCCCTTGCAAAGGTGTCTTGCTTTACCCTCATTTCCTACCTGTCCTGCCTTTGGGTTTCTGACTCTCTCTAATCCCTAAATTTATTGTGGTCTTACTAGAGCAAGCCCCTGTTCTCTCCTTCTCTCTTTGCAGTTTTTACAATTCCCATGATTGTGGCTGTTCAAGTCTGCAAGATTTTACTGTTTTACGTGTATCCAGGCCATATCCAGAAGGTTTTTGCTCTCTCTAAGCAACCAGTGCTTTGGAGTGAGTTCATACATCCCTGAAGATTACATCAATCAACAAGTTGTGCTCCCCAAAAGACAGAGTCTTCAAATGTTATCTTACCTATTTTTTTTTCTTGTTGCCTTTCTTCTGTCCCCTATCCTTTTGTTCCCTTTCTTCCACATTAAAATTGACCCTCGTATTATTATTTTAAGGGCCATTACCTTTGCTTTTAGGGACCTGTCCCTGCACAGGTTACTCAGGTTTCACTCAGCTCCTGCTCTTCTGCCTGTGCCAAAAACAACTCTATTCTCTGCAAGCTTTGTCCTCACCACCTCCATGATCTTTCCACAACTCTCCTGTTCCTTGCAGCTGATGGGTTTTTTTCCTTCTCAAAACTATTTCTGATATGGTAAAACTCCTGAAAGAAAAGCAGTCACCGTGGGCAGTGGAGGAATTAGTGTATGGTGTATTGTCTGTCTTTTTTTCTCCACCTTTCCCATACAGATCACATGCTCTTCTGAGGTGAGCTATCTCTCTCTAGTGCACAGCATACAAAAACACAGCAAAAACACATTAAGAGCTGCATATGCCCTGAGCCCTTGGATTTGACTCATGCACAGTACTTTAAAGTTGTGGTTTCCTCACCACAATGATGTACTGAGTTGTTCACATCACAAGATTAATTTTGTTATCTTCCTGTATGGAGAAAGATCATGGGATTGAACTTTCTAAAAGGTTTAAAACAAACCCCCTGCCTCACCAACTTTACATAAAAGGCTGTCACTATTCAGACTTCACTGCTGTGCACCTGAGCCGTCCCATTTTCCACAGTTATCACTTCTTATTTCTTTGTCCTTTGCATGTGCGAGGAGGGAACAAAAAAAAAAACAAAAACCCACAAAAACAAAAACAAAAAACCCCAAACAAACAAAAAATCAACTTTAAAAAATTTGGTTCATCCAAGACAAGATATTAGAAGCATAAAGGAACCTTTTCTAAGGATTCTATTTCCACTCCTCTGTTTTGAATTGCAGTTATAAAAAGTAAAGAACATTAGAGTGTTGAGGGGAAATACAAGCTTCCAGCTTAAGTGCAGAGATAGCCCTTGTGCCTGGGTATTGTTTAACCATTGCAAATACCAATAAGAGACAAGCTGGTTTATGTTCATCCTTTACACACCCGAATGATTTCTATGAAGAATTATCTCAAATTGCTTTATTGCTTAAGTAGACACAGTAAATCTTGTGATATCTTTTATTGTTCAAGTAGTTCTTCATGAGAGTCCTATGCAATATATAGTCACCCTTTCTAATTACTGTTTTTCACTTGGGGCCAAAAATTTTTTTTTAATTATATGACTTTGGATAAATTCCAGGTTCATCAGCTGTAAAATTATTCTTCAGCATTCTTTATTTTACTCTATGTACATTTGCAAACATTGCTCCCTTTCTCTCTTACACTGCCAGGGGATCTTTACTTCTTCATTAATCCCATGCAGGTAATCACCTATAGATGAAGTTATATGATTAAATTACTCCTTCCTACTCAGCTAATTTCTATGCTCCTATGAATCAGTGCTTAAATATAAATTTTTGATGTTGCTGCTGTGAGTAGAAGATGTAACTATGAATGAGCTGTGGGAAAAAAATCACGATTAGAAAATTATATGAAAATCTTCTCAAAGACCTAAGGGAGAAAGACTCATTTCAACTTTTTACCTTCTTAATCACTTTTCTTTCCTCCTCATTTCACTATTTCTTGGTCTGTGAATCCTGTTTGTTAATTTTTCCCTGTGTTTATCTTTCTCTCCTTCTTTTCTCTGGCAGCCTTCCTCAGCACCACAGAGGCATCTAGTAACCTGTAGCAAGAAGCAAGGCCACGTTGTGCTATGTTAATACACATCACCTAAGCATCTGCTCCTGATTTTAGGAAATCAGGTTGCAGGCTCTGTTCCATGGCACTGTTCTGCACAGACTCTACTTCAACTTTACTGCAGTTTTACTACAAATCGTATTTCTAATGTGTATCGAGATTCTTCCAAGTGAAAGATGCTTGTATTAAACCATGGTTTTTTCCCATGGGTCACAATTTTTGAAGATATCTTTCTAATAATTCCCCCTCTCTTCTACTCATCCATGGAGCTTTTATCAATAAAACCTAAAGCCACAGTTAACATGGTTTCCTGATACAATAAGTGGTGCTGGAAATGCCCACTCCACTCTTCCCACTGCCCCCCATATTTCACAGTCTTCCAGTTGCTTCCACTGCACACTTAAAACACATTAGCATATAGAGCAGCTTTCTGAAGGTTTTGTGGGTTAATTTCCTGCATGACAAGTTCTGAGCCTCATTTCTACCCGGTGCAAGATCCCTTGTCACTGGAGTACTCAAATTTTCTAATGTACTGCATCTCCCATATTCATTTTGTACACTGCATGACCGCAAATGGCACACACTTCTACAAGGTGAGGCATAAAGCACTGTCTCCTTGCAACTACACTTTATAAAAGATGCATGTTTTGTCAACTAAGAAATAAAACATAACTTTTGAGAAAAGGGGAGACGGAATTTCTATTAATTTGTAAATTTTTTTGTGCACAATTTGAAATTACTTCTGGATATTAATTTTTAAAAAGAGCACTAAGAAACAAAACATAAAATCACATGTGCATGCCTGAACTACTTGCAACATGCAGAGTGACCTTCCAGTAGATTTTACAATAAAAAATTGTTCCTCTCCAAAGCTTTCTACAACAACCTTTCCAAGGGAATAGAAAGTTCCACACAAATGACTATTTCACCTTTGTAATGCCACAAGAAATATTATCTCAGTCCTTTATAGGAGGAGCAGCCCGCCAAGCTGCTAGACTGCTGGGTTAAGCCTCAACAAGCTTATTTCTTCAATAAATAGAAAATTAGGCTAACACCTCCAGCTTGAGGGTTTTAAATTGAATTGACCACTAAAATAACGTCGATCAGCTAGAGCTTTCCTTTTGTTCATGCATATTTCAGTGCAATTCCTCATTTGTTTATTGCTAAGCCTGCATATGAAAAATTAAAAGAACTGCTTTTTAAAATTCAGAATAACAAGAAAATACTCTCTCTTATTTTTCTGATTTCAAAACATTTCTGTACTATGACTGGACAGTCATTTTGAAACTGACAGAAAGAAAACAAACAATCCAATTAGATTCACAGAAGTTAATCTAGGATTGCAAAATTAAGCATGGTTGTCTTGGTCTGCTGCTTGCATATACACACAAGTCACAGATCAAAATCTTTTAATTTTTCAGTACAGCAGTTTCGCTACTTGCTGAAGAGCAGGTTATCTGTGGTTTTAATTAGGATCAGTAGGAGGCTGTGCCCTTTCCTACTATGCATGCAGAGCCCACAGCAGGAAGGGGACTGAGACCTGGGGCTTTATGGCTGGCCTGGACTGTGCACTGGGGACATGGTGTCACCACTGCTCCCTGCCTTCCTCAGAGTCCAGTCTTCCCCTACACAAACCATGGCTCCCATCTTCACCCAGAGGACTCAGGGCACCTCTGACCAAATAAAAGTGAGATGTGTGAAGGACTAACTCACACTTCCTCTTGGGCTGAGCACTAAGCACTTGGCTGGAATTGTGTCCCCCAATACCATGAAACCAGCAGGCGTGTGCCAGAGCAGGACAGGCACCTGAGCAGTGACAGACTGCAAATAAGCCACCTGCACAATCACCACACCCTGGGCACCTCTCAGCAAGGCACTGTTCCCAAAGCAGTCCCTGTCCCTCTCACTGTAACATGGTGCAGCACACCAAACATGCTCCACACCAGCATTTCCATTCAGATCTGCAGCAGGACTCCCAGGAGAGCAGACCTGCCTGGAGCAAGCACATGCTGCCAGACTCATCAAGCCCTTCTAGCACATTACAGCAGAGCACACAGCAGCCAGGGCTGAGCATCTTCCCTCAGTGGGGTTGTGCTCATGTGTCAGCCTTGCAGAAGCTTGGGCTGCAGCATCCTGACCAACAGTACCCTGGTTAATGCAGGAAGGAATGTCACACCTTACAGGGGTGCCTTCACCTTGCTCAGCCGGGCTCCTTTCCACTGCCAAACCCTTCTTTGTATGGCAGGCAGACACACCCCGAGGGCAGCACCAGATCAACCCACAGGTCAAACAGCCACACGAGGGACAGTTTCTAAACCTCCCCATTCCCTAAAGCAAACTAACAAATTCTGACAGTCTACAGATCAATACAGTCCCAGGCAGGAGATTCAACCCTCCCATGAAAGGAAGCATTGCTGTCCTCCACAGCCAGAGGTCCTGGCTGGAAACAAGGCATGTCTCTCCTACAGACCCTGCAGTGACTGTTCTGGCTGGCAATGCTGACAGTGTTACTGGGACCAAACCTAGCTCCCACACAAAGCCAGCGAGGCACACAAAGACACCAGGACAACAGAAAGGTTGTGTGGGCAAAACCAAGGGAAGGGCTGATAAAACCCACCCTGCAGCATTAACCCCCCAGCTCCACGGCTGGGATTCCTGACACCTCGCACAGCAGCCACCAATGTTCCCAAAAAAAAACCACTGCTGAGGCCTTACCAGTCATTAGGAGCCTGTTGAGGTGATAGAAACTTCTTACTTCGGTGCCCAGCTTGAACATCTGCAGAAATGCAGTGGAAGACACAAAATGCCCTTTTTTTTTTGCCCCAGGCTGGGGAGCAACAAGATGCTGCCACTGCAGCCCCAGAGCAACCACAAACTTGTGGCTTTGCTGCTCTCTACCCTCAGAATGGGCACAACTGTGGAATAAGGCAGTTTTGGCCCCCAAAACTGATAGCTTAGTTTGCCCTTAAATGTGCCATGTGGCAACCACCAAGGACAGCCTTGGCACTCAGCAGCAGTGAGGCATGCAAAAGGTGGTGGGGCACAGAGAGCACTGAGCAGCTCCCGCTGACTCTCCTGGCTAATTGACATCCTCTTGCCTCCTTCAACCTCTAATTTTGTTCCTTTTCCTCTCCCTCTTTTGAAAATCAGTCATTATTTATGGATCCTGATAGAGTCAGCACAGTCTGACACTGACACATAAGTCTTAATATCAAACCTCTCAAGGTTTGAATCAAACTTTGCAATTCTTTTAAAGTAGCTGTAGCGGGACAGTTGTGATTAAGCAACTGCATTGTGAACATTGTATGCTTGGCTAATCTTTTGTTTTAAGGAGGAGGGAAGACAATCCCAAGATGAATGGGCTGTCTGTCTGGGAGCCACCAGGAGTGAAGTCAGCAGAACTGAGCATTAACTGGGGGAAAGGTAATTCTGGCAGTGGGAGATTGCAGTCACTGACTCATTGACCTCCTACTCAAAACAGACCCCAGGCAGGCTAATTAGCATGAGAAACAAGAGATTTAACTAGCAAATAGGGATTTGAGTACTAATTTCAAAAAAAAAAAAATGTAATCCCTAAGCAATGAATGCTGATGCCTATGTTATTAAAATGTAATAGTGTAAAGTTTTGATGCCCAGTAAGCCAGCCTTTTGCTCATCTAGCTCCCTATTTTGCACAAATCAGAATGAAAAATGGAAATAACTCACCTTGGTGTGCAAATTGGTCCTATGCACCAATTCAGCTAATGAGCTTACATTTGGGACAACAGTCTGACACTGACACCCCAAGTCAATGGTAATGACTCACAGCACACAAAGGGTGGAGATCCTCTGGGACAGCTGCACTCCCTTTGGAGATTACAGTTATTTCCATACTAAAGAAACAGCTTGTAAGGTGTCTTCTGAAGGAGAATGCTTTTGAGAGGACAAAGTACTGAGAAGTTCTGGAATGTGGTGTTCTGTTCATCATGTTTTTGTTTCATATATTGTACACCCATAACATTTTGGAAACTGGATCCAAAGTCAAGAAAGTCAGAGGTAGACCTAGTACTGTCCTCAACTACCTTTGAATAAGTCTCTTGGTGTGCAAAATTGGGAGCTATTTTTGAAGGCTGTTTGAAAACTTGCTTTATAATCTGCATTTTGGAGTTACAATAATCAGTAATGTCTGGATGTCGATTACCTTAGATGAGTGGCTTTTTCTTGGTCCTCTCTATTTTCTCCCTCTTCCACACATTCTCCCATTTTACTGCTGGATTAATATTTTACTGTGAAACATAATCTTCAATCCAGTGGGTCAGTTTGAGTTTGACAGCAGCACAGAGATTGGAATGTGCCCTCCTTAAACTTTAACCAAAAGCCACAATAAACATGAGAAGCAGGGTGTTAAACAGCAGCAGAGGTAGAGCATACCTTGGATGAGGGCTGATGTGCCCTCTAATATGCTCCTTACACGTCCACACTGTATTTCTCAACAATTTTGTATCTCTGCAAGGCACTCTGCACTTGGTGGCACTCTGAGATCAACACTTCTGTCATCATAATGACAGGGGAAAACGCCGAGCAAACTGAAGTGACAAGTGAAATGTATTATGCTTTCACATATATATGTGCACCATGAGGGACAGGACTGCCATCACCAGCATGAAACCCAGAGGCTGCTGTCACCCGAGCTAAAAGGAGCGCTTCCCTAATGAAAAGTCTTGCCTCCTTGGCAGGCCAGCAGCTGGAGGCAGAGGGACTGTCACACCCCCAGCCAGACCCTCAGTGCAGGAGGCAGGGAGGGCTGCCCAGCCCCGGCCCCAGCCCTGGTATTTGGCTGTCAGGGAACAGGCACTGCTCTGCCTCCCCCACAGCTCTCACCGGGATGCTCTGATTGAGCAATGACACAGCTCAAGTCTGGGTTTAATTCACACTTGCTGAGTATTGTTTTTCTCCGCTCAGGAGTGTGATTGCAGGGTGGAGATAACGCGGTACAGGGGAAACAAAGATATGGAAATGAACCTCCTGCCAAGGACTGTTCCACAGTCATCACCATGCGATGGACTTTGCCGTGGGGCTGTGGATCCCAAGATGGATAGAGTCAATGCACCCTGGTGTCTCATGTGATATAAGCTGGAGGAAAAGCACTTTTACCTACACTGAGGTTGACTGTTTTCCCCATCGCAACAGACATCGCATATTTTTAACAGCATCACTGAAGAGATTGATTTGGAGAGGCAGCCAGCGACCAACCCCACCAGGCACAATCCCTGGGTTCAAAGCACAGCTGCCAGCCCCTGGTGCACGTTGATGTCATGGATGTCACCTCTCTGAGCTGGGGCAGGCAGAGGGAAGGCAGCAGCTCCGTGCCCAGCACTCACACCTGAAATTCCATTTCTCAGGATGGCCATAAGCCATCTTCAGAAATACTCCTAAACACCCAGCTTGCTTTGTAGTGTGGACAAGTGTCTGTGTGAGAGCTCCAGAACCCTGAGGGGAGTTGTGTTTGAAAAAGGAAAGTTACTGTTTATTAAGTTAACTAGTTCTGTTTATTAGGAGGGTGTATTTCACAAACAGGCTTCAAATATCATTTGTTAGATATGTAACTTGCCAAAATGTTAGCAAAATGAACATGAACAAGCCTAACAATCAAACAGATCCTGAAAATCATTATTTTAAAAGGGAATTACTTCAAATTTTGAGCTAAGTAGAAGGAAACAGCCAGGAGTGCTCCAGAGATTAATCTTTTCCTACAGGCTTTCACTTAGGTTGATGAACTGCCTCCATGCTCTATGGTTCCCTGTTACTTTACACTGAATACTTTCCAATGGTAGTTTTCTGGCTTTTAACCAACTTAAAACACAAGTTGTTTCCACAGCTCATCAGGTCTGCTAGTCACACAGTTCTTCACATAAGTCTTTCCATTTTCGCTGGTAACCCACCATTTAATGATCCTTTTAACCTATCTACCATTATATATGTAAGGTGATTGACAAGTAAGCATCTTGAGAAGCTACATAAATTAAAAGCAAAAATCAAATACTTCAATAGATGTAAGAC
The DNA here is from genome assembly GCA_013400575.1 of Peucedramus taeniatus. Lineage (NCBI taxonomy): Eukaryota > Metazoa > Chordata > Aves > Passeriformes > Fringillidae > Peucedramus > Peucedramus taeniatus. The sequence goes on along the minus strand of WBNO01015700.1, from coordinate 114,569 downwards.
CTCTCTTTGGCTCTAAAGTAGCTTTGCCACTTATCTTTCAAATTCCTGCCAACGTAATTGCTACATTTTGCCTTACAAGAAGCTCACTTTCTTGCTAGCACAGGAAATGTAGTACTTGGCTTTCTTGGGATTCAAAGCTTTTTGGTGTCCAGTTCATGAATGCTCTGTTTTCTAAAGGCAAAAAAGGAAAGTTACGATCATTTCACTTACCTTTCTGCCTAAAAAGGTGAAAGCTCAGTTGCTCTTTGCCAGCAATACAAAGGTATTGAAATACCAAATTGTCAAGGCTGCATCGTATCCCCAGCTTAATGAGGCTGAGATTGGGAGCTCAAGAGGGATATCAGAGACTGTCTGGGATGGAGACAGATGGGACAGGATATGGCTGCTTATGAAAACACAGAATTTAGATGTGTAGAAACACCTACAAATGTGCTGGGTTTGTCTGCTCCCTTTACATCCAAGAGGGATTTGTCCAATACAGCATTTGGAATCAGGGGCTGTGGTTCACTTCATCCTGGAAGATACACCTGCACCCAGGCATGACACAGGCCTCACAGACCTGCAAAGCAAGAGCAGGATACTTTAGGGCACCTCAGGAGTCAGTGGGTGCCTACCTGGGGCAGTAGAGTCAAGCCCTAGATTTTCAATGTCTCCAAAGGGAGCTTGGACTCCTGCAGGCAACTGCACGTCAACTACACTTGAACACTGAAACACGGTCATGCAAGAATAAGTTTTCTACTTTGACCTTTTAAAAACAAAGTCTTTTAAAAATACCCCACACTCTCTGTGAGAAGCCCACTTCTTAGAGAAAGGTGGTTCTCTTCTTTTTACAACTAAGCACTTGCTTTGGTCTGTCCTTGAATCACATAAAAGAATTTTCTACTGCACATTTTCAAGTTTGTCATGTGTAGATCAACAGGGTGCTGGAAACAGCAAGGCTATCCAGGGAAATAAAGCTTAAAAAATACCTTCAGATGAAGGAAATAGCCACTTTTTTGTAATGAATACAGGAACATGCTGGAGAAAAGGGATGCAAACAAGGCCAGTCTTTCAGGTCACCTAATTCCAAAACCTGGAGATAAGAATAAGTTTCTGCACACACACTCACAAAAAGAGTGGCTTAAAAATAACTATTGAAAGGTAAGACAGTACAGCTTTTCTGCTCACAAGCTCATGTCATACATGTGGGGCTCTGTTAACACAGTTTTTATTAAGGGTATTTTTTTATCTGATAGTGTATCTGTGTTGTTGAAATATTTGTTAATGATCTTTTGATCTGTAGGCAGAGGCAGGAAATGCAAACATGGTGGAAGCCCTTTGTCTTGACAATAGCCATGAATCCACATGTGAGCTCCAGCCTGCTGCCCTCCAGGGCAGCCCAGTTTACTCAGCTGCACAGGAGAAGCACCAGTGCTTTGGGAGGCAGCATGGTTTGGGGATTTTTCTCCAGGTCCATGGCTTCACCTGGCTCTGTCAGGTCTTCAGGACTGCATCAACACTGATTTGGTTATGAATGCATGATGTGATCATGCACTAACACAGACAGGGTAATATCAGTCACAGAAGCATCCCCACAGATGTTTTTGACATTCCAGTTATTTCCCATCTTTGTCTCATCTCCATTCAGAGGCTTGTGCCTACCCATCGACTCCTGATCTTGCTGTGTTGGCCTCCCCACCTGCTCAAAAAGGGAGAAAAAAGCAGCAAGTGGTCCTTGCACACCCCGGGCACAGGGAGTAAGCCACGATTCTCTGTCATCTGCACTGCAGATATTCCAGGGCTGTTTTAGGAGCTAGAGCTCCAGCATCAGCCAATCTTTCACACAGCAGAAGTATGGCCTGGGGCCCACTGATGGCCCCAGAAGTATGGCCCATTGCTGCCATCAATTGTAGATCTACTATATCTTGACCACTACAGACAGCACATCACCCTGTTGGAAATACCCTGTACTCCTGATGCAGAAGAGTGCCAGTCTGCTCACCTGAGGATGTGGATCTTCATGGTCCTGGGCTCAGAGCAGAGCAGCCAGCAGCTTTGTAGTGTCAGTTCACCAATGCCCAGCCTCAATCCCCACACAGATACAGATAACTGCTTTCTTCTGAAAGCTCAAATCCCATCCCCACTGCCCCATGCAGGTGCTAACCATCAGCATCCTTACCAAGAAGCCTACAAGTCATGCTGTCATCTGCTGCCCCTGCAGCTCGCTCCCCCTGTCCCAGCCCAGGCCTCACCACCCCTCCCATGTAAGCAGCATGTCTGACTGGCTTGGAGCTGTTGGGAATGGACATCCCTCCAAGTGAAGCAGTGGTTATCACAGTCACAATTTCTTCTTAGACTGAGGCCTCACCAGTCACTGCCAAATTGACTCACAAAATCTTTCACAGACAAGGTGCTGGCAAACTGTGGAACCCCGTTCTTCCTCCAACAAGAAGAGGTACTTCATGTACCTGTAGTGACACCTAGGGTGTAGTGATGATGACACTTGCTGATTTCACCACCACTTCTGTCACCTCAGCAATCATCGTGTTCCCTAGGAGACCAGCCTTGTTGTCATTGCCCAGCTGATGCTCTCAAGCACAGATTTTGGTGGCCAAAGGCCATCTGGCACTAACTACAAAACCACAGAGAACTGAGGAGGCTGCCTAGATCGCCGTGACCGAACTGCAGCACACACACCATGGGAAACTGTGGGGAGCAGATGCTGAGTGGGTGGAAGCTGACTGGATGCTGGGAATTGTACTTGCCCAGCCAGCTGACCATCCTGGACACAGCTTTGGTCATGATGTGACCTTACAGAAGATGGTGGCATGCATCATGTCACCTTAGACTCTGTTCAAAAATCTAGTGAGAGAAGGAAAGACAGCAAGGGAAGCACAGGGAGCATGAAGGGAAGAGGCATCCTGCACCAGCAGTATCAGGAAGATGCTGTAATTCACACAGGTCTGCTGTACACCACTCAGGTCCTGAATCAAGAGTAACTAACACCTGAAAAATAAGCAACCCTCCCCTCTCGTGCTCAGTTCTTTAAAAACTGTAGTGCTGTATGAGACAGTCTGCAATATTAGAAGCAGCAAGTGTTACACTCAGACTTTTTAGAATACGCTTCCTACATAGATTACTCCATTGCATTCCCTTGCTTCATTTTAGGAAATAAACTTCAATTAAATGTGAAGCATTAAACTCATGTCCATTAGGCTGACTTTCTGTACTCACAGTGGTCCAATAGTCTGACAAACACATTGTTGTGGTGTTTATTCCAACAGACTTGTCTGAATTAGATAATCCATCTCAGAAGGAGCAGATCATAAGGCTGGAAGGGCCTCATCCATTCCCTAGCCTCAAGGCAGGGTCACCTACAGCTATGTCACTTCTGACAAATATTTGTTCAATCTGTTCTCAGAGTTCTCCAGTGATGGAGATACCTCATCTTCCTCAGACAGCCAATTTCCCTGCTTCATTTCCTTCAGCAACAGAAAGCTTTATTCACTATCTAACCTGAATCTCCTCATTTGCTACAATTGGGTCATGTTGCTTTTCATCCCATCTACCACCAACAAAGAGAAAAAAAAATGCCCTATTCTTTGCAACAGCCTCTGAACCCTTACCATCTGACAAATATTCCTTTGTATTCTGGTTATGTCTTGCCCATAAGCAGATTGCAGCTATTTGGATATTGCAATGTGAAAAATTTCCCTTAAAAAGTCATGCATTTTAAAAGCTTCCACTGTGCAAACTGCTGCTGTGCTGCATTTGCTTCACAGACCTCCTGAGACCCCTTCTTCTCAGCTCAGCCACGGAAGGAGGCACTAATACTCCAGTCTCTGCTGAGAGTGTTTGCTGACAGCAAACTTCAAATTTGCTTAATATTAATAATTGTTGAGTAAACTTTGGCTGCACAAAAATATATGGAAAGCAAGCCAGAAAAGTTAGCTGTAGACAGACACTTGCTGTTCACTGGAGGAAACCATGCACTGCAAAAGATGGCATTTAAGAGCAGTCTTTACTTCCTACCTGCATCCTCATCCAGGGTCTGCCTCCTGAGATTCTCAGTAATCTCCATCTCCTGACCCATCAGCCTTCTCCTCGAGACACCATCAACAACCTCATCTTCAGTGTCTGCCTCAGGCCCCAGCAGTGCCACTGCATAGGCCAAACTAGCAAGTTTGGCACTGCTCAGCAGGGCAGATGCTGCTCTACCATCATGATATGTAATGGTGGCAGCACTTCCAGGCTCATCTCACTAGTTAGCCAACACTCAGGTGGGGTTTATTTCACCTAGTTTTGGCCACCCAGAAAAGAGTCAGCTGAGCTACTCATGTAATCTTGTTCACAGCACAAGGGCACAAATGACCCCCTGTACAGGGATGTGTCTCTCTGTACTGGTTATGGAAGCGATTAAAGAAATTCCATTTCTACTGAAGAGAAATAATTTCCCTCATCAGTGCCAAAGTCATTGGACTTCACACAGTTTCTAGCAAAATTCAAACAAGAAGCAGTGTTTGAAGAAAATACTACTATCTCACACCTAACAATGGAAGGGTCAAGGTCAGCATCAAAGCCTCACTGCATAGACAATTACTTTTTCTTCAGATGCCTGTTTTTCTGTGGATCTCAGTGCACAGGGAGCCTGAGGCCCATGAATTGCAAGTGAAAAAGACCATCAACTTCACCTCAGGTCAACGGGAATAGAAGACAAGAAACCAGCCTACATTCAGTAAATAGTTCAGAATTACATGCTTTCTTATTATTCCTCTGCAGCTGGGTGCCTATTATAAGAAGTACTTACAAGTTTTAAATGCCCCACACAGCCTACACTTAACTATCAGAGCATTCTTCAACAACTCTTATTCCTGGAGAGAAGTATTATGAGAAGCACACAACTTAAGAAAGGATGTGTTTACCAGGAAAAAAAAAAATTACCTTTAGCAGCAAGAGAAATCTCTGATGAATATATCTGAGCTCCAGGTTTTACAGCTAATTGTTTTTCATATGCCTCCCATATATGTATGAAAAAGTTGATTTTTGGTGAAGTACATAAGCCCTGGACATAAATAACCATTTATCTTTAGGTGGCATTTTCAAATATCCCAGGAAGGCACAGATTAGGAAAGGAGAGCAGAAGTGACTCAGCTAGCAATGAGTGGCAATCCAGCAGGTCCAGCAAGTCTAGGACTAACTGGTGCAATAGTGACAGCCCTTCTCATTTGAGGTGGTTGTTAATTACACAGAGGTGGCTTTGACTAATTCTCTCCATACTTGTTCAATCAGACATGTTCAGCCTGACATCAACCTTACATGTTCTTTACCCATTCTCTCAATTACTTTTAGTCTATCCCTGATCACTTCTTCCCCTTTCTGACCTTGATATGGAGAAAAGCAGAGAAAGTGCAAAAGAACCAGGACTGTCCTCCCCCTGAAAATATGTACAAATATGTACATGAGGGGAAGAGGAGGGGCAGGCACTGATCTCCTCTCTCTGGTGACCAGTGACAAGGACATGAGGGAAAGGCCTGAAGCTGTGTCAGGGGAGGTTTAGGCTCGGTATTAGGAAAAGGTTTGCCACTCAGAAGGTGGTTGGGCACTAGAACAAGCTCCTCAGGGAAGTGGTCACAGAACCAAGCCTGACAGAGTCAGGGAAACATTTGGAAAATGTTCTCAGGTACATGGTGTGACTCTTCGGGGTGGTCCTGTGCTGCGACAGGAGTCAGCCTTTGATGATTCTTGTGGGTCCCTTCCAAATCAGGATATTCTATGATTCTATGTAGCTTCTGATATTTGATTAGTTTTGATGGCACCTGCTGGCAGACCCAGGATATGCCACTGCAAAGCAGAGAGGAGCCAGCAGACAGACACAGACTGTCAACAGGAATACATGACAGAACCCAAAGTAAGACAGAACTGAAAGGATAGGTCCTGATGAAAATCGTGATGTGTTGAGAGGAAATTATCTCCACCCAGCACCCGAACTTGTTTCTGTGCTGCTGGAAACAAGACTTTAACTGTACTACATACAAATAGAGAGGAACACTTCAGCAGCACAACATTACCCAGAGTCAGAAATCTGAGGAGAGGCTCCAGGCTGAAGCCCAGCTGAAAGGCAGAAAGCACATCTGTGTGGCAGTAGAACATCATGGGTCTCGATACAGCTGCACGATGTATCTGTCAGCTCCTTCAGACATGAGAACCACGGCCTCTGATTGTGCAGGACTGACAGAAAAATCCACGCTTGGCACCACCTGCTAGGAGCGGAGTCTGTGCTGCCTGCTGGTACTGCCACCATCCTGAGCACCAGCAGGACATGTGGCAATGGCTACAGGGCACTGTCCAAGCAGGCACAAACACCACACACATGGTACCTGTGTCAGGATTAACTCAGTGTAGCATTCCTTCCCTGTTTCCTGAATCACCTCCCTTTATCCTTCTGCTTGGAATTAGTGGCTAACCCTGAAATTGGAGTGAGACACTGAACCCCCTGGACAGCCTGAAGTGAGGAGCCAAGGGACATGGTGGAAGGACCACAGGCAGCCCTGCCAGTCTCTGCTTGTCTCTCTCCACTCGGGTGCAAGGGTACAAGGAAGACAGGGAAGCTTAAAAGTATGGTACCACTAAGGGCTGTAAAACTAGCAAGAAAATAAACTTACAAACTACTGCTGTGAAGAATTTAATTACTTTTACACTACGTTCTAAAATTTTGAGGCTTTATCTGTTCTTATTTTTCAGCACTTGGAGAACTGCTATGAATCCTGGTTTCTAGGAACACTTTGTTCCTTCAGAGATGTGGCAGATAAAAGAGAGATGCAATTTGCCTCATCAAGAGAAGTGTATGCGAGATCCTAATGGAAAAGGCTCAGGGAATGTGTCTGTCAGAGCAAAGAGTAAAGAAAATAACACCAGCAGAGCTGACTGATGCCTCTTTCCTGAGATCAACGTTCAGTGATAGGCATACTTGGAATGTCAATCCCAAAATGTATGCCACTGTTGCTGCAGTAGTTTCCCTGAAATTTTTACCTAGGGAATTCAGTGGCACTTCTGAACCCATAGTCCCCAGTGCATAGCAATCCTCACAAACATGCAAATTGTTTTAAGCACTCAGGATGGAATGAAAATTTATTTTGTGCTTCACTACAACAGCTAAGGACTGAGTAGACATTAAGGCCAATGCCAAACATAACTATAAACAGTGTCTGGGATTCAGGAGATGTTTGAGCACACAAAAAGTTCGGACACTCAGCCATCCAACACCACTAGTCCTTGCTTCCAGCTCCTAAGGCGAGCTCAGGAGTTCTCTGTCCCTCTGCAAACTTCCCCTCCAAGACAGGAACCATACTGGAACAGTCCCAGGTGTTCTCTCTTGAACCAGATCTGGGATTTGTGCTCTATGGCAAAAACTGACACAGTGTCCTGGGTGTGCCAGCAGGCCACCAGTATGAATGTCCAAGTAGATGGAATCTGCTCTGGTAGATAGTAGGCAGGGAGAAGGGAATTGGTAGGTAGACCATGGTAGACCATGAATATCCATTCACCTCTGCACCCCAAATCCTTGCAAGGCAATCCATGAGGAAGGTACACATAGAAGCCTGAGACTTCAGAACTGAAGGGCTGACCTTCGTTGTTGAATTGGTGATTTAGCACCAGGCACCAAAACAGGTCACATCTCAGGTGCAAGTGGGGAATCCCACTGGAGAGCAAGAAATCTGGGCAACAATCTCACTGAAAATCAAAAGTGACTGGGTAGAGAGTGTTTTAAATTTAAAAAAAAATCCCCAAATGTAATGAACTTTAAAGGAATGAAAATTCAGTTTTATGGAGATAGAAAAAAGAAGATGCTCTTCCATCTCAGAAGAAACAAGAAAATGAGGATTTGTTGAGGTTTTCTTGTTAGTTTAGAGTGGCTTTTTGAAACTTTTTATTTTGTTTTTCTAGCCATTTCCTCTTTGTTCATTCTATATTGCCATCATTAAATGGCAGTGGGGGGACAAAGCAGAAACTGTGTGAGGAGAGAAAACAGTGAAAGTGTGACTAAATTGTGGCTTAATAACTGAGCCATGATAACTATTTGAAGAACTGCACTTATTCTATATGTTTGTTGTTTCAGGATATTTAATTTAAAAAAAAAAAAAAAAACTTCAAAATATATTTCTGACTTCCAAACAAACCTGGTGTTTATTTGACAGGCTGAACTGTCTTTGTTGTTATCTGCAGTCTGTGTTTTTGTAATTGCATAGAATTGAATACTTACTGAAACCACACCATAGGAAAGGCAGAAAAGGCAGAAAATGCTATCACTGAAGTAACAATGTACTCTCAACAAGGCATATCTCACAATCTCTGCGTGTTAAGTTTCCAAAACACCCAGGTATTCCAAAGGCCTGCATGGAAATAGTTAACAAAGCTGTCTCCCTCCATGGCAGATCACATTTTAGCTCTCTTGAGCAAGCAAATCCCAAGAGAAAATTCTGCCTTAAAAAATCATGATGAAGATGAAAAAGTCAGCCCTTTCAGTTGTTTGAAGCCTGAGCTTTAAAGCCAATTATAATTCAAATTATAAATACAGTCTATTTCTGTCTCACATTTTAAAGAACTGTGAAACGCCAGATGGCTTTTCTGTCGCTGTGCCCTGCCATATAAAATATATTTTTACGGTTTCTGATCTCACTACAAATAGGGCATGAGAATGATAAGCTGTTAATGTAAAAATAATTTTCCGTGTGAACTTGCCGTGTCTGGAGGCAGTTTCTCAGCAAGCTGGGAGATGCCCTGCTTTTCCACCACTGGATGGCATTCAAGGGCCATAAATACACACACTGGGAACTGCAGCAAAAGACAATTAAAACACAAAGTGTCCAAAGCCTTCGGATTCTTGGTAATGCTTCTGTAATATATTCATGCTTTCAAGGTTCCCAGGAAATAAATCTGGAAAGATAAAAAAACAGTTTCGGAGGAGAAAGGAGCTTTCCTCTGAGACGAAACTGAATATGCATGTAGGATGTGGGACAGGAGATCTGAAAGCAGCATTCCAATTAGGAGAATCCAACAGTCATATCTCGGCACCTCAGTCTACATCAACATTAATACAGGTTGGCAGGAAACAATTCCATGTGTCTCGTGTTTTTCCTACCCAATATGGATCCAACAGGGAGAGAAAAAGTGAAATGTATTAATTTGACCTTGGGTCTACACAGACACAATGCCCCGGTCGTGCAACACCTGCACACACAAAAAGCTCTTTAAAGCATTTCTGCCTTTGTATTCATTCTTTAAAGCTCGGCCCCGTCCTGCCGCCAGGCAGCATCATTAAATCCACCCCATCTCACAGCGGAGCGGCTGAGAGGAGGCTGGGCTGGAGACCCCCTGGGGCCCCTTCCCACCTGAGCCGCCCCGCACTTCCAGCCCCTCATTAAGAATAAAGACAGACTGACATTTCTCATCGATAAGAAGAGCCCCCCACCGCGGTGGCGGTATTTGTGGGGGTGCAGCCGTAAGGGTCTGGGAGTGCGAGTAGGGTCGGGATTGCAGGGAGACAGCTGCTATTCCACAGCAGCGGGTGTGCTCGGGAGGCAGGGATGGGCTCTGGAGCAGACGAGCGTCTCCCAGGTCTGAGAGAGCGCAGCGCGCTTCGGGCAGGCGGCACTCGCTGAGTTCCACCAGTCAACACCTTTCAAGGAATGCACAGCCTGCACCTCTGCCGTACTAAGCCAAGTTCGGAAGAGGAGAGATGGCAGAGCCGCGGCCTCTGCTGTGTAAAGACGGAGTAGGAGCAACAAAAAACTCATCAGGAAAAGCTGTGATATTCTGGGCAGCCAGTGTTGCTGCCAAGTCTGTAGGTTTTGCTATGAAGTCTAGCTAAGAATTTTTGTTCCCTCTTTAATTTTTTTAAGTCTGCCTTGGGAAATCAGCGTGTCTGCTGCTTGCTGAGAGTGTGGTTGGTGGTGGTGATCTGGCCTCTCTTGCCCAGAGGTGTTGGTGTTTCTCAGGCTGTGCTGGTCAGGGTGTTTGTAGTGATGTGCTCAGGACTCTGCTGCAGTTTCGTTCTCTTTGGGGTATGATGGCAACAGGATATGTTTCCTTCAGGTGAAGATTTAACTCAGGGGACAGGTGCCTGCAGGTAAAAAGGGAAGAGGTCTAAGAATGCCTAAATTAAAATGTGATCTCCAGCTATTACAGTGGAGATAAAAAGAAGTTGTCATGGCTTATTCTTCCTATTGCAGTGAATGTGTCTGTGGTATTCAAGTACCTCATAAAAATATATATACTATATAATTAATGCATTATAGAGTATTTAATAAACATATAAATGTATATTTGTATATTGTATGTTATATATATAAATATTCGTGTCCCTAGAGATGTGTCCTTTGTTCAAAGAAGATCCCCAGCAGCATGTGGGGTACAGTCCTCACAAGAGCCTGATGGAATCTTAGCACCCAGCCTCAGACAGCTTTTAGGGGTGCTTGGTTGCTGTTTGTCTGGAGAGTCTCACGTGGGTCCCTGGATCTATATGATAATGTGTAATTACCTCTCCAATGTACCTTATGAGGCCTAAAAAGAAAATAGAGGAGTTACAACAGTCCTGCCTGTACAACCTCGTTCTCCCAGCCTGGGCACTGTTGTTGAAAGCAGGGCTTGAGGGCAGGGAGAGCTCAAGGGATTGCTCCCAGGGAGCAATCTTCTGGTCTTCTTTCGTAGCAGTCTGCTGAGAAGACTCTTATCAGATCCAGATCTTGTCCAAACACTCTTCCTGTAAGGCCTATTTTATCTTACCTGAAGAGGTGGAAGCAAGTGGAGTGGTTATCAGTCCTAAACCACTATCGACCATGCACAAGATTTTCTACCCAGCCCATTGAAACGAGGTTTTACAATAAGAGAAGAAGAACAACTTTTTCCCTTCCTGTAGAAGAAAACAGTAACAATGTTTTTGACGCTTAGTAGCACAGTGTAATGAAAAACAGAAGAAATAGGAAACATCAAGGGCAGAGTTTTAACTCTAAGTATCAAAACACTGACTCTGAATTGGGCTTTAGAAACTACAGAGCACAGTTCAAATACAAAATTATTTCCCTACAGAGATTATGCACACAACAAAGGCACTGTGTTCTATGTGACACATTCCTCAGGTAAGAATCCCAGCATTATCTTTGCCTCATGGCCATTCTCTAATCAAGCAGCTAAAAAGGAACAAATCTTCCTCATTACCTACACTACCCCTCACAGCCATATGGACGCCCAGAATCACATCAGCCACCGAGATCACTTGTTCTGTGGTCATCACCTTATGCCTGTGAGCCCTTTTACCCAGACCAACAGCCAGGGACTCAATTTGTTCTTGAGGTGATCTGCAACACAACCCCTGGATGGATCCAGAGCATAACCACTGGACTCGTTCGTGTTGTCACCAGCTTTCTCTTCCCAAGCACTTCACAGAAATCTGTTGCATCCATGGCTCCAGCAAAAAGCCCCTGGGCTGATGCTGCACCAAGGATGGAGAAAATAAAGAGCACAGAAAAGCAAGTTGTTATAGTAAATAGCATCATGCTGTCTCCATGTTTATTATTCTGAACACTCTGCTGGTTTTCAGTCTCCTCACTGCTAGACCACATGTCTAGAGCAAAATTATCTTTTCTCTTCTGCTTGGGACAGAAATTATTCAGTAATGCTAAAGAACTAGAAGAGATGCTTATGAGGAATACTGTTGCACTATGAAACTCTGAATCATTGCCCCAGCGATGGTTAATGCCTCATGCCAAAGGAAAAGGAAAAAAAAAATTAATAAAACCTATCACAAACAAGTATTTGATCTGACCAAAAAGCAATAAAAAGACCCCACTCCTTCTAATGCCTACAGGGCCAACATCTTGAGCAAGGGATTTGTTTATGCTTCCCATTATCTTTGCATTTATGGCTGTAAATGTTACTAATGGCTATGCAATTACCCATCTCTTTTAAGCATTAACTTAGAGCTCTCTCAGACTTCTACTTCCAGCTCTGTGCTTGGAGGCCCCATCAGCTGGAGCTGTTTCCCCTGGGCTCTCAGGCAACTGTGCACCCTTATGTCTTCCAGTAATACATGGCTCAGTGTTCTGCCCTTTTATTTATTTTGTGACTTTTCAGAATTGCTTTGCTGTTGTATCCTCCTCTGGGAGTACATTTACATGAAAGGAACATTATGAACCACTTAGTATAAAGACTTAAAAGAAGTGAAATGACAAACACATGTAAAAACATAGTTATTCCAAATCAAGCTAACTCAAAAACCTGAAGGGGAAAGAAAAATCATTCTCCCTTCATGCCTTCATCTAGCCTTACCTTACTTAAATTAATAAGTGCACACTTGTGTTAAGGAGTGAGAACAAGGAATAACATTCTCCATCCCTGCCTGCTGAGGATGACACCTGATGGACCTTTGCACTCACTAGAGTATCACTATGAAGAAAATGGGCAGAAAACAATGATGGGGAATAAAATGGAAATGAAAAATAAAACAACAAACGGAGAAACAGAACATGTTGGCTTTTCCTCTTTGAACACTGATTCCCTTAGCTGTGACTGCATGGTAGAAGTTAGTGTGGTCATACAGGCTAGCAGTGACTTACTACAGTCATTTCTGGAAGTAGGAGAAACAGGAATAGGAGCTGTTTGGAGTGGTGGTTTTGTTTCTGGACTGACCCTTCCCTAGGCTGTCTCCATGCAGAGGTGTAGGAAGTTCAAACCTTGCTGTCTCTGAGCCAAACTACAACTAGTCTTGCACCAAAAGAAAATACCCTAACAAAATTTTCAAGAAATGAAAACTGACTCTGCTGTGAGGAAACCTGACTCCAAACCCTGCAGCAGGGTAAAGGCAGTCTTAGCAACCACCAGGGGATTGTTCAATCTGTCTCAAGCAGCAGCTTGAGACAGATTGAACTGGATACTAAGACTTGGGGTGTTTTAGTATTAAAATACTGCAGAAAATGGAGACATGCCAAAATAATGCCTAAATAGTGTTTTTAGAGAAGTTTAAGTTGCCACAACATTGGAGAAAAAGTTTCTTTTACAAAGTCAAAGCTAGCTGAAGGATAAGAAACAAAGGATAAAGCTAACTTGCACCTTTTATTTTCAAGAATCAGTTTTACTCAACATATTAATCAGAAAACTAGAGAAGGAAATCCTCTGTGACATTTCCAGATTCATAGATTGTACTAAACCCCTGTTCAGGCAGCCAACACTTGTGCTGAAGGTGAAGAACCCCAAAAAGACCAGACAAACCAAAATGGTCAAACAGATGTCAGATAAACTTTGGAGCATATAAATATAAGTTAATGCATATAGGGAAAAATAAGCCAAACCACAGATGATGCCAAATGCAGAACTGGAAGCAGCATGTCAGAAAAAAAATCTTATTAGTCATTATGTACAAGTCTCTGGTTTTACAAGTCTCTGAACAGCAATATAATCTAAAACAGTATCATGAAAAAGGGTACCAGAGCAAGACAGAGGGCATCCTTTTGCTGCTACATGTAACTTTGGTATTACCACACTGGAGTACAAGTCAGAGTCTGCTCTCTGCATCTCAGGAAGGGTGAAGTAGAGTTAAAGCAGGAATGGGGAAAACCAACCAAAATGATCAAGCAGCTGCTTTACGAGGAAAACCCTAAAAATGCTGGGTTTGTCCTCTTTGTGATAGAGAGGACAGTGCAAAGAACAGGAACAGCTGAATATTACAAAATAATTAAGGGAGTATCTAGAAATTTGTTTAAAATAGAGTAAGTAATTTTTATACTTTTCTAACTTGTTGTGACAGGAAGTTATGAAAGCGCATAATATCAGCAAATTCAAACCAGAGTGGACAAATTAATACAAAAGAAGTGTATGGGTAGGTACAAAACCAACCAGGCAGAGATGAAATCCCTAGAGCCCCCAGTAAACCAGTGTGGATACTGGCACATGTGGGAGTGATTCTGTGATATTGTGGGAATGGCACAAGGGAAACCAACTGCAAGAAATGGCCAGTCCTGTGATCCCATAAACAGCATCTGATACTGCCAGAATCAGAAACCAAGTGCTTGGGCTAGAAGGAAGACTGATTTGACCTGAAAGACATTTCTTCTGCTTTTAAACCATCAAAATTATGAAGAAAGACAGATTATTTTAAGAACAAATTATGAAATTTATAAGCCTCATAGTCTCAAGAAATTAACACTGAGCTGAAGTCCTCTCCCAAAGCAAATTTCTTGACCTTTTGTTTCCCTCAACCAAAAGAACAGTGGTTTCTTTCATACCCCCAGACCCAGAATGCTTTGGCAGAGCAGTAACTGTTAGATTTATTGCTTACACAAGTGCAGATAATGAGGTGGCATCTAACTCCAACCTGACAGCAGACCAAGTGCTGGGTTAACATATGTCAGAGACATGGGAAACTGCAGAGCATCAGGGAAACCCCTTAAATAGTGAAATCCTCCAGACACCTGTTATAACAGACACCTGGTTAACTCTTAGTTTTATTTCATCACCAAGTGAGTTTACAAGTTTCCTGGCATCATCTCCAAATCAATCTTTTTCCACGGCAATCTTCACTGATGCCCTTCCCTCCACTGCAAGAGACTCCTGCTATGTATGCATATATTTAAGTGAATTCCAATTTAGTAAGGAGCTGTTACCCAGCTGTAAAAGGGAGACAGCCTGTGCTTTTCCAGAACAAGCCCTAGGATAACCTCTTTCCCCCTCATCATTATTTAAAAACACTGTTTAGGTGGGGTTAAAGGAAGGAAAAGGACTGCTCACTTGGAATTTCTCAGTCTTGCTAGGAGTAAGAGGTCTGGTCTGAAATGTCAATTCATTAAAATCCTTACAGCTCGAGAGCTTTATCTTTCTGCCAAGAAGATGCCCTTCCTGCTCTCACCAGCTGTGGACTGGAAATCACAGTACCTAAGAACCACTAAAAGGTTTTTCAGCCTGGCACCTGGAAGCAGTGAGCAACTCACATTGATTGTCTGTCCACACAGGTGTCCAACAGCTGCTCCTCAGCAAATGTTTAACCCTCTGATCAGTTTTGAGTATTTTTGGGTAAAGGGTATTGTCCTCAGCCCTTGGAAGGTCTTAGCAGCTCTGTGAAAATAAACACCTACTAATGGCAAAATATAAAAATTGGGATGTGACTGAAAAGAAGTTGGTAGCATCCTTAAGAAAACATGCTGGATGGACAAACAGCAGCCCTGGCTCTGGCTAATGGCTCTGCAGCAGCTCAGGAGGGCACCTGATAGGACCACCAGGGAGAAGGAAGAGGGGTTTGCTGAGGACATGGCAACATGGATTTTCAAAGAGATGTTGTACAGATAGTCAGGAAATCAAGCTTCACTAGCCCCTCTGCTCACAGAATGCATTTGTTATTAGAACTGTGGTGATGTAAGTTTATATAGGTCACTGTGACAGCAAAAAATATCTCATTTTTATCTTCAGTCTGCTTGATCTTCAGCATTTTTAATCCACAGTATCAGTCTGACTGATTCATTGTTACTTATAAACCACACTGACAAAGACTTCATTTTATCTCCATGCACAAATACCCTGTTCCTAAAATATAGAAGATGTACATTGGCTATCTACATAAACAAGGGATTAGTTTTTCTTCTGATTTTATGACATTGTCTGTCTGTGCCCTCTTGAATATATATGACCAAGTGAGCCTTTATTTCAGCCATTTTATAATGCAAGGAAACTGTATAGTGCTTTTTTCTAGTTTTTCTTTTTTATTGCAAATATGGTATTTAATCCCTACAAATATAAATCAAGATAGCCTTCCAGTACTCCTATTCCTATCCCATTTATTCTTTATTATGGGCCACTGTACTAGCTTCCTAATAACATGCAGCATTGTTTTTTCTAGCCCTGACTGTAAGTGGGTCCACTGATCTACCATTGCCACTCTTCCAACCATGGCCTGGGTTTTCACTCTTACTTTCAAATGTAAAGAAACATATTCTGACAGAAACTCATTCTGACAGCTACAATGACCAAAGAAAATGTATTTGAATAATACATCTTTAAGATGTAAAGGTTGGCTGTTGAATCCTGTGGTCTCCAGGATCCAGGAATCTCTCCAGGCTGACTGGTGCAGCCCAGCTGTGGGCACATAGGGACTCTCCATCCCAGTCTGTTGGACACAGCTCCTGTCCTTGTGTGCAGGTTTTTCCAGCAGAAAAGATGAGCATTTGTCCCAGAGAGGCACCAAGAGAACTGCAAAGAGGTTACCCAGCAGACCACTGCCTTCAGCCACACTCACATAAGCACAAACCCTCACCCTCCTCCCCTCCAGCTGATAAGGACTGAAATCCTCTATGAAAACATATGTGTCCTCACTTTTGAGATTCATGAGCACAGTTACATTCACAGATCCTTGAATATCAGCTCAGCTTGTAATGACCTCTAAAACCCATGCCTGGGGTCCCTTACCTAGACCAAGTGGGTCTCCTCCTGCTCTCTAGACATTCTAGCTTCAAGTTTGCTAGCAAGAAAATGTGTGGACATTTTACACATTCATCTCACAAGCCTCTCCACAGCCATGGATTCCTTGAATTTAGCACAGCTTCTCTGTCCCCCCATGCCCAGACCCTGTGTCCCCTTATTCAGCATGACCTCAGACCTTGAGTCCTTCCAGGTTCAGGCTTCCTCCTGCTCATCAATGAATCCAGCTTAAAATTTGCCCTACAATTACACATACGTGCATACAGGATTAAATTAACCAGGGGAAAAAGAAGCATACTTTGTTATTTACATGTGCTAATATTTAAACCTCTCCCACATAAATATACACCCTTGTCCCTCCAATTGCTGATGACTTGACCTACCCACTGTCCCTCCAGTTGGGACAACCCTGGTGTTTAGAAGAAAATAATTTCATCCCAGATGATGAGTGTTCTCTTTTAGAATGATAGAATCATTTCAGATGGAATAGACTTTTAAGATCATCTAGTCTAACCATTAACCCATCCCTGCCAAGTCCCCTACTTAATCGCGTCCCTAAGTGCCACATTTACACGTCTTTTAAATACCTCCAGTGTTGGCGACTCCACCACTCCCTGGGCAGCCTGTTCCAGCACTTAGCAAGCCTCTCTGTGAAGAAATGTTTCCTAATATT
The DNA here is from genome assembly GCA_013400575.1 of Peucedramus taeniatus. Lineage (NCBI taxonomy): Eukaryota > Metazoa > Chordata > Aves > Passeriformes > Fringillidae > Peucedramus > Peucedramus taeniatus. Next base: position 97,459 of record WBNO01015700.1, on the reverse strand, counting down.
CAGTCTAAACATCCCCTGTTGTAACTTGAGGCCACTACCTCATGTCCTGTTATTTGGGGAAAGAGACAGAGCCTCACCTGGCTACAAGCTCCGTTTGGGCAGTGGTAGAGGTTGGTACGGTCTGCCCTGGCCTTATCGCGCTGGCATATTGATCTCGCAGCTGCTGTCACCAAGATCTGTGGGTTCTTTCTCCAGTCCACTTGGGCCTTTCAGCGCTCACACACGGGATACAAAGCTTTGCCCAGTCCCCAAGCACCCAGGGCACCGACAGCAGGCTCATTCCCCCCTCCCACCGCTTAGGAAGCCCAGGATGCTCCCCACTGCCGTGCCATCCCTAATGGCCCATCAGCCAGAGGCTGAAGGTCTGTCCTCTTGTTTCCCTTACCACCTGCTGATAAATTTGTGTATCTGCGTGCTTGTTCCATCCCTTTCCTTGTTATGTGTTGCTACTCCTAAACTGAAAAGTTAGAGCCAGAGGACTTAAAGAGGTCGGTGCTCCCCCACTCCACACAGCTCGCAATACACGCCCTGCGAGCTCTTGGTGCCTGAGGGGGAGAGGGATCCGTGAGTTGAGGAGTTCACGACTAAAAGGCTTGGTAAAAGCAAGAGGGGAAAAGCAGCTGAAAAAACGCCAGGCATCCTAGCAGGACACAGGGCTAGAGCNTTTTTTTTTTTTTTTTTTTCTATGGTTTACAACCCGAAATATGGAAGTTGATTCAGAAGTTGCAAACAGAAGTTTATTGCACTGCTACTGTGGGCAGCAAAAGCACAGGTAGATAAGCAAGTGTTCGATTCTGCCGGAGGAGATTATTTGAGTAAGATGTCATCCAAGAAGTCTGGCAACACAAGAAGGCACATCACTCCTGCAAGCAAACTTCAGGAAACGTGTTTCCCTGCTCGCCTTTCTATTCCTGTCAAAGTTATGAGAAAAGGCGATACCATTCCCGAAGGTAATCATGCTGCAGCTTCAAATCACTCCTCTCTCGTTGCCCAGGAATCCCAGGTAGGACCTGGCTTTCCTGCAAAAGTAGCCACATCAATCACATTTAATAAAATTGTACAGCAGCTTGGAATTGTGAGTCGGCTACAGCAGCTGCTTGACATGTATTCCCATAATGTTTGAGTGATGATCCGGAATGAGAAATTGGACTCCTCATCCTGAAAACCTGTGCTGCTGGTGTTGCTAAACTAATCCGAAAGTCCATCCTACTGAACTTTCTCTCCTCTGACCAAAAATAATGTGGAAGCAACTGAGACTTAGATAAAACACTAAAGAAAAAGCTTTCCAGAATATTGACGTTTTCCAGAGTAGGAAGAACAGTGAAGCAACGAGATCAGTATTCTTCACAAAATCGGGTTTTTTCAAGACCAAGTCAGGCAAAACATCTCCCAGGAATGGCACGGTGAAGCTAGGACATAAGAGGGGGTTAAGGGGTTAAGTCGTGGAGATCAGGTTAGTAAGGTTTATTGAACATACACCGAAAAATGCTTCTCTAAGCACCTCATCTCCTCTACATACGAAAAGCCTTTTCTTCTCCACAAAGCCCCGTGATTGTATTCTCAGCAAATAGCACTGAATTTGCACTCCAATAGAGAGAAGGGGGGGGTGATCGGTGGATTTAAACGATCATTAGAAGCCGATCTTCAGCTCCTCAAGCTCCCCATCACAGCTCAGCCCTGGGGGTCCGTCTGGCACAGCTATCAGCCACGGCCATGGCCCGGGACAGACCAAACACCCTCGCAGCCCCACTGGGGAAATCCTCCCTATCCCCATTGGGATCTCACTGCTGTCCTCTCAGCTTCGACTGCAGGGAAATCCCCCACAAACATATCTGAGGCCTTTTGAGTTAGCACATTTAAATTCTTACAGCCAGTGACCGAAGCACTGGCTTCGGACCGAAGCAAGGATGATGTTCTCACCCCAGAAATTAGGATGAAAAGCAAAGAAATTCATTCACTTCAGTTCCCATGGGCAGGCTTCAGACCTGTGAGAAGTTCCTCCAGAGCCTCCGATGCAACCCACTACAACTAAACAAGTTTTTCATACTAATGCCAGGTGTTAAGAGTACATATTCTGTGGTCCTCTTCTCACCTAACACATTCCCTAGCTTTTCCATTTGGATACCTGAGTCTAGCACATGGCAATTTGGAATTACTAAAGCTCTATGCCTTGTTGAAGACAAGCAAAAGGTAAGCAGTTTAAACAGCTAATACTCTTGTATGACTACTCTATTCCACCATTGCTACATGAAAACGTACAAAAAATTCTTTATGCTGTTTGATTTTCTATCATTTGCCCATCTATATGGGAGGAGATTAAATTCAGAGAAATATAAAAGTTGGCACAGAAAGACAGAGTACTGTGCATAGATGATATACTGTTCTACTTTCTGCTCACTAGGCAAAATAAAAATGGAAGAAGCAATACCTTGCAGCTTCAAAAAACCTAATCACTAGGTAAATAAGGGGAAAATAAGTCTTCTTTTGTTCAATTTCCAATCCCCTCTTCCTTTTTCCCTCTCTCCCATAAAAAAAAATCTAGAAATTTAAATTGCATCAGAATGTATTTTTGTCTATTAAGCTAATAAATCACCATTTCCTCAATAAACATTGATGATTTAACTGACAGTTTATTTTAAAAATAGATCAAGCATTTGGTCATGCAAGTGCTGTATTTTATCCCTAATGGAAATAATTACACTTACTTAAATGCATGAAGAAGCAAGGAGGAAATAAAATAGCCATCTATCTTATCCAGAGGTCTACCCAGAGTCTTTACCAGAAAACATAAGGTTTTACACTGTGGTGTTATAAAAGCTGAAAAACAAATGTTCCATTCACCGTTGTCCTTGACCATTAACAAAGGGACAGGCTTTAGGATTTATGATAGTAGCAGGTACTGCAGTGACAGTCTGTATGGTTCTCTATCTTCACATTGTCCTTAAGGGTAATCTTAAAAAAAGAAAACACACACATATAACAAACAATTAGGATTAGCTGTGCAGTAAAAACAGCGCTGTCAAGTAAAATGTGTCTGAAAACTTCTTCTTAACTAAAAGTACACAAGCCCTTTGGGGTACATGTACTAGAATGACCTCAACAACAACCTATGAAGCTGCGTCATCACTGCTTTTGGAGCTGTAATGTAAAGATTTTCAATAGTGACGTGCACAGTGACATAATATGCTGCTCTTTAACTTGAACATACCTTAAAGTGTCTAATTTTCCAAAACTGTCAAGTAACCAACCCATGGAAAATCAGAAAACATCCTTAAAATCCATCGTGTGGGAATTACAAAAACAAAAGCAACAAACACAAGAGTCACCTTTATAGTTAAATATAATCTCAACCAAATTCTAGCTGCTGCCTCAGGGCAAGTATAGCATTGTCAGTGTAGAATAAGATCTATGTTCTCCTCAGGTGAAGAGCCAGGATTGGTTCAGCATAGTTTAAAGTCAGGTATCTGGCTCTCATCACAGCCAGTGGAGACCCTGTGCTCTCTTCAGCTGCACCCACTGAGGTGTCAATTGCCCTTTGAGGGGTTAGAGGGATCTCACCAAGCCTCCAGCTGTCACTCTAAAAACACTTTCATGGGTTCTGTGTCTGCCAGCAATACCTATATGACTTCAGTATCCTAAGGTGTTTTAAATGCACCAAATCTGTGAATGGGTAACTCTGCTGAACCTCTAGCTGACACATTTAATGAGCCTGATTCAGGTCACCATAGGATAGACACCTTAGCTTGCTTCAACTAGCTCACCACTTATTACATAAAATGTAAGGTTTCTTTACTTGGAGCAGAAACACTCCCAAAATAATCAGATTTAGAAAAAACTTTAAAAGATCCTTCCAGATGAATGTTAAATGCTCACAGTACTTGCACACATTTACAGTTCCCTCTTGGTTATGTTACTAAAAAGTAAAACACCATCTCAATTAATCTAATGAGCACAGATGGCTTTGGTCCCTCATGCCCATATATGTAATTGATAGTATTGACCAGACACCTTCCCAGAGAACTCCTGTCTATGCAGGGAAGACACAAGGCAATTGTCTTACTAAAATCAAATACACACTGCATAGAATTTAAAGGGAGGGTGCACATCCAGGAGAGTTGAAAACAATGGGACAAGTCCATCACCAGAGCTGCAGGTGTCATGAGACAGTTTCATAGAATCCAGTGGCACTGCACCAATTTCCTCATCCCAGCTGAGTATCAGACTTGCTACTGGTTGATGATTTAATTTCTTCTTTAGAAAAAAGAAAGAACCAAGGCATAAAGGACATAAATGCCAAGGATTCTTCCCTTGAACTGCTCTCCAGTGTCCTCCAGCAAAACCATGTTCTTTACTGTTCACTGCTTCAGCTTAACATTGCATTCTAGAAGAAGCTAAAGCAGACTTCATTCTCACTCTCACCTTGGTAAAAGCCTTTGCTACGCAGCATGTTGCTTCTGATGTAATGTTTTTTGGAACAAGCATGGTCTTCTTGGACCTCATTGGAGTGGGATAGGCACGGGAGAAGCAGCACCCAGTGCACTGGTAAATGGGTGCTCCTGGCTTGGAAAAGAATCTGTTCTCCCCTAGTTTGCACTCTGGACAACCTGCCATAAAAAATATAAGGAAGAGAATTTTACTTGGTTTCCAGCTGTATTTTCATTTTCAAAAAGAAAGGGAAAGTGCAGGCTGTAAGAGGAAGCACAAGCCACATTCTGCTGCTTGATGTCTGCAGAACAGAAAAGCACAGCCACCAAAGCTCTCCTCTTAAGGTTTTTTCAACTCTGCAACATGCACCAGCTGTAAAACTAGGTTGTGGCTTTCTAGGTAAACCACAAGCACTACTGGATCTCTTCTGGTTTTCTTTTCAATTTTGTTGATACTTGTGAAGGTTTGTTTCTGTCTACAGCTCTAGCTATCCCTAGAAAACCTCCTACTAGCTGTAGATAGTTAAAAGCACCAGCAGGATTTGTAGTGCTTCTTAAACATTGCCTGTTTTCGGGCAAGATTTTGTTATAGAGCACTTTTTAAATGTTTGGTGGTACCAAGATTTTTGTACATCACATTTTTTTATATTTTATTTAGGGCTAAATAAAAAACCCTGCAACCTCCAAAGTACCCTTAAAATCTAGTATGTGTCTTTCATAGAATGCTACACCACCGGCATCCCATATTATGGGATCTACATAGGAAAAATATTCTGCATATTATGAGGAAAAGCTGTGGTTCTGCTGTGGTTCCTAATGTTATGTTGTCATTTAGATCACAGGAGTACAAGAAACCAAACATTTCTATTCAATAGTGTTTCAAGGATTAAGTACCCACATCAACTTGAGGACATGGCCATCTGGGACATTGTTGACCTGGAGAAATTAGATTTAGGGAAGAAATAGGAAGCATGCTCTTAGTGAAGTTATCTTGATTTATTATACCCTCATTGTCAATAAATGCAACCGAATGATAAAATTTATGACCACATTTATAAAACATGAAAATTTAATTAATATTCTTTATAATAGTTCTATTTCTGAATGCTGAAAGCAGCTTACCCTGCATGAGAAATTCTCCATCTGGGAAAGTATGAAGAAGATGTAGAAATACAGACAAAATGGTCAATGTGACAGCTGCATACTTTCCATAGCAATCCATGATCTGTCTACAAATACAAATACACACGTTTTTGAAGGCTGAGACCAAAGGCAGGGTGAAAAGAACACGGCCCCTGCCTGACGGGGGTTTCTAAAGCGGGAAGAAACAAAGTTTATGAGCAAAACTGATATGCAGTTCTTTCCAGTGCAATGAATGAAGGCAGTGGAAACAAGCATCTTCCTAATTAAGACAGAAAAAAAAATATAGGGGAAAGAGAATGATCTGAAGCCCAGCTAAGCAGAATGGCTGAGAGGCTGATAATGTGGCAGTTACCAGGTGGCAAGGCTGGGTAACAGTACAAGGGTACAAGTAACTTCACCTCCTTCCTCCCACCTGCCCAGTGAGTCAGTTCATGCTGGCAGAAAATAGAGGATAAAGGAATTAAAAGTAGCAAATGCCATACAGGAAGAAAAAACATTGCCCGTCAGGCAACAGTTTTGGAAGCACTAGAAATAAGCATTTAGAAGAGGTATCCAAAAGTTCACTGTATGCATGTAGGTATGCATATGGGCTCTATGCAACCTGTGGTTTTCTGCCTCTGCTTGGACTTTTCCTGAAAGCTTTGGAAGCACTGAACATGGCTGTCAGGTTCCTGAGAAGCAGCTGCCAGCCCTCTGTGACCTGTCCTTCAAGAAGAGTAAGCTGTGTCTGCAGGAGGAAGGAGGTCCTTCACACCGTTTAGATCCACAACCTCTTATGGTCTTGCCAAATATTTTGGGAACTGAATTGTGCTCAACAGCATCTACAGAGCCACAGAGTGTAGACTGGTTGGATCCCTCCCTCTAGAAAATAAAGCACTCTTTTTAAGGTTGTTTTCTGTATATCCTCTTTCCAATCCTTTAGAGGGGATATGCTGGCAGACTTGCCTGCACTGGAGCACAATTCCACAGTTTAATGTTAAGCCTTGCTCCATCCAAGGGAACATCCCCCAGAGTGCAAGAAGTCAGCTGGAGGGTCTCATGCACCAGCAGAAGACAGACTTTTCCAAATTATATGTTGCTACATCATCCTGAGCCTTTTGATAGCCTGAATGCTTCAATGGCTCCAATAAAAGAAGCCAGCCACAGGAATAACATCACAACCCTAGACAGATTATCCTGTTTTTCATGGTTTTTGCTGAAGGCACTGTGGCATCCTTCACCCTAATTTTTCCAAGAAGATATGATGCTATAATGCTATAATTTGGTACCTTGTAATGGCTCGAGGGAATCCCAGAGGGAAGGTTTTTTACATTATACTAACCAAAAGGGGAATTGAAATTGCAGTTTTGCACTTCCTCTATTGAGTCAGATTCTCACGCTTGTACCAAAACCGCCAAAGAGACCTGTCAATAAACCGCAGGTATGATCTTCTCTACTCTTCCAGAGCAACAGCTGCTTTGTCTGATGGTCTTACTTGAATTTTCTGACTGTGCCCATGCTGTTAACCCAGTTAATGTTCTCACCACTCACTTCATCTCACCGTCAAATCCCAGGAAGCTTCTACTTTGTTCCATTAAATATTATCTTTCTTAAGCTAAGGAAACAATAAATAATGCCTGAGTTTCAGGAGCTCCTTGGAAAGATGGTAATTTAAGATCCTTCCCAGAAAGTAAATTCTCACCTCATTATTTACAATATCTTGTCTTTTTCTGTTAAAGACTCTAAAAGATGATTTTGACAGCAATTGCCACCATTGAGCAGGAAAAAAACACAAAGTTACTAATGAAGAAGTTTGGGACCCAATCCAAAATCAAAAATTATCAATGTTTAGCTGCAATCTAATTCCAGAGCCTCATTTTCTCTTACTTACAAAGTAACCTTAACTCTAAGCATTGATGTTTTAGTCCCAAAGTGACTTTTAAGTTAATGTTCAAAGCAAAAACTTTGAAAGAATGGAAGGGGGAGGAAACTTTTGGAAAAGAAGGGAAAGAAAATGTCAAGATATATGCAATTGTTCCTCTGTAACAGTAATGAAAAAACAAAAATATATTACCTCCCTTGTTCGACAAGAATAAATCAGATAAACTGCAGAATGGTGTTTGAAGATGAGCTGTCCTCAATGCTTGGTGGTAAGTTCCCAAAAGTGATGCATGAAAAAGCTGCATCTTTCTTTTATACCAGTAACAGCTAGATCATATTCCTCGCCCACATCTAAGCCATTGGATCAACTGTACATTTTCTCTAATGACTGAACATCACTTTATGTAATTACCAGCCCACCATGCTGATCTTATCTTCAACCTGACTTTCATAAGGATTATTTTTTTCCTTATATAATGAAAAAAAGGTCAGATTGAGAGCACAAAGTCAGTGCTGTATGCGTTTCCTGGGGAACTCAAACACTGAACATCCATTTTTTTGCTACAGTTTTCAGTGAACGGAAGCTCATTTTCAAAAAAGAGCAAATTACTCCTGTTTACTAACACTTCTTTTTAAACTGAGGAATATTATTTTAAAAAAATATTATAAAACACTAATATAGAAATGGCATTGTTTTAGCAGAGAACAAAAAATAGAGCAAGAGTGATTGATACAAACATTTAGAGGAAATGTTAGTTTGTAAATTCTCCGTTTTAATTTAATGCCCAGAAAATTAATGCATGGATAAACAGAAATGTAGAAGGATCACCTTTACAAAGGTAAGATTTCTGGCAAGATCTTATCTTGCTTTTAGAATAAAGCTAATGCAATGGAGGAACTTCTGAAAACTGCATCAGAGTGCAGCTTAGAGACGTGTAAGTCCTCAATTTAAGAGACAGACTCTGTGTATATGCTGGCTAAATAGGAGGGGTCCTACTCTTTCTGGCTCCGAAGCCAAGGGTACAGCAGGGCTCGCATCCATTGGATGTTTCCCTTCCTCTTCTCAAAGGGGAGGCCAACATTCAAACACCTTTATGGGAACAGCCCCTGGCAATGCAGACAGACTTGGGTCGGTGCTCAAGACCCTGCTGTGTTTCCAAGTCCTGGAGAGTCGAGGGAGGTTCACTCCGGATGTAAAACACTGCAGAAGTGCCTAAAACCTAGTTACTCACTCTGGATTGCCCTTACAGACAATGGAGAGAAATAGCTCTAACATCTATTTCAGTATAAGATTATGCTTCTTTTACCCTGTGCCTATTATTCATCACTGAGAGCCCAGGGTAGCTACCTTGGGCTTCTCACTGTCCTACCCAGAGAGATTTACAAATGTTTTAGAGCTTAAAAAAATTCTTAAACACCCAAAGGCTTAAAATTACCTTTTAAGCACCTGCCCTGTGTCACACACTGATGGAGATGGGATATTGAAAGAGACCCCCTGCAGCGTCTCGTGTTCCTAGGAAAATGAGGCTTTGTTCATAAAACTATCAGTCTCTTACAAAGTTTATTGTGTAGTTGGATTTGCTGAATTGTACCTCTGTAGATTTCTGCTCTTAAGTTTTCCTCTCCCTTGCCCTGACTCTCTTTTTAATAACAGCAACACCCCCAGACTCCATTTGCTATTTCAGACACATCTATCGCAACCTTTATCTCCTCTGCCTTCACTAACAACTTCATCTGCTTCAAGGTGTCAGACACCTTTTTCTCTTCCATTTGTTCAACTCATCACTGTAACAAAGTTAAACTCAAAACAATTGTCCCCAGCCTACACTTGGCTTGAAATTGGCTCCTGTTTCACAACTGAAGACGGATTTCTGCACCTGTAAGCTTGTCTGTTTTTTGGGGTTTTTTTCAAAAATGTGTGCTGGTCTAATAAAAGATAAATAATTTTTTTTAAAAGTCTCTCTCCCCACAAATTTGCTTCATTTAATAACAAAAGCATACAGTTGAAATTTGAGAGCCATTGGTAAACATAGTTTATTGAGAAGTGCTGGAAGACAGAAGCTTAATATTTCTTGTCATCCAAGGCAAATTGATGAAAACTGCTGAAGTTTATAGAGTGCCTCTGTCCTGTCCATTTTATATTCACCTCAGCTTGCAGGCCTTTGGGAAAGCCAGGATGGCTTTTTATGCTTCACAAAAGCTAGAAAACTGTCTTCATGGCAATAAAAATAAGTAAACTTTGTATTGTATTTTGTTACTTACTTTCCCATGTATTGCAGCAAATCATCTACTAGTAAAAAGCAAAAGCTATGCAAAACGTTTATTTCATCAGAAGGATTCAAACACAGTGATAATGTTATCCTCACAGCAAAAAAGAAAAATAAAAGTGCCTACAACCTGCTACTCTTTCCCTATCAGAATGCATTAGGAAAAAAATCTTGTGAAGTCAGTGGACTTACACTGGTATAAAAGATAGTTTAAAAAAAGCTCCTATATTTATTAAGAGGATTTCTTACTTTAGTCGCTCCAAATCTCCAACTAAAAATACTTGGTCAAATCTGTCTTAATGTGTGACTGAATGAGAAATGAGAGAACAAGGCTCACTGTTTTGGAGGGGGAGAGGGCACCCTCTAGTTTATTAAATCACTCGGTGATACTCTCACAAGTATTTTTGCCACACTGATATCATGATCTTATGGTCTGTACAAGCATATGGATGAAAATATAGGTAAATATGTACCCCAAACTGGACCATTGAATATGTTTTGCCAAGATCAGTATTTTGCCATTCCGCATTAGAAAAACACAACAAATTGCTAAAACTTTCAATTTTCTTTGAGGCCAGTATGTTCCTAAATTGGACTGGGACTCTATTAAGGAATATACGTGACACTAAATATAGCACTTGTTAAGGCTGAAATCAGCGTGAGCTCAGAACCTAAATATGATGAAGTTTCAGAACTTCTGGCTCTTTTCTAGGAGCTGAGTCCCTACAGCTCCTTCTCTGGCTGTCTCTGGAAAGGAGAGCTCACGTCTCTTCCCTTGCTCTGCCAGATGCTGTCTCAGGGTATCTGTCCTACTTCCCTACTTAGCGATATCTGCTTATCTGCAGGCTGCTTCCTGATGCTGCCTCTTCCTTGCTAGAGGAAAGCTTTTCTACTTTGCCACTCAGCACTGACACCCAGCACTGTCTGTAAAATACTGGGGAAGGGCTCTCTTGCTTCAGGAAACAAATGCTTCTGTTCAAAAATAAGTCCACTCCATCAATAAATAGAAACACACCCTCCAAGTGTGTTTACACATTAGCACTATTAAACAGAATCTGCCTATTTTAATAAGGGTATAACAAAGTTTACTATACCATATCCCAGCAGAAAAGACTGTAGAGAGCACACCTAACTTTTGTTTTTTAATTACTGCTGTGTTCATCCCTGCCTTCCTAATCCCTGCTGGCAAGTAAATGAGCAGGAAAAACCTTTAAAATGAAGTTTTGATAGCTTTTTTGGCTTGGATGGACGAGCAGGTTGAGTTTTGGAGGATTTTTTTTCAATAATAAATAAATTACATTTCAGAACTTCCTCCAAATACAGCCAAAATCCACCCCTCACCATTTGTGCAAAATCAGAATAGAGCAGTCCTCCATCTTCGAGAATGGAATGCTCACCAAATGCCAGAAACTCCTCTTTCCTTCTCCCTTGAAATCTTCAAATTCCTCCTTGATATCTTTGTCCAGCCCTGCCCTACAGGCTGACACAGCACCCACAAGTGAGAGCCTGCAGCAGAAGGCATCCTGAAGCACTGGCACTATCTTTTGTATTTTGGGTGTCACTTCCTTAATTTCTTATGCTATTTTCCAGATGTTCCTAGGAGGAGAGAGGATTCCACATATCCCAAGTCGCTCTTTACTGACCAAGGTAAATTATCAGGATGGCTGAAGAGAGACAACCACCAGAATGGGTGAAAGCATAACCTGGAGAGAAAAAATTGCTGGGGATTCAAGGAACTAAAGAAGTAACTTGAGTGTTAAAAAAAGAGATATGCAGGTATTTCAGTATTTCAGCGAGTCTCCCTACTTCTCAGTTTGACCCTAATTTTTTCAGCTGCCATCAGCTTATTCCCAGAGACAGTAACACCAACTCAGTGCATATACATATGTGTGTACATACGTATATATATACATTTGTATCTGTAAAAAAGGCCCCCCAAGGCAACATAAAATACAGATACACACTATTAGGAGTTCCTCTCTGCTGAAATACTTCATACTGTATTATGCAAAGAGTGAAAGCCAAATTTTCTATTCTTTTACAGATGCTTTCAACTGATTATCTAAAATTATCTCTCAGAGCAATACTTCTTGGCCTCAGCCCCCTTTGTTTAAAATTGACAGGAGTTCTGCCATTGTTTCAAATGACACTGGATCAAGACTTTTAAGATTAGCTATTAGTGTTCTCAAGCTTCAGCCAAACATTGATTATTCAGAGATGATAAGTCTTTCAGTACTTATTGCACATAAATAATTGACTGAAAAGCCTCTCCTATTCTAAAACCATAGTGTAAAGCGGGTTCACTAATACCTACTTTTTTTTTGTTTTTAATGGAATTAATATTACAGACTATGGCACTTCAGAAATATGTGCAATAAACATTACTTCATGCAAGCTAAGTAAAAACTGTGCCACTGAAGAAAATCAGAAAGATTATAAGGAATAGATATATTTTTTCCCCTTTCTTACTGCGATTTTCAAGGTCAAAATGTTTAATCCTTGCTTGTTATTAGGCAACTTACAATACTAATAGGATGATGACTCCTGTTTAGCTCTGTTTTCATGCTTCTTTTATTAACAGGTTTATTTGAAATCCAATTCCTTTGAGCAAATTTAGAATAGATAATATTACAATTCTCATAGCATCGTGGGACAGCAAACAAAATGTCATTAACATGTAGGTTTAACTTCAAGGGCTTTAGAGATTGCATTTCAATATTCTTATTCTCTACTTTTAATTAATAAAAGTAACTACACCTCATATGATGACTAAACAAGATTACAAGGTCAGGAAGTTCCTGTGATGTATAATGCTGCTGAGTTGAAGCAACCAGGTTTGTTAGACTCCTGAAACAGTAATTACTATTAATTTATTTATTATCAGACAGAGGTAAACCACTGGACTGCATAGACTACTGATCAAACCAATTATGTCAATTAATATGTTCCTGCACCATAAGGGTAGCCCCACAAGGGTAGCCCATGAGAGATGGATAATGCTTACTTTAAGCATTATCCTTACTTTAAACACATTTCAACATTTATCTCCTACCTTGAAAAAAAAACCCACAAAACATACACACCCACACCAAACCATATGAGTGCATCATTGCATGTGAGGTTTAGACTTGATAAATAGCCATGTAAAAGTGAAATGTATACCTCTAGTGCAGCTAAAACAAAGAAGCCTGATCAATAATGCAGGATGTCTCATTTATACAACTAGCTATTTCAGCAACTCTCATTATCTTATACAGTAATAATTGCTCAGACAATTAGCTATTATCCTTTTCTAGCCCCAAATCTGAATGCTTTCATATGCTCACTGTATCACCTCTTCTATTAGTAGAGGTTTTTATTAATTGCTTTCACATTTCATAGAGCTGTATTTCTTGATTTACAAATGAACGCAGAAAAAATGCTCAAGTTCCTCAAATTCCAAATCAAATTGCAGCAAGCAAGAAGCAGCCTACATTGCTGATAATAAAAAAATTCACTGATACAGAAACTTACTTGGGAAAAGGTTTCTGAAGAAAATAGATTATTTCTATCACATCACCATGAGGATCATTACCAGGTTGCTGTTAATGTCACTGCATTAGGGTAATCTGCCAGGTAATCTGGCTAAATAAAAAGTTACTTTAATTCCATATTGCAGCAGCACCTAAGAAACCCACACAAGAGAACAAGGCAATAATGGTCCCCTGCCCTGGAGAGCTCACCATCTCATAGTGGCTTTGGGGGACTAAAGTAATTCCCCTAAACTCCTTCTGTTCAACCCACTTGGGCATTTTTCTTAAGCCATCAGGTGTCAGACTGATGTTCTGGGCTTCACCAGAATTTTCAGATGAGGCCTTAGGTCTACATAGTGCAGCAGGTCATTTCCCTCACTCACTGATCATGTCTCTTGTGATCATGTCTAAGCTATCCCTTCATACAGCCACCTGCCCTTTGGAGGAACTGTGCACAGCATTTGCTTCACATTTGCCAGAGACTATCAGAGCAATTAATAAAGGAATTTAGACATGGTATTTGGCTATTGGTGTGAGTCAGCACATGGAAAATGGGCTAGAGAGTTATAATTAATGCCATGTTGGAAAGCAAAGTGGGCCAGCATTGCCCACCTCCGTACAGTTGTCTATCAGAAATAAAAAGGGCTTACATTTACATAATAACACTTCAAAATAGAACTTACAGTGCTTTGAACGCTGGATATTTAGAGTTTATTTCCCACATTGTTGAAATTTAGCCATTCTCACACAGCAGAACAGTAACCATTTGCTGCCAACAATATTACATGCCTGTCGTCAGGGGCCAGCAATCCATTAAATTTACATCTCAAGTTTGGTCTATCTAAGTAGACTATAAAGGCCTAAGCTGTAAATTTTGGAGGAGGGAGAAGGCAGGGAAGGCAGTCTGAAAACCAGAAAAATTTTTAAAGCTGCTGTTTTATATTATTTTGTGATCCACACTATTTCTTAAGGTAAGTTTAGAACACAAAATTAAAGAGCTGAGAAATTACTGAATAAAGTCTCCTGTTCAGATGGTCTAGATGGTGTGTGTCCTCTTTTCAGACATGAGAAATACAGTAGGAAATGCTTCAGAGGATCACTCCCTGCTTCAACACTCAGGAATTACTTTGTTCATGCAACATTCTGTGTGCACTTCAGTAGTAAGCTGTCAAGAAGCATAGATTATTGATATTTTACCCTTGCACAAGTGCACAGAAGGAAAAAAGCTAGCACAGTGGGATTCAAATCCCCTCAGCTTTAGACATCTGCAGTACATATGGCCAGTGTCCATGCTGTTTGCTCTACAGTCAGTTGAAAGACACAGGCATGGTCTGTCTTAGGTCTCACCTTAGAATAAAATGAGTGATGCCTTACAATTGCCTGTTTCTCTCCACTGGTTACAGACAGGTCAAGAAAGCTGGCTTAGATAGTCATATCCATTTTTTAAGATATGCACAATGAGCTAGACAAATCCAGTGTAAAGAATCTTTAATGTTTTGTCTAATATGCTGGAATGAACATAATCATGCTTTTTCTTTTGCAGTTAGATAACCTAAGAGACATGCTGTAAGCTCTCTGTAACTTCCCACAGCATATCCAGGAGGTTAGAAAGGGGAGGAAAGTGAGGATTGATCTTATTGGCTAATTGCCTCCTCGATTCTTTCTCTTTGTCTGTGTTCTTTGTAACCTCTGGTTTTAGTGGGTACTTAGCTTGAAAATTCTCTGAAGCAAAGGCTATCCTTTTATCCAAATTATTTTTATCCATGATGTATGGCCCTAGACAGTATAACAGCTGCAGACCAACACTCTGCTTGCTTGATACTGAGAAGGGAATGCTCTGTATCCTTTGAAAGGATGGTACTGCAAGTACACCAGACTTTCAGGAACATAATCACCTTCCCAGAGCTATTCACAGGTAGGAGTAACTTCACCAGGGCCTGTAGTCTGATAGGCATAGAGAAGTCCACAGACTAACACAAAATGCATTTAACAATATCAGGTTTGAAATCATAGAAATATGTATTGAGGATTGTCAGCTTGTAGAGTCTTTGGGAGAGGCAGATACTTACAGACTGGCAAAAAATCAAGCTGGCAAGTGCCACACAAAATCTTTAAAGTAAACCTTCAGCTCCAGCTTCATGATGTTGATATCTGACATGCTACTCTAAGAAGGCAGTCAGACCTTTTGGCTAGCAAGCTAATAAAAACATTTCAGTGTCACCACTTGTTAATTGACTGTATTTTTTTTTCTTGCTAATATCCTTTACACGTTTTTTTTTTTTTGTACCTTTTAAAAAAACATTTAAAAAGCCAAATCTAGATATTAGGTGGGAAATTCAGAGATAGTACAGCTTTGCTACTTCTACTGGCTAGGACCAAATACTGCCAAGTGAAGTACGACTAGGAAGCAAATGTTAACATTTGATATGCCTTGTCAAGCTGAAACAAACATTTTTAATTTAAACAGAGCTTCACTGCAGCACTGAACCAGGCAGAGTGCACTGGCCAGTGAAACCAGATTTGCTGCTGTTTGATATGCTGCAGAACATGGCAATACAAGTGATTCATTACAGCAAATAAGGTCACGAGTTTACCATTGATTTATTGGTTTAAAGGGTCGTTTGTGTGAAATCAGCTCACTCTGACAGGGAAAAGTAAAGCTCAGTGCCAATATCTTTGTGTTTTAACAGTTTCCTGGCTGTTTGCTTCAAGTCTTCCACCAATGCTTCTTTAATGTGCAGTGAAAACAGAGGAAGAAACATTCTTGGGAACTTTTTCAGACTGACATCCATAGCAGTATGCTTAAAAAACCTATATTAAGCAAATCATGAATTAGTACTCACAAACATATGATTAGTACTCCTCAGAACACAACTTGCAGAATTGCTCAGTGCTAACAGGCAGGACAGGGAATGTAGCAAGTGATGGGTTCAATCTCCTGGGGTGTACAAAGGAGTCCTCTGTGATTACCATCAGTTTATGTTGGAGTCACTCATCCTGCTGTCTGTGAAGCAGTACTGGGTCACAAGTTTCTGGGTGGTGGTCTAGAAAATGTTTCCAAGAAGAAATATGAATCCCATGCACATGCTTTCCCTCCCACTCAACCAAATCCTACATACAAAGTTGTGATCAGTGCCAGTTACAAATAAGGAATGAGCAAGCGCTAACCATGGAGTAAGTGATTCATCAGTCTAGCAAATTCAAGTCTAACAAAATTGAATGCAGAGGAAAGAGGGGGGTAGAAAATTAGGGGGGAAAAAGTGTGCATGGATATTAACTGATACTTTCATTATTTACCATATGTGAAATGGATCTTTGAAAGTGTGGCTACACATAATCTGCAAAGTGTACTTGAATGAGCCTGAGATTTGTGTAATCAGATGGAGGCAACTGCAACTCCAGACAGACAGCTGAACTGACTTACTAGATTCTCTCAGAATCGAAAGTGGGGGGAAAGGCACTTTTAGACCTATTTTTGACAACTATCTCAGGCCAAAATGAATTGGCCACTCTCCTTGGTTATAAGGGGAACCTAGACATCTATCTCAGATGTGAGCATGTACACCTGCACTTTAGATTCTTACATTTGGCCAGATAAGGCTCACAAAAAGCCCCAAAATACCGAAACCTCACCTTTTAGCAGCCCACCTAAATTTACTCTGTCCACTCCCTACTTCAATCACTACAGCTTTTGTCAGAGCATCACTACAGACACTAAGGTTCTGAAAACAGGTTTAAAAAACCTGTTTAAAACAGGTTTAAAAACGCTAAGGCAGGTATCAGCAGAGGATCCGGAGGCATTCTGCAGACACCAAATGGCCCCAGGATATCCACCGCTGTGATATGGCCCCAGATCAACACACCAGCTCAGGCACAAAAGCAGCAGAAACACGGCGTGCTGCCACGTCTGAATTTCTGCGTTCAGCTGAGAAGCAAGGCTTGTCACCGGAGTCACAGCAACGCCCGGTGCCGCTGGATTGCTGCGGTACCCAGGATCAGCACATGCACGCGTTTCCCTGCTCGGGGTGGAGCTGACACGATCGATCTGCCCGCGGCCACGGCCGGCACTCGGTGCTTGAGGCGAGGCTGGCACCGGCTCCGGGCTCAACGCTCCGGCTCCGCTCAGCTCCGCGCCGCCGCCCTGCCAACACGCCCTTCCCAGCCATCCCGGGGTGCTCACAGGGAATATCCAACAGCAAGCAGGCACTCGACACAGCTCAGGGCAGGGGATCACGCCAGGTCCCCAAGCGAGCAGTCTGCGTTGTTTGCAGAGCAGGCGCCGGTGCGAAGTCTCATTAACTTCGGTCATGTAGCAAGTCCCGGTGATTTCCGAGGCATTTAATCATGTACTTACACGATGGCCGAGCGGGGTGTACACAAGCACACACGCCTTGCTGATTACAACAATTTTTTGACACTAAGCACACATGTTGCAGAACGGTATTTGGATTGTCAAGTACAAGCTTGGAGAGTCCAACCCTTGATCCCGCGATGCTTAGGGGGGGAAAAAGTTAGAGGTGGCTAAGTTAGTGGGCTGTGACAAAATTAACCATGAATGTTCAGAGAACTAACTGAAGTAATGTTTGAATCATTAATGACGATTTTTAAGAAGTAACAGCAAGCAAGGAAGGTTCAAACCGTAGAAAAGTAAAAATGCAATACTTATTTTTAGAAGAGAGAATAGAGAACACAGCACATTTTGATTATTGTCAATCTAACTTTTATCCCCTGAAATTGAACAAATTATTAAATAAAAATTTTGTAAATACCTGGAAGATTATGGTAATTATTAAAAACCAGTTGAAATGGGTTAGTCATGAGAAAAATTGTATCAATTGATGCTAATCTCATTCTCTGACAGGATAATTGCTTTAACAAATAAGTGCAAATAGCAGATATGATGCATCATGACAATGACAAGCTTTTGACATTGTTCCACACAGCATTTCACTAAGTAAGCCACGTCAGTGCATTCCAGAGATAAGTAGCAACCCAGTAGGTGCACAACATTTGTAAAATTGTTCTCAAAGTGCAGTAATTGATGGTTTGTTGTCATTCTGGGAAGCTTTCTCAGGAGGAGTCCCACAGTACGTCATCCTGGGAACAGTTTTATACCCCACATTCATGTAACAGCCTGGGTGATGGCATGTGAGTGCACTGACACAGTCAGGCAGAGACATCAGCTTGGGTATAGTGGCAAAGTGCTTTGAAGGATGGAAATAGCACTAAAAATGGGTCTGGAAGATTCAGCCTAAAATCAATCAGACAAAATAGAAACCAGACAACACTTTGGAAAGATAAATTTAATGAGGGCAGAAATTTAAATATAGACTAGGAAATGACTGTGTAGGCAGAAAACAATGGGGGAGATCACAAACTGGAGCCAACAATGTAATAGATGACACAAAGAGTAATCATTCCACTTAGCTCTGACAAAGTCCCAGCAAATGAGAACTGAGTTGGGCACTGGACACTGTGCTCTAAGAAATAAAAGTTGCAGTCCATTGCTGAGGGTGAGGGACACATATGACAGCAAGGAAAGTAGGAAATACCAGCTGTGAGGAAAGTTGAAGGAATGAGGTTTATGTGGCTTAGAAATACGGCAGTAAATTGCGAAATAAAGAGCTCAAGGAGAGGTATTATAGTGGCACTCAAAAATGTAGTGAGCTGCCATAAAAGATTTGGAGGCTATTGTTCCACCGTGACAACTAGAGAAAGAACAAAGATCAGATGAATTTCCAGCAGGGATTTAAGTCGAATACTATGAATCCAATCAAACAGTTCAGATTGCAAAGCATTTAAACAAGCTGTGTTAGAGGCTGTGAAATCTTCCCTCCAGAAGTCCTGAGCCTGCTTCTTTTGAAATGTCACACAACAACTTTGTTTGTATGATTAATAAAACTACTAACAGTGTACACGGTCATCAGTTTGAAAGCCTGTTTGGTCTCTGTAGGCCAGAAGTTACCCAGTAATGCTACATCACTGCAAGTCCACATCACAATGATTTGCTGTTTCTGTAAGCATGGGCTTGAGTGGCAACAAGATCAGACCCACATTTTCCCTTGCACAATGGTGCCTAAGTAATGGCATGCACGTCTCAGATCTTTTAACGTAATATAATTTAATGCAGGTTTTGTATTTGAATAGTATGCATAAATCACTGCAAAAGAATTGCTATCTCACTATAAGAAAGGAGCTACTAAACTGTGTGTACTAGACAAAGGAAATATTTTTCAAGAGGTTTGCCTGAGGGAGGATTTAACAGAGGAAGTTAATGCATTCCAGCAAGAATCTCCATCACTATACCAGTGGATTAATTGTAAGTAAATCTAAGGCTCTGAGTGAGGAAAATTAGTAGCATAAGGAACATAGATGAAAAGTGTGGGATGGCTGTTGAAGACAAATACGTAGTTTGAAACAAATTCTTAACTGATTATATTTTTTCAGCATTTTGTTATTCTCATGACTAACTCTCAGCTATAAGAATGAGGTTTTGATCTAATTCCAAGAAATCATTTTTTAATCAAGAATTCATTAAATTTCCATCTTTTCATTTTCACTGCAGTGGTTTCTTTTTCTGTGCAATGATTTTATCATCTGATTGCAATCAATATTGCTGTAACAGGCAGTATATGTATTTCATCATCAGTCAGAGAATGCTAAGGGATTAGAGAACATTTATACCACCTCTTCTTAAAGTCCATCCCTCTACATCCTCCTCCTGTCATTTGCAGGTTGTACCATTTTTCCTTCTATTGACACAGGGATCTAAATTTTATCAAAGGTTTTCAATATTAATTTGCTGAAAAATTCAATGAAATATTTTTTAAAAAATAAATGTGTTGCTGTAATACGTTGAGAAGCAGTTTTACACTTTATCATAGCAAAGAGCTGGGTGTCACTACTAAGTAATTAACTGGTTACAAAACAGCTAAATAATGAGGAATCGAGAATCATGCCGAATGCAGATCAATATGAAAAACAAAATGTTCTTTTTAACTGACTTCACACCTACAAGTAAATTCTTCCTTTACCTATTAGCAGGATAATCAGTTTTTATTTTAAATATACTCTCTCCTCTCCCTCCCCAATTTGTTCACAAGAACTGCCCTATCCTAGTGCCCGATTCCTTTCTTCCATACTCATGAAAAAGATTCAGTTCTTAGACACAAAATTAAAATAACCACCAAAACAAAACAAAACAAAACAGAAAAAAAAATAAAAAAAAGGAGAAAAATGTTTCTGTGGAATCCTCCTAACTGAAAAACCAAATCTTGCCAAATGGGGAAGCTCCAGGACACCCTTTCTTTCTCTTAATAATTTTTTAGGGTATAGCTATAACTCTGCTAGATTCTCTTAATGAGAACTAAACTATTGAGGATTTAGGCAGTGTGCACTGGGAAGCGAACAAAGGAAAATGATAAACAGAAAACACAATTGGAAAGGTATAAAGGCACCCTTAATTACAGGTATTAGCACAGTGGTTTGTATTAAATTATGTAAATGAGAACATATCCACTCCCTCGCTTTTAAGATAGCTCTGAAAATATTTTGTAATATTTCCTTCTGAAAAAAACAGCTCAAGCCATAAACCAGGCTGTATTTTCAAATGTGCTGTCCTCCCTCATGATTAATTTGCTCCTTTCTGCAACCTGAAAATGGATATTGCAAAAACTTTTTCCATTTCTTCCCCCAGCTTATGCAACGACAACCTAAGACCGGGCTCTGCTCAGTTGTTTTTTTTCTTGCTGTCAGACATATAGGTCATGTTGATTACCAAGTAATACATAGATCTGTATCAGTGATTTTGAATATAGGTGAATGTTGGCCCAGCCTTGACAGAAGGCAGCAGTAGCATTAAGGAAGATATGACTACACAAGATTCATTTTCTTGCCTCTTTTGGAGTTTATGTTTTATTTGCAATTAATTTTCATGATCAGATCCCTTTGCGCCAATCTACCATTCTACCATTTTCATGAAGTTTCTTTTGTAACCTTGTGAAGGAACACTTACATGCCTCAGAGGTAGCACTATTTATTGTCTAACATGATAGCTATGTCTGTTTCAACATATTCAATAACCAGTTAACCCATTTTTCTTCACACACTACCATCCTTCAGCTTGAAGAGCTTTTGTCCTAACTAATGCTTACTTTTACTGTTTCCAGACTGAAATTACACTTCTTTTCACCTTTTGTTTGTCTAGGGTAAATGAACCATTTTTATTCTCCTCTCATGAAACAGATTCTCCTTTTCACTGATCTTTCTTTGAGTCCTTCTCTGTACCTCCTGCAGTGAGATCTCATCTTTTCTGAATAATGGTGACCAGAATTGCATAAATCGTTTCAGATGAGGTGAAACCAACGTTTTTATCTGCAGTATCTAATGGAAATAGCTGACCTGGCATGTCATGTGATTTTAGAAATTTTTTTTGCAGCGGGATTATATTTATGAGTCGGTCACCCTCAACTAACACAATGAGCACTTCCTACCCACTGTTACTTCCAACTAATGAGGTTCTTCCCCAGCAGAAAGTATTGCTATCAGTCTCCTTGCATGTTGTGTTATTAAAATTAATCCACTCTGTTATTAGGGTTCTGAAGGTCATCTGGTCTTGATCCTTCTCATATTGAAATTGTCTCACTATTTTGTATCATCAGCACGTTTCTTTATTATAGCTCATTTTTTCCCCTACACCATTAATGGAAATTTCTGGATGAATAAAGATCTTCTAATGTTTCAGATGGGTATGTGACAGGTTTTTTTCTTTCATCTCAAATCTTTCGTTCTCATATCGTCTTTCTCATTAGCCCCTGCTTTAATTTCCTTTGTAAAGGAAGCTGGCTTCTCAAAATTCTCACTTTATTCTTACCCTTCTTAATATTTTTCAAGTAATCATATTGTTCCATTCCTTTCAAGCTTTTGATTGTTCCCAACAACCCTTTTGAAGTGGCTATTTATCAAGCTGGGACTGACTGTCACTCTTGTTTGAGATTTGAATTACAGATATGTTTTTTCAGAAAGACTTGGCAGCTGCCAAACTTTTTCCACAAGCAAGTCCTCAACACCTAGATGTATTTGTCATCATCAGCTCATTCCCTAATTTCTCAAAGTTTGACCTGAGAAATTAAGAACCTTAGTTATCAACCTACTTTTTTTTTTCCCCAAGTAGTATTTTTCCTAATTATTCTTCCAAGAAGAATTTCTCTCCAGACTTGAAGCCAAACATTTCCAGGACATTGTCATGCTCTCTCACAAAAGTTCTTTGACACATTTTCCCCAATACCAACTCAAGTTCTACTTTATTTGTCCTGTCACTATTTGTTTCTTAAATATCTATCACACTGCAAATTCTAATCCTCCATTAATCCCCTTAGCTTCCCAAACACCATGAGTGTTATAATATTTGTGTGATCCCATTTTAATCTTTATTCGGTCGTATCTTCTGTTATCCCTAAAAGATCTAGTACTGCTGCCAGGCCTCCAGTGATATACAAGTATCACAGCTGTTTCTTGCTAACATGACATTCTCCCTGGAAGCATTAGTCCTCCTCCCAACTACTGGCTACATACAGTGTAAGCTACACTGTCATCACTATTCCAACCCCCTCTCTTTGGTCATCATTCTAAACCCTGATACTTCTTGCGCTTTTTGCTCGATTTCCCTCTTCCACTACCTAAAATCAAATAGTGGGAGACTAAGTTTTTTTCTATATTTAAAACTATTTCAAACAACTGATAGGTAAATAACCCACATACAGAGGAGTTTAGGTCATGAAGACTCCTTCATCTCTTCAGCATTTCCAACCAGGCTCTGCATGCCAAAACATAAAGAGTATCTCATGTGCCTCCTCTAAGTGACAGCTTTACCTGAGACATTAGAATTGAAGTATGGAGCTAGGAAAACACCACACTGTGGAAATAATGAATCAGTCAAAGAAGCAGCAAGAATAAGAGAGCAGGGAAGAGTGTAATTGAACCTCAAAGAAATTTCTGATGGTGAGGAACACTTACTGCTATAAGCCCTTTCCTTAAACCTTTATTTCTAGCACACCCAAGTAATAAGCCCTTCAGGTCCTCTTGATAAAAAATTCTGTCTTTGAACTAGTGTAAATGTCAGGTCCTTTCCCTTCCAGTCTTCCATTCTTTTTTTTGTTCTTTCTCACCATCTTCACCGTCTTTGTTTTTGGACTGTTTTGGTTTAGTTCATTTTTTTTACCCCTTCTTTTAATTGTCCTTCCTAATACACACATCTTCCTCATCTGCTTCTCTCTTCTCTGTATTTTCCGTTTTAAGAGCAAGTGGATTACATGACTATATTTTCAATTATAGTCAATGTTTCTTCTTCTGCTATGTAAGCCTCCTCTCTCTTACTCTCACACTCTTCCACTGTCACATAGCCTGTCCCACATGTCCATGAAGAAAACAGGTATCTGAAAAGAACCTCTTCTCTGCACAATCTCCTTCTCCTGTCACCATTAAGCAACAGCTCCTATCTTCCATGAGCTCTATCCACCACAGTGTAGCTTCTGTTAGGAGTCAAATACAGGATGAATAACAATGCCTCGTAGTTGCTCTTTATTATTTTCCTCTTAGGCCATTGCCACACTTGAATCAGTTGCTGTCATCACATTCTCCCTACTGTCAAGAAAAAAATAATTCCTTTGTTATTCACCACTGTTTGTGGTCATTCCTTTTACTTAATAATTATTTTCTGGGTCTCTTAGATATAAGATTAGCAATTCACTGCTTGTGAGTCATGATTAAAGACAGGAGTCCTCCCTTGCACAAAGCTCCTGGAGGCTTAAGTGCAAGTCCTCTTCAGGGTAGCACAACTGAAGGACAGGCTACTTTCCGCTTGACCCTGAGGAAAACAAAACAAACAACACTTACTGTACCCTCTCCAAGTGCTAACCTTTGGCATGAGAGAAACCCATACTCCTTTTCCCCTTTCTTCCTGGCCTGGGCTCAATTCAGAACATCCCCTGGTCAAGGCAGAACCAATACAGCAAGCTAAAGCAAGGACAGACTATCAATTGGGCTATTGTGGTTCACCCTTAAGTGAAAATAATTGCAAACAGCACAGTATAGGACAGAGCTATCCAGAGGAGAGGGTATTTTAGATCCTGCAGATATATCAAGTGATTGAGAAAGAATAAATAGGTCTTCATGCCATTGTTTCTAGCATTTGCATGACTGACTAGTACTGGTGTTATAGGTGGTTTGGTAGTGATGGATACATACAAACCAGATTTACCCAGTACAACATTAAGCCTTAAACGGAAAAGCTGAAAGTTTTCTCTTCTTCTGCTTGTAACAGAATGGATTTCCTGTGCAATAAAAGTCAAGAAACATAAAATACTTCAGGCTTACAAGTCGCAAATAAGATATCTACTTGGATGCTCGTATGGAAAACAAGGAACTTATCACTTTAGTTCACTGCAATGACCCAAAATGTGGTCATTTTTGGACCAGATTCCCAGGCCTGTCTCCAAAATGTTGCATATTCAGTGCTATCACTGTGAGTGTCTAAACTTGCAGACCAACATTTCTGCAGATCTGGAAGAACCTCTTTTCTTCCCAGCTCTGATTTCGTGTTCATTCACCAGGCGCCTCAGCTTTCAGCTGCATGCGAGAAGTAGGTAGCGCCATTTGTCTTTTGTGACCAAAAAAAAAAGAGAACATCAAATCAATCCCACAGTCATACAAGATAAGGTAGTGGGTATGGGATATTGAGTGACACCTGGGTCAGTGCAAGTCTGGAAGGCATGTTTAGGGGTCTGCTCATAGTCTCGTCTCATCAGAAGACTCTTACACTCAATTTAAGTTTGTGTAAAGTACCAGTGCTTCTCATTTTTCAGATGATGCAGCTTAAGACAGTGCTGGCTGGCTATGAGAAATTATTCAGTTCAGTCCAGGCAGGGCTCTCGCTGCTGTAACACATTTCCTCCTCAGTTCCTCAGTGAGGGCTGGCAATGTGAAGAGTGTGAAGCCATCAACACACATCAACTTGTGCAACCTAGAAGACTGGAAAACATGTATCCATGCCAATTCAGTGTCCATCAGATCCCTGTTTTCCTTCTCACCAGAATCAATGCCTCAGGCCATCTCTAGTACTTCCAACACCTGCGACAGATGAAGGAGTCTCCTCAGCTGCTTTAGTAGATGCAGGGAAGGACGATCACTGTCCATCCAATGTCCATCACTGGAGCTTTGCACTATTGTGAATACATCACCAATGTCTGAGAGGGTGCTTGGCCCAGCACGCAAGGGCAACAAAGCCCTCCAGAACCTCCAGAACTCAACTGCCTCATTTGAACAGCCAAGCTGCACTTCCCAATTTCCAATTATGAAAGCACGATGATCTAGGTGTGAAGAGAACTCAGTGGCATCCTTGAGGCTAGCACACTTCCTGCAGAGGAAGAAAGGTGAGGTAATCGACAAGCCACAAAACCTCAGTGGTGTCGGCCATGGCCCGTCCAGCAGCGGTTCGTGCCACGTGGTGCTCGCAGGTGGGAGGAAGGACTGGAGGTGACCCTTAGTGCCATGGTCTAGATGACATCATGGTGTTCAGTCATAGGTTGGATTCGATGATTTGAAAGGCCTTTTCCAACCTAATTGATTCCGCGATTCTGAACCCGAGGGACAGCGGCAAAACCCGCCCGGCCCCGCCGGCCCTCACCGCCCCGAGGCCGCCGCCATTTGCGGCGGCTTTGCCGCCAAAACGCGTCGCCGCGCGAGCGGAGGAGGGCCCCGTCAC
>WBNO01015700.1:0-70963 GCA_013400575.1 Peucedramus taeniatus | reverse complement strand
GAGCAGGGACTCGGTGCTCGGGACCCGGCCGGGCGATCAACGCCGCCGCTCGTTGTGGGCTGAGGCGGAGTGGCCCCCGCGCTCGCTGCCGCTCCGGCCCGGCCCGTAATCCCCATCCCCCGCTTCGCCTCCCCCCGCCCCGGTTCTCGCGGTCTCCAGGCCCCTTTGTTGTGCTCTGCGGCTCGGCTTATCGAAGGGCCCTTTGTTCCTGGCGGTGGCGGACCGGGGGCCCCCCCGTCCCCGTTGCTCCGACACCCCTCCTCCCCTGGGGGCGAAGGGAGGGAGGCGGAGGTCCGGGAGGTGGGGGCTCCGCCGCTCCTCCGAGGGGCCGGGCAGGAGCTGCGAGTCCGTCCCGGGTCCCTCGGCGCGGGGCTCCTGCTCCGTGCCCTCTTCCTCCCCCCGCTCCCTTCCCTGCCTCGTACACTGGAGGGATAGTGGAGTTTCTGCCATGCTGGGAAGGTGGAGGTGGTGGTGGCACGTCTGTGGTGTTGCTCCCCGTTTCCTTGCCCTATCAAGGGAGCGCAATCCCACCTCAGGAGAGGGCTCCCGAGCCGGCACTGTTTGAAGCACTATTGTGTGCAATTATTCAGCCGTCGGAAAAAGGCCCGCTTCCCGGAGCTTGGGCTGCTCCTAGGGCAGGGTTTGTTTGCAGGTGTTTCTTCTGAGCTGGTGAACCTGCTGAGTATTCGTTCCTAAACAAACTTTGTAGTACTAGCTCCACAGACTGCTAAAAAAGCAGACCATTTTAGTCATATCTGTGTCTATACATGGCCTTGATTCTCTTAGATAGCCTTTCTTGGACAGCATTAGGTGCATCCCAATATATAAAACAAGTTCGCAAATGTTTTAGGCCACAGAAACCACTACTTCTGTAGCTTTACTTTGTTTAATAGTCTGGCTGATACAAGTGATAATGTTTGTTTACACATTACTGTCACCCATTCATGGACGGTCAGGCAAATTGTTAAAAGGTGGAATGGATAAGAGTGAATTCACATGGTTAGTTTGAAATGTGTTTTATTTATGATTTTGTATGTGGTTTCTTAAGGAGTTGATTCTTGGTGGCCATTGTAGCATGCTAATTTCGCATCTGTCACTTCTGGATTAAACTGGGCTCTACTTCCTATTAACCAGGAAGATTTGCTGCTAAATATATTAAGCATAGTTTAGTTTTATTTTGTGTATGCAGTATTCATATGTCAGGTTCGTTTTTCTCTGGTCAAAATTTATCATATTGTTCCTGGTTAGAATGTCCATGTCGATGCACAGAAACATTGGTTGAAGCACAGAGAGATTGGTTTATGTTGGGTCAGATCAGTGTGTTCTTAGTCTATTTTATCTTTGTGCCTGCTTTCTTAACTTCTTACGCTGAGAGGTGGAAATCTGCCTTTCCTGGCTCCCGCTCGACTTGTGAATGAGCTGTTCATTGAACTGAAGTAGTGTTGGGTAGGTGGGAATGAAGACACCATCCTTGACATGTACAGAGTAGATTACTGATGTTTAGAGCAGATTTATCACTGAAATCATGGTTACGTTTTCTTAGCAAGTGGCTTCATGAGTTGATTGATTGATTTAAAGTTTAACAAGTAAGAATATTCTTCTTATTACTTTAATGACTATTACAAAAGTCCATTTTAAAGACCCAAGTTTACTGGGTGCTTTAACCATGTACCTTTTCAAAACAAGTCTCACTGAGCAAATCGGTTGTGTAGAAACTGGCTTAGAAATCATGCTGTTTTGAAATGAGTTACTGTTCCTTCCATACCAAGATTTATAGTACGGCCGTATCTGTTTTTGCAGCCTGAAGGCTGATGTGTAACACTGAGGGTTGAGACATGCCATTCAATGTTGAAAGATCCTGCTTTTCAAATTTTGAGCAGAGGTCTAAACAGATGCTTAATGTATTAAAAAGTGATGTTAGGCAAGTATTTTTGTACTGGTTCGGCAGGCATTTTTTAAAATCTGTTCACCTGTGCTTGTGGTGCCAGAATACTTATCCAGCCTCTTCTGCAGTTTTCATCCTTTATTTGGGCTTACACAAAATAGTATTCATGAATCAGACAGTATGCTTAGCTGCTTAGTTTGTACTGCATGACACAGGTTGTAGAAAAACCATGTAATATAAAAGCCATCTCAGAAATCTCTTTCAAATAATAGTTTAAAGGTATCTGCCATGCTTTCTAGAATAAAGTGTTCAAAAATATATGCATGAAAGAAGGATTTGATCAAATATATAAAACTGAAAGTTGTTTTTTGTTATATATATAAATTGAATATATATAATTTATATCTTGGGTCTAGAAGCTTAGTAATGAAGAAATATTTTAGTATTTCAGTATGATTTCACCTGCTTTTTTTTTCTTCATGCTTAGTTTCTGCTCATGTAATAACTGCCCAGATTTTGGATGGTCTGGTGTCCTTGTTTTGTTTAGCCAGGTAGTCACTCTGGAGCCCAGCAACCACCTAGCTTGCTGCCATAAATTAACTTTTTTATTTTTTTTAATGAAGTGGGTAACAGTCTTCAAGAAATAGACTTAGTTTCAAACTGGAAGCTAAAGAATGTGCCGTAAAGTGTGGAAAGACCCTTAGGTTCAAAGGCAAATAAAGGATTTAAATATTCTGTGCTTATTAGAAGCGGGAGTTGTACAGCCAAGTCCTTTATCTGGTTTTGAAATAGCTCAGTTTGAAATATTTTATTGTTTATAACCCAACAGTGTAGAACAACTGTTAAAAACACAGAAAAACAAGACCCTTGTACCTTGACAGAAAATGTTATAGACCTTTTTTCTTCTCTTGTAAGAATAAAGTTTATTTTGATGTATTTTATATGCAGCATTTCATTAGCTATAAATATGTTTGTGTGTTGCTGCTGATTGCTCTGTGAAATGGTGCAATTATTCTTAAATTTTAAGGGGATTATAGGCTGGACCTTAATCCTGTACCACATCTGTGTGATTGTAGTTCTGTTCTCTACTGTCAGCCTGCAGTAGAGAGCATTATTTTTATTGTTATCAAGTGGAATTCACATCCGTATGGGTATATGTAAAATGATTTTTTAATTGTGATTTGTGCTCTTCCGTTGCAAGTTGATAATGAGCAAATCCTTGACAAACGGTTATGTTTTCACAAACTGTATGAGTGCAGACTGTGGCAGACAAAACAAGTATCTTCAGCTGTAGTGACTAAAAATTGCAAGTGTAAATTTTGCAGGAATTCAGAATGATCTGAAGAAGATTGCTGTTCTTGTCACCATGTGGTGGCTGATTAGATTATTTTGAGAGTTGGCTCTTAATAGTTGACCAGTTGTTTATATTCAGTTGTAGAATACCAAAATGTGTGTTGGGATTTTAGTTCTTGAGAGCTAGGTGAATGTGCTGCTGGTAGGTATATCAGTGCTCCTCACTATGGGCTGTGTTCCCTTCTAATTTTCATTAAGCGGTGTACCCCTTTATTTTTTTTAAATTTATTTTGTATAAATAAAAAAATACAGATTACAGGCTGGTGAATTTTCTGTTGTCACTAGGTGGTTGTGAAATCTTTGTGGTGCTTCTACCTCTTCTGACTGTTTTTCTGTAGTTGGCATGTTTTGAGTCTTCCCTCCTTTGTTATTTTGACACTTCATCTCTTTCCTGAATCTGCTTCAAAGGGTTGGGTTTTTTCTCTCCTGCTGTACCCAAAATTGTAAAGCAGTTAGGTTTGTTCTACTAATGTGCAAGTTGTGAGCATAAAGTGGCCTATATTATTAGCATAAGATACTATTAGGTTGGTTATGTGGCCTTTCCTCAATAACTTCGTCTGCACTTTTGGTTCGTTTCTTGGTTATCTTGTCATATCTGCCTGTTATGAGAAAGATCATGTGTTAAAATGTGTTAAAAGCTGTTAGTGAACACGTTAATATCCTTCTAGTGTTGGCAGTTTACCCAGTAACAGTAGTAGAAAAAAAGGTGCAATGATGATAGANAAAAAAAGGGGGGGGGGGGGGGCAGGGGTAATGAAAATTTTTGGGCATTTCAAGAGACACCCCAGAACTACTTATGAAGAAAAATTATTTTTAACTGCTCTGGCTGTACGGTTTGTTCCTACTGTTTTGAGCTGGTTTTCACTGTGTGTTGAGGTTCTAGTGAAATATTAGGACCTTAAGGTCCTAAAAGCAGACCTGCATGTCTCTACATAAAAACCTTTTTATTATTATTGTTACTATTACATATTTGCGATCACTGTATAGTGCAAGTTTTCTCTAATTATTTGTTTCTATTGGAGGTTAGTCTTATGTTTTCTCTTACAAATTCTCCTATTAATCTTACAATGATTGGTATTCAGTTTTTACACCTCACAGACTTGACAACTTTCTGGTGCTGTCACCCTCTTCAACTGCCATTGTCTTCTTCACTTTTAGTCTCTGTATTCTCAACTTCCTCTTCAGACCCAAGATGACAGATATAATCTTCAGTTCTATCCATAAAATTTGAAATAAAGCATTTCTTAAACCTTTTACTTACATGATCTGGATTTATCCAAACCCAGAGTCTGTCTTAGTCTAATGACAAGGAAGTGTTTCAGTAGGCTGCTTTATTTTTTCCTGCAGGAGTTAGAGTACGATCCCTTTCCAGGAGTAATTCTGTGTCTAAAGACCTCAACAGCCTTTGAAGGATGTTTTTTGCTGTTTCATTGAACACCTGCAGTTGTGATGTGCCCATAAGATTAGTGTTCACTAATGGTGAGAAACACCAGCAGCAAAACATCAGGTGCCTTTTTAATATAAGTATGAAGACATTTCCTGTTTTCTTAATATCTCACCTGATTTCTTACTCAGATAACTTCCATCAAAATCTTCACTTAGTGGATAGGTAGATGTCCATCTTAGATTTTTGTTTAGCTCAACAGCTAACAGTGATATTTACATAATACAGTCACAAACTGGTTGGAATGTAATTGTTGGTAAGTTGATATTTTTTGAGCTTTCAGATCAATTATGCCCTGTCTAATCAAGTCTGTGTCTCTTCTTATGGGTATGCATGGTTTCCATAGCTTCCACTTACTTTGAGTAAAAAGTGTTTTTCTGTTGAGTCCAGTGAGGGATTTTTCCACTGAGGTAACACTTAAAAGTTTCTGTTACGATGTTTCTGTCTTTACAAGTTTGCCTCTGCCATTCTGTGTTGCTTCTGGTCTCACAGTTCCTATTTTTTTCTAAATACATTACCATGAGTGCAAGATTCCCATTGTGACTTCTAATCCTTTTAATTTTGCTTTCATATCTGTGAACTCCAGATGTTCTGCTATTCAGGGAGAGATGTACAGCTGCCAGAAATTGCAAGGAATCTGCTAAGATATAGTACACCACACAGGTTCCCAAGTGCATGAAGACAAATACCTGCCACCACTGTGTCCTCGTGCAGACTTTCAGCTGCCTCAGGCATTTTTGTGCTACTTCATCACTGTGAGACTTGCCATGTCAAACAGTCACATTATCTCTTTGATTGGGGAGGTGGATAGAAGCAAAACACCCNTTTTTTTTTTTTTTTTTTTTTTTTTTTTAGCTAAACTGCATGGAGTTAAGAAAATTGTCTTGCTTTTAAATAAAACAGTATATGTACCTATCCGGTTAGAATGTGCATAAAAAATATTTAGAAGAAAGCACCCTTGATGTTTAGGGTAAATCTAATGAGTTCATAAATGTTCTAATCCTTGTCCTCAATAATGGCATCAAGGCACAGCATCATACTAGATTGGAGCTGGTCTTTGTTAGAACCTCTGAGATCTGTGCTATAAGGTTTGATTAACAAATTTTCCTGTATTGAAGTAAGCCGGGTAGACCATGATTCCAAAGCAGCATTGATTTTTCGTCGACTGTAGCTACAAATGATTGTTTAATCTGTTCTAAAACTATTCATTGAAAAAGATTCAAAAAACTCGCTGCATAATACATTTCAGTTCAGTTTTCTTTGCCTTCAATAATTTCTTCTGCCCACCCTTGCAGTATGACTTAATATCTTGGTGCAGCTTAAGACTATTTGTTTTAATGTATGATTTGTTGTATCCCATGTAGATAATGAAAAGTAGCATATTCTATTTCTGTTGGAAACACCTCTTATATTTTCAATGCTGTTTTCAGTTCTTTTCTACTTTTTATTTTTGCGAACAGTTTTTGCTGTTCTTGCTGTTAAATTTTTCCTATTTCCCCCCTTCCTTTTTGCTTTGTTGCTATATCCTTGGAATGTATGGGATTTTTGAAGTTCTTAACTGCTGAGAAGGTAGCAATCTAATAAGAATTTGGTGAGAAGGTGACAGTCTATCTACGACTCATGATTTAATTTAAAACATTTCTCCTTTTGAATACAAATATTCAAGAGAAAAGTGATAGTTCTCTGAAGCTTAAATTAAGGCAGTTAAGAAGATGACAAAACGTAGATGGAGGGATAAAAATTATTGAAACTTCATCATGTTGACAAAAGCTCATCTTTCCAGCAAGTTCAGCAAATAGATACTTAGTTTCATAGTTACCCTGATGCACATATTTTTCAGAGTTAAGTTACTTGATGCTTTCACTGAAGTTGGAGAGAAAACCACTTCTATCAGCGAACCACCATTTCTCTAGGAAACACTTTTAGTGAAAAGTTAATACTCACAGATCAAAAAACTTTAATTGGTGTTTTTTAAGGCCTCCATGCATATCCTTGTGCAGTTATAATTCAGTGTGTTTATTTCTATAGTTTTCATGAGGGAAACTAGCATGAGGTTCTTAGGCCATCAGCTTCTTTACAATGATGATGTACAACTATTTGCAAATTTTAGTTTAAATAACAGGTAAACAGTATGGCTTGAAACTGTCTTTTGAGATAGCATTTTCCATTTTATTAGGTCTGTGCTTTTGCATTGGTTAACAACTTAATGTGTCATGTTTTAGGAAGCATGCAAGTTGTTTTTTTTTTTGAGGAATGAAATACTTTTTCTGTTTATCTTTCCAAATATGTATTAAAGACAACTCTATGGTATTATTTCTCAGGTCTTTCATCTCTAAGGATGAAGTACACTGCTTTCATTTGTGAAGAGTTAATCTAATAACACCTAATACTTGGTGGAACAAAGACTTTCAGAAAGAAGATCTATGTAATGTCAAAAAGGCAGCGGAGCTTTATAAAATTATTCTCTGAAAGTAGACCTGATCCAGTAGGTAGTTGGGCCAAACTTGCAAAAACGTGTGCCTGTTTTTGGTAAAAATAGTTTGATAAAATGTCTTTTCCATCTTCTCTTCTGTAACTGTTGTATGGTCTTCTGGTATACAGTATTTCTAGCTTTATGATTTCCTGTATGAAGGTAAAGTAAATAAAACTTTCATCAGAGAAATAGGAAAATCTTGTGCTAACTAATGTAGCTCTCACTTGATTGTTACTCATTCTGAACTAGTCATACAGTTCTTTGTTCTTATAGGAACTCATGTAACATGGACAAGTACCAAAGCTCCATCCATCTTCAAACACTGATTCCTGGCATTCATTCTCTCCTGACTGCTGGACAGGTGCATTTGTTGCTTTGAGGACCTTAACTCCCTGCTTTAGGATAAAGACCAGTCTTTATTTGTAACTATATTGTCTTTTGGATGAATAGAGCAGTTTTCTTTTGAGCTCATGTAGCATCCTCAGTGTCCTGTATATAAAAAAAAAAACCCAGATTTTGGAAGGATTCCTCTTCTGTTTTTCAGAATGATGGAGAGAATGGGTTCTGTCGAATAGACAAATCCTGTTTGGTATTTGTGTATCTAACAGACCAAATATTGTTTCAGTGAATTAGTAAAGTACATTCAGTAATCAGGCATTAAATCATGAATAAGGAGTTCCTCGGTCTTATGATTCCTAGAATCATTGAATGTTAAGGGGTTGGAATGAAACTTAAAGATCATCTAGTCCTAACCATCCCCCCCTGCCATGGGCAGGGACACCTCCTCCTAGACCAAGTTGCTCAAGGCCTTATTCAGTCTGGCTTTGAACAGTGCCAGGTTTGTGGCATCCACAGCCTTCCTGGGCAGCCTGTTCCAGTATCTCATTACCCTCACAGTAAAGAATTTCTTCCAAATATTTATCCTAAACTTCCCTGATTTCAGTTTGTACCCATTACTCCTTGTGCCATCACTACAGTTCCAGATGATGAGTCTCTCTGACTTCCTTGTAGGCCCCTTCAGATACTGGAAGTTTGCTATGAGGTCTCCACACAACCTTCTCTTCTTCAGGCTGAACAGCCCCAACTTTCTCAGCCTGTGTTCATAGGGAAGGTGATCCAGTCCTCTTGTCAACTTCATGGCCCTGCTCTGAACTTACTCTAACAATTCCATGTCCTTCTTATGTTTGGAACCCAGAATTGGATGCAGTACTGTGGATGGGGTCCCACAAGAGCAGAATAAAGGGAAAGAATCACCTCCTTTGACCTGCTGGCCATGCTCCTTTTGATGCAGCCCAGGATTCCATCTGGCTTTCTGGGCTCTGAGCTCACACTGCTGGCTCATGTTGTCTTTCTTCAACCATCACATCCAAGTCTTTCTCTGCAGGGCTGCTCCCAGTCACTTCTCTGCCCAGCCTGTTGGTATGTCTGGGATTGCTCTGACCCAGGTGTAGAACCTTGCACCAATAGCACCTCTTTGTTGAACTCCATGAGGTTTGCACAGCCCTCATCTCCATCCTGTCAGGGTCCCTCTGGGTGGCATCCCTTCCCTCCAGCATGCTGACTGCACCACACAGCTTGGTGTCGTCAGCAAATTTGCTGAGGGCGCGCTTGGTCCCACTCTCCGTGTCACCAGCAAAGATGTTGAATCAGCCCCAGTACTGACCCCTGAGGGGCACCACTGGTCTCTGTGTGGTGCTGTTGACCACAGCTCTTTGCATGTGGCCATCCAGCCAGTTCTTTATCCACAAGATATGTGGTCTATCCATCAAATCCATGCCTCTCCAATTTGGAGACAAGCATGTCAGTGCGGCAGAGCATCAAACACTATTTTAGTCCAGGTTGCTCTGCTCCTATCCACACATGCTGGTCCTGTCAGAGTGCTTGTGTCAGGAGCCTGTGATAATATACTGGTTTATAGAACAGGGAACACAAGAATGGGTACAAGAAGAGATTAAATGTTCAGAATCACAAAAGACGCAATATCAATTTCAATTTTTTTTTTTAATTGGAGGGTTGGTCTTGTGAAGAGAATTGCAGGGATAAAAAGTAACTTCTGTTTATGAATCTGTAATAGTGAAGATGATAAAACTTCATAATCCCCATTCTACAGACTGGGAACTTGCATAATGTTTTCATTGAAACTTGTGTAGTGACTGAACTCTGCTTTTGGATACCCAGCCAGAGTTGGTCATCATGTCAGTTTGACAGCAGGAACTCAAGAGTTCTGCTTAGATTTGCCAGGGTATTCAGGAGAAAGTATGGCCTTGGCTCCTCTCCTTTCCCACATGTGGACGCAGTGGCAGTACTCTGACACTGGTAAAAGGACACTGGTGGTTAGACAGTGTGGTAGATGTTGCCTTGTTCTTTCATCGGAAATATCAATCAGATGGAAGGCATCCTTGGGGATGCTAATTTGACTGTGCTGAGTAGACAAGTTTAAAATAGCAGTTCAGTAATCTTTCTACTGAGGATGAAGATTATCAATTAAATTATCATCAGAATTAAAAGGGTTTGAAGTAGCAGTGGGAGAAGTTGCATTTGTCTAATAAAGATGGCTAATACAAAAATGTAATGCAGTTGAGCTATAGAAATATCATAATGTCTCATTTCACTTGATGATAGAGCAAGTTTAAGTCACCTATGCTGCAGGAAGTGAACATATTTCCAGATTAGACAGTTATTTCTGGCTGTCTTCCTATTTTTAATCTGCCCATATGCCTGTCTGATAATGAAAAGAATAGGTAAATTAGATTTCCTGGCAGTGGATGAAAGTTTACTGTAATGAACATCCCGCCACATTCATGAAATGCTTGTTTAATAGCCAACTGCTGAATGCTCTTTCAAGTAAACAGACTAAAATATAAATGTTGGGATGGCAGCATTGAATTGAGGCATGATTGAACATCTGAATAGAGAGAAATGTAGCCTAGAACTATAGCAAGTTCACTTATGTTAGGATACAAGAGAGAAATTAGATATCAATGACCAGATGAGAAAGAGCCTGTTAAATGCAAAATGTTGAAAGATTAAAGGCAATCCTAAAGAATGGTAATTTCTATTACTATATGTGATAAAGCATGAGGCTTAATGAAATTATTTAAATAAATAAAATAAATGTTTTAAATAACTTACTTGTTCTGAAACAGTTTATGAATGTAACCAGAGGCTCTCCATTAAATTTCTAGGTTTTTCTAGGTCTTTTTCTAAAACTAGCTGGGGTTTGAATTCTAAGCAAAATAGTGCCTAAAAAATAATGGGACAAATAGCACCAAGGTAATTTGGCTTTTGTTTTGCCTCTTTCAGTTTAATAATTAGCAAGCTCCTTCAGTATGTGTTCAGCATACCCAGATGAAAAACATGCAAATTGCTTCTGCCTTTTAACTTATATTTGGGGAGAGAAACATCTCTCTGTCAATTAAGAGAAGATTATGTGTTTAGTAATTAACTTTCAGTTGTCTCCCTTTCCTGTGTTTTTTTTTTTTTTTAACTGTCTGGGTGATGGTATATGACATAATTACTATGAGAGTTGTAGTAGAGCCCCACAAGCTGTTCTTCTATTTCTGCTCTGTATTTGCTGAGGTGCTTTTTTTCAAACCTTCCTCCAACATAGACTTTGCCTTAAAAATATAAATACATTTTCCAACAGCATAGTTAGGTCTCTTGGTTTTGTATCTGTAAATTGAGGGTAGTGGGTACTTCCCTGCTACTCAGTTATATGCATTAGAGAATAAACCTGAGATTTTTTTTTGTTGTTGTACGTTATCTGCCTAGTGATATAAAAATAGTTGGATTAGTGACATGGTTAACTTTTTATGTTTGTGTGCCAAAGAGTTGGGGTGCTCATGTTCCTAAAAATGGAATTATAGCAATAGTTTAAAAAATCCTCATGAAGTTAATAAAGAAACTTACCCTTAAGATTATGACATTGATTATTCCCACAATTCGGGTAGACATGTGTTGTAGCAAGGAGTTGTAAGAAATCATCAAGGTCATTAACACCTCAGGTGGTGTAAATATGTATAGGGAGAGGAGAGGGGAGTTCAAATACTCAGTGCACTCTTGCATTTTCAGAGTTGTTGAAATCTGTTTAATAATTGCATATTAATAGTAATTAGAGCTGCAATGAGTTTTATTTAAAAAAAAAATCCACAGAAGTGACCTAAGTAGAAGTGGTTATTTGAGGAGAATCTCTTTAGGCAAGAGTTAAAAAGCAACTAATGATAGTTCTTACTAACTTTCTCAATCTTTGTTCAACTTTCATATTTTCTAATTTTTGTGGAATGATAACATAATAGGTAGTTACATTATAAGCTACTGAATATATGTACGAATGTGTCGTGGTTGAACAGACTGAGAAAATGAATCATTCGTTGCAGGGTAGTTGGTTACGTTTACTGGATTTCAAAAGTATTCTAATTCTTTCTAACAAATCAAAATTAGTCAGCAAATAGAATCAGTTCTTTAACAATTACCTGTTCTCTCTTTGTGTTCTGAACTTAACTGTTGTCTCTTAAAAGTCTCCAGGGAGGATAGATTTCCTTAAGTATGAACAGAGGAATGAGTTACTCCGTGTCTTGATTTTTTGCTGTTTCTGTGAAGCTCCTTTTCCCTTTCTGGTGGAGCTTGAGCATAAAACCTAGATGTTTATTAATTTTTCCAGTTTTGCCACAAAAAAAAAAAAAAGTTCCGTTATAGATCAGTTATTTCTTTGCATTCTGGTTTGATAGGCAAAATTTTAGATTTACTTGATCAGTCTGAGAATAAAAAAAATTAAGATGGTGGGGAGAGAATGTTTATTAAAAAAAGGCTTGTAGATAGATGGAGTTTTGCAACACTTTTATGGATTACCTTTAAAACTGTTCAGGAAACTAGTACTTGAAGGTATTTGAGCTCCTGTTTTCTTTGTTTAGATAACACCAAAAAAATCAGTTCTTAGCTGATGTGTGATGGCTGTCTATATCACAGAGTGCATACCTGTGTATCTGGGTTCTGAAGGTACCAGTAATAAAAACCAGTTACCACCTACCTTCTAGGTGGTACTTCAAATACATGGGTGAGCGGAACTTGGGTGGACTTTTTTTTTGCCCACGGAAGGAGAAACACTGTTACACAGACAAGAGTATGAAAACATAACTGCTCATACAGTCTGACAAAACTTGCTTTTAGTGTTCTGAAAATCTCTCTTCAGTAGATCAGTGAGACGGTGATTGAAAGAACAGTTTTAGAAGATATGTGTGAACCAAAAGAGTGAGTTCCTATATGTTAATACTCTGGATCAGACATGGGGCTTGCTTTGAAAGTGACCTGATCATCCCTGTTAGCACACTTCTTTTTACATTGTGGAACAGCTTTGTAGTGTGGAAATTTTAATGTCTTTTGGATGAAACTAAACCAGAGGCTGTGCTCCAGAAGCAGTTGCAGACAGTCTACTTCAGCTGCTAATGGGTGTCCAGTTAATGGAACTGAATGCCAGTCTGAAATATGACCACTTGTGATGGGTTCACTGGAGACTTGGGTTCTCAGAACCCTCTTGTCTGCTGTACTATCCACTCCTTGTGCATTGCACTGTAATGGTATAGTCATTGTGAGCTTTTTGTGGACCAGAGCCTAACTGGCAAACTCAGATTCTGGTTTTGAACTTCATCTCTGAATGAGTCTTGACTCGCTGATTCAGTAGTTGCTAATCTTGACATGACTTTCTCTTGCTTTCAGCTGCAGGATAGGGAAGCCAGTGATATTAGGATGGCTTTGCAAAGTGTGAAAGCAGCTGGAATTTTCTGTTTGGAGGGAAAGGAAAAAAAACAGCAAAGATTGGAACTGCAGCCTGTCAGTGGAGAAGAGGAGTTGTAATGGGAAAAAAATTGGATAGCTCTGCACCATGCCTGCAGAAATTGAGAGTGAAAACATTTGCTTAAATACAATCTTGCAGTAAGTGATGGAATTAAGAGTCTGGCTTCAGTCCTCTCTTCTGGGCACAAGTCAATATCTTCATTAGAATTAAAGCATCGTTATCATCTGATTCTTCAGCCCAAAGGAGTCTTGGCTTTCTAGAGCTGTACTTTGCTTAACAACTTTATAGTGAAACAATTCAGAAGATACATTCAAGTAAAAATAGCCTATCAACAACTTAAAATCTTGATAGGTTTTAGAAATTAAACTTGAGTACAAATTGAGATGGATGTTCTTTGATCAGAACCATAATTTAAATAGTACTTGTCCTGTAGAAAATGCAATTGCATTAGATTATGTCGTCCATAGTTTTGTATATGCAGTCTGCTACTGTGTACCTGCTGGAGTTTTGCTGTTTGATTCTGGATTGTTTTGTATTCTAATAACAAACATGTAAGAGCTAATATTCTTGCAGTGCTTGTGTAGCTGCAAAATCAAGGTAACAGTGCTAAGCCTTGGTAAACAAATACTGAATCAGTTAAGTAGTGCCAGTTTTAATTTGCATCATTAAACTGCTTTGGAAATTATTTAGAAGTACTGTGTTGTTTTGATGTAAAATGACTTCTGTGTGTACAGTTCTAAATAAATAAAAACTGGTTTTGTTGGTTTTATTACAGCAAATCTGTGATAGCAGCAGTATTTCAGATGGGTGCTGTTCTTTCTGATGCTTGTGGACAGGTTTAAAATATATGTGGTTTTCTGTGTAAGTTTTGTTCTAACCTAAAAATCTGTAAAGTAGCCTGTAGGGTATCCCAACTGAAAAACAAAAGGGAAACAAGTCATTTATGTTTGAGCTTTTCTGTTGGACACAAAGGTGAAAGGAAAATAAAGATTGATTATGATCATGGTGATGTGGAGAATGTCTTGATAAGAAGGCTGTCATAGCACAGCAAAAGCAATAGATACTAATTTTTTTTTTCTTCC
Source organism: Peucedramus taeniatus (assembly GCA_013400575.1). NCBI lineage: Eukaryota > Metazoa > Chordata > Aves > Passeriformes > Fringillidae > Peucedramus > Peucedramus taeniatus. Next base: position 56,935 of record WBNO01015700.1, on the reverse strand, counting down.
CTCATTTTCCACTGTGCTTTTTTATATGAGCAAGAGATGGGGTTTATACAATGTAACCATTTCATTTACTCTTAAATGCTTTAAAATAATGTTATAGTATTTGTTTCTAATGACTAATGGTGAAGTCTCATGGGCAATCTGAGGTAGACTTGGTTTAAGTTAGACCTAGAAGTAAGGTTTTTTTGACATGCAGAACTAATTCAAGAACTGTTCAAGTTTTTTCTTGAATACTTTGTTCATTTGACATCTTACTTGGGTAGTTTGTCCTTGTACAAAGTGAATGTAAATATGTAAATGCTGGTTGCATCCCAGTGATTCCTTAGCTGCTTCCACTTTCCTCAAATAAGGTGGGAACCTTAACCTCACGGTTTTAAAAAAAGTTGCAGCAGTTGGCATTTTATGTGGTGAAGGGCTTGTTCTCCATCTTCTGGTAAAACATTGAACAACAAGGAGGAGAGAAATCACAAAAGTAAAAGATAGTTTTCATCTCTAGAAGCTTTAGATCATCAAGGCTGAGAATAATTGTAGCTTAACACAGTAAAGTTTTTTTTTAATGTCCCTTTAAGGTGTAACTTTGCAGTGGGACTTCACAAAGACCTCATCTGGTACTAATGTATTGGTAGGAAATCATCTTGACTCCAGATATGTCTAAATTTGGATTTCTAATTTATTTTTAGTATCTCAAATACTTAAGTTAAAAAGAGGACATGTTATAAAGCCATTCTGAACCAGTCTGTTCATTTTCCTTTCAGGAGGGAGGCATCACAGGCAATGTTGCTGTGTTCACTTAAGTTCTGATGGTCTGGAAATGCCTCTTGAAGCAATTCCTTTTTAGAAGCTGTGAGGACGATTGCCCAGTGCATGGTCTTGTGCTCATTGGTCATGCCTGCTATCATCCTAGTCATCTTCTAATTGAGTTCTTTTACATTCTTTCTAATTGAATTCTTGGGGTGGGGATGATTTTACTATTGCAAGCCAGGACTGATGATCCCTGTATTAGGGAGAGATCCATTCACTTACTTACAGGTTTATTTTTATTTTACCAGTTCAGTTCTGTGACTTTTCATGTGATTTGGTAATGATACTAGCACAGAGCTGGAATTGCACAAAAGACTCAAGGCCAGCAGCCTGGCATAGTTTGTAAACTATCATAAATTGACCTTAGAAGTAGACTACTATCAGCTTTCCAGGAATTTGAACAATGCTGTCTTCATCACATGCTCAGTTCTTTAATGGTTATAATAGTCAGTGAGATTATGCTTCAGGCTCACAGTTTTAGGCTGAAAATACAGCTTTTAAAAATGAACTTGTCTTGAATGAGATGAATGTTTAGCCTCAGCCCAAGACTCAGTGTAATAGGTTTGTTTTCTGGGTTTGTTTCCCAGAAAACAATCCAAACAAACCAAAACTTTTTTTTCTGCTATTGTAAAGTCAGAAGGTAGCATCAACATCATGACTATACCTAGCTGCTTGATCAAGAATCCGCATCAAGTCAGCATGTTCCTTGTGTTTCATCTCTTAGGATTCAGGGCCTTTGTCAGGGACTAAGCTGTCTTGCAATTTCTAGCACTTTCTTCAGTACCCATGATCTGTTGCCATTCAAGGGCTTTTCACCTCTGCATGCAATTAATTTTTTTTTTCCTGGCTATCCTAAAAAGACTAGAGAGCATTTAATTCTGTTGTCTTTATTCCTTGAAAGCAGTGTTTTAGTGGCCATTCAGCATTCTTTTACTCCTTTTTTAGAAGTGTTTTATTTCTCACTATATTGTTCTGTTCTTGGTCTGAGGAATTTATGCATGTGCAATAAATTTATTTATAACAGCTTTATTTTTACATTGCATTTAGACAGAATATAATTCACAGATTTTAAAAAAAACCTTTTTCATAATTTCATGTAGGTATTTCAGCAGTGAATTTAATGGTATTAAAAAGCACTGGTATATTCATTTTTTTTAAAGAAATGTGTTCATCTTGGATATCTCAAAGCAACTGCATAAACCTATATATTTATGAAACGTTTTTAGAAGTTTCTGTATCTGATGGTCTAGCTGTCCCAGTTGTAGTGAGACGTCAAAATACTTGGTTATCCTAGTATCAGGATGTGTGCACACCCTTCATGTGACACCATCTGGGAACTGTGCTTGTGCACAGTTGCCTTGCATGCTCCTGTGATGGAGTGCTGCACATCTGAGATTCCTCAGTATGTCATGTGCAATGTTGGTCCTGGACACAAGAGTTGTCATTGAGCTTATCTACTGGCAAGATGTGACTGGTGGAGATTCTCAAGTTTGAGCAGGGAGTTGTGTCTGTGTGCGCTTTCCAGTACTGATGAACAGTCCTTATGGAACCATAGATACTGCAAGAACTTCATTGAATATTTCATGGTGCTCTTAACTCCCCTGGGAAAGTTCAACCAGAAGTTTCAAATCTCGTTCTGTTTTCTTTTGAGTAATAGTTAAACATAAGCAGTCAGTTGTAGCTCAGGACTACCATACCTGAAAGGTCAACAGTGTGAAGAACAGGCATGGAAAATACTTTTTCAGAGAGAAGCAGATGGGTTGCAGTTTTGGAAGTGAAAACTGATATAAGATTATAGACCCTTGGAGTTAGGATTTCGGGGGGTGTCTTTAATCTTACTAACTGGGTTATTTTGCTAATTGAATAGTAGACAGCTCCTTTGTTGGAGAAGAAATACAGCAGAGAGAAGTTATCTGGGCCTCTACTAGTCAGACTTTTGAATCCATATTTTCATTTAGTGATTATCTTCAAGGTGTGGAGATCATTGCAAAAGGCGACAAAAATGAAGTACAGAATCATGAAGGGGAAAACATTTTTTGCTCGAGATGTAGTAAATCTCACTTCTATAAGCTGCAGTAAAATTACTTTTAAAGTGTCAAAAGCAGAAAGATGGCAGTTCAGGAACAAGTAATTGCATATGGTACAGAATATTGGGATACATTTCCATTTTAATTTCAGTTTAGGTAAGAGTCTTACAGCTTGCCTTCAGGGCTACACTTAGTTTTGTAATACAAAGAAAGGATTATGCTGTTAACATAAAACCAGGAGCCATCATCTGTTCTGCTTTCCTCACAGGTCAGCATGGCTGCATTATCGGTGTTCTTTGCATTCAGCAGCAGTCAGATAGCATAGGAACACTTTCAATAGACACGATCAGTATTTTCATACCCTTACTGTTGCAGTGTCTTGCTTTGCCTGCTTCTCATGGCTCATCATTACATGTTTTAGTAACTTGCACATTGACAAGCAGGAGTGAGACTATTACTGTGCATTACAATCTTAAGATACAGCTGTCTCTATTTGAAAGGTAGTTCTTGCTCATCTGTAGTATTACACAAGAAATTTGAGGAAGCAAGAGTTTGAATAATTGCAAGCAGACAGTAGTGTGGAGCTTTTAAAGGTCAATATTAGAATTACCTTTCTCTTTTTGTGCTGTTCTTTAGCTGACCAAAGGCAATATATTTCATGACCTGAGGGAAATACATGCAGCTTTGTTATTCCTCAGTTTGCATGGAAAAAGAAAACGTCTTCTAGATTAATAGTAGTACTTGAGCAGTACGTATGTGGTACTATAAAATAGTTCCTTTCACTTTTTTATATGTATTTAACAGGCAATGTCTGGCACTAGATGTGATTTTCTAACACGATCTAATGTAGAAGACAGCTGTTCACAAAGAACATCCATTTAAATCATATCTCACTCCCCATGTCTTATTGTCAGATAATAGTATTGCCATGGTAAGCTGATTTATTTCTTAAAACAATTTAAGTCCATGTCTTTCAGGTTATGAACTGACCATTGACTTAATTCATTGTGATGTGGGTATCTCTGTTGCTAAAAACTAAATTAAGAGAATTGTCTGCTTTTCAGAGTATTTGAAAAATGACATATGATTTTGATAAGAAACACTTTTTCATGTACTTTTTGGAAAAGGAAAACTAAAGGTTTTGGTAATTGATGTTTTTGAACTACCTTTGGCAAGAATAATTGTGTGAGATCTTTCCTTATTAGTCCAGTAAACTTGCAGGCTTAAACAGACGAACTTCAAATGTTCAAATACTGAAAGAAATCATTGTTATATCTCCTCCCCTGCTTTTTAATTCCTCTAGTTTATAATCTTGTAGGGAAGAAGAAGATACCACAAATCATTTTCATGTACTGTCTCACCATAAGTCAGGGACTTGGAGGTCAAAATCACTCTTAAGTGAAGGTCAGGTTCGTGACCACCTGAGGAACCTGATCGTACAAAATTAATCAAATCATAGAATGGTTTTGGTAGGAAGGGACCTTAAAGATCATCTAGTTCCAGGCCAAGGACAGGGTTGCCATTCATTAGATCAGGTTACACAGGACCCATCCAGCCCTGCCTTGAGTAGTGCCTGGGATGAGACATCTAGCTTCACAGCCTTCTGAGTAAAGATTTTCTTTCTAACATCTAATCTAAACTCGCCTGCTTTCATTTAAAACCACTGCCCCGTGTCCTGTTGCTATCTATCTGCCCATACAAAATTTCTCACCCCCTCCTTTTTATGAGCCCATTTAAGATACTGGAAGGCCACAGTGAGGTCTCTCAGAAGTCTTTTCTTCTGTATGCTGATCCATTCTTCTGATCATCTATGTGACCTCCTCTGGACCTGCTCAGCCAGGTCCATGTCTGTCTTGTGTTGAGGATCGCAGATGCAGCACTCCAGGTTGGGGCTCACAAGGACAGAGTAGAGGGGGAGAATCCCCTCCCTTGACCCGCTGGCCGCCCCTCTTTTGATGCAGACCAGGATGCAGTTGGCTCTCTGGGCTGTGAGTACACCTTATTGGCTGATGTTCAGCTTTTTATCCATGAGAATAACCAAGTCCTTTTCCTCAGAGCTGATCTCACTGAGTTCTCCCAGTTTGTACTCACATCTGGGATTACTCTGACCTATGGGCAGCACCTTGCACTTGGACTTGTTGAACTTCATGATGTTCTTGTAGACACAGTTCTCATGCTTGTCCAGGTCCCTCTCGATAGTATACCTTTCTTCTCTTGTGTCAACTATACCAGGTTTGTATCATCTGCAAATTCACTGAGGGTTCACTTGATCTCAGTGTCTGCATCATGGATGAATATATTGAAAAGCACTGGTCCCAAGATAAAGTCCTGAGGGACACTTACTCTGGATCAAATTATGCTATACGTGTTCTTCCTTTCAGTCCCTTTAATCTTAAGCATCCAGTTCTAAACCAGTTCAGAGCTGTCAGTGGAACTTGATTTGACTCAAGTGGTTATGTTATCAGGCTCATTACAGTGTACAGCATCTCTCTGCATCTTCCTCTGTATGATGATACCAAACTCAGGATGTGCAATTCATTTTCATTTCCTCATGATCCATCATCTAGTGACACAAGCTGTTACTGGTTATTAGAAGATACCTGTCACCTTTACAGGGGAGAATCTTAAGCCAAGAAAAATATTCGTAAATCACATGCATAGTTCATATGGGAGACTTGCTTCACTGGTTTTCTTCAGTTGCCTTTTCTTGACTGGAACCCTCACTTTCCTTTGAAATTTCTGTTCATGATAGCAGAACTGTAGCTATTCTTCACCAGCTTTGAATAAAGCTTGACCTGTTTTCTTGAACCAGGCCATTGGTGATTCCTCTGAAAGCAGCTGCTCTTTTGTATCAGTTGGTTGTTGGCAGGTACTGGAGGAGTGAGAAGCGTTGTTGTGTCAGGGGGCGCCCTGCCTCTGTGGGAATGCTCCATGTGAACAGCAAGTGGCAGAGTGATCTCACTGAGAAGTGCTGTAGCTCCTGCACCTGCCTGTGTGCGTGGAGCTCTGTCATATCTTTGCTGCCTCTGCCACTGTGGAGTTTATTTCATGGAGGGGATTCCTTCAGCCACTCTTGGTGTGCAGCTCCCTAAGACTCATTGCCACATAATACAGTCGTGTCAAGCTTGTTGTTTGGACTTTCTCCTGTGTGGATGTGCTTGAAGAAAGTCACTGAAGTAAAGGTTTTGCTACTTACTTACTGCAGTTGTTTGAGAGGTGCAGCTTACCTGTGTGACCACTGTCTGTCACTTTTCCAGTCTCTTTAGTCCTTTGGGTGTAGCAGGGAATAAAAATGACAGTCCCAGACATGTCCTTACATAAATTTAAGCTGAGCCTTATTCAGATGTGTTCAGGGTAAGAATCTGTTCTTCAGAGCTGAAGAAACGTGTAGGTGTGGACCATACACGTGTAACCCCTGTAAACAGTAAATACTGCTGCCTTTTAATATGAAACATATTTTACCACTGCTTTGGTGTTGTAGGGCTAGTTTTAGCAAAGAAGATGGTTCAGTAAAGCATCCTCTGGTGGGTGGGTTGCTACAGCAACAGTCTTGTAAGGGTTCTGATAAAGATTGAAATTTGTCTGAATCTTACCTGTGGTTATACATTTTCTGCAGTTTAAATCACAGGTATAGTGCATATTTTTATTGTATGGGTCAAGATTATTCCACTTGTGGAGGATTCTTGACTATGTAAGCTGCTGCTAAAATAAAATGCCTGTGTCAGTCTCAAAGAGGAACAAAACTTTTGCTGCTGTGCTTGGAATACAGTACTTGGCTTGATTAACAAGCATGTTCCAACTAGGGAGATAAATAACTTAATGAGGCCCAGGGCTGGGGGTAAAATTCTTTCTTTTTATGGTTGTAAGCAGAGCACAACACTGATTCATTAAGCAAACCAGAATGAATTTGATTTTCTTCGTATAATGGCAGTGCTGTATAGTCTATAGAGACATCCAGACAAAGAAATCTGTCATACTAACGAATATTTTTGAAGGGTGTGGTGGGTGTAAATGCTTAATATAGTTCATGTAATGGCTTGGAAGTGGCTGATCTATATATATGAGATAAAAATAGCACAATTTAATGCTGAAATTAGTGCCACTGTGTTATAGTGCAAACTTCTCTTCTTCTGTTTTACAGTGTATTTGCCACTTTTAAAAGATGGTAGTAACTGGTCACCAACACTGAATACTTTTTGTTAGATGGTGTATTCTGAGAATTTACCAATCTGTTGATTATATCTATTTTGACTAACTGCTAATGAACTTCGTATCTTAAAAATGAGATTTTATTTGCTTCAGTTTATTCTTAATAATATGAATGTGGACTGTAGAGGTCTTCATTGGACTGTCATAGTTTCTGCCAGTGCTTTTATAATACTTCTCTCATCCAGTTTTCTGGTATTAATGACTACATGGTATTTCTGCAAAGTTCCTATTTATCTGTGAGAATTCCTGCTTGGTTCTGTCATAATGGGTCAGTAGTCTTCAATATCCCCCCATGTGCAGATTGGATGGTGATACTGCCTAGCTGGTGGTTCTTTAGCATGCTGACCACCTACCATGGAACTTGAGATCTCATCTTGTTGTTACAGGTCTCAGTGGTCACTTGTCATGTTATGAATCAGTGTCTCTCTACCGAGCCTGTCAGTTTCTTCCTTAGGTTCTCATATTTGCAATGGCAGGTGAGGATATTCTTGATACTCTTCAGTCACACTTCTTAGATGACCAGTTGTTTAGTTATATCTTCCTGCCTTCTTCTTTTTCTTACCCCTTCTTCTTCCTTCTTGTCCTCAACACTTTGAGACACTTCCAGGATGTGTTGTCCTGACTTGGTAGCTAAGTTGGAAATATCCTTCATTTACCAAAGCTTACATTAATCTTGTTGTTTGCTGTGGTCTTTTGAAGAGGAAATGAGTAAAAGTAGGTGGGCCACATTCAAAATGAAATTTACATCAACTAATAACATGGTCTTTCAAGTATTAAACAGGATTCATGACTTCATAGATCAACTTCCTAAATATCAACGTACCTTACTGACAGAAGTTACTTGGTCAGATTTGGCTATTTGTCGGCTAGTTGTAGCAAGTTTGGACAATCTGGATAAAAGCTGGGTAAAACTGAATGGTAGTTTATGCTGTCACTGCCTTGGTCTTATATGTTAGCTATCACTTGGGAGGTTGGTTATTGTTGTGGTTTGGTTTGGGGTTTTTTAAATATATATTGAGTTTAAAAAGAGAAGTACGTTTTTTCAAACTAATCAGAAAGGGAAGTAATTTTGTGTGACAGTGTTAGTTTTAACTATTTATCTCCAATTACAAAGTTAATTGTCTGAGCTAAGTAGCATTCCAAACTACTGCAAAGAATTTTCCCAGCATATCTATGAATCAATATGAACAATAAGCTGTGCTGAATTTCAGATTACCATGTTTGTCCCTCTTTTATTCAGTCTCACCACCAACTTGTTTTCACATTTTCCCTTTGCAGAGAGAATTGTCTTTTAAGCAAGTGTGAAATCGGTTAAGCTGCAATACTCTTTTAACAAAAAGCACTTGTGTGGTGTTTTCTCCATTACAAAAACGCAAGTCATTCCAAAGCGCTTAGAAGAAGAAAATGTTTACTCAATAAGGAAAAAGGATTATATCACTGTGCTTTTTATTTTAAATTTTCTGTAAGTACCTTACAGTGAAAGGTGCAGTATTGCTTGCTCTAGTGAGTTGTTAACAAGAAACAACATCAATTTGAGGAGAGAGGGTTACTTTTACAGGTCTGTGGCATTCATGTAAATGGAAGCTTATGCTGCTCACTCTTTTAAATGTAACTACTTATATCACCTGGACAAAGGGAAGAAGTTATTGTCTCTTTCATCCAAAACATTGCTTCAAGACACAAAAAGTGAAGAATATAAAGTGTATTTTCCTGGGCTGTTTTTTGTTCAGCTTTGCTATTTTGCCACTAGCATCCTTAAACTTGTCGCATATGACAAGTCAGTAATGGAAATCTTAGTGCTTCTGGTTATGAGAGTATCAGGACAAAGGGAGGCTTTTCACTGGAGTTTCTTTCAAGATTCTTTGAAGGCAATGGCTTTGTTCTGATCTGATTATTCTAGTTCATTGAGCAAAATTGCCAAGTGGTACTGAAATAGTGTTTGCTAATATTGTTAGCTTGTTTATCCAGTCCTCCTCTGTTTTTTCTTACATGCTTCGTCTCTGTTTTGCTCTTCCTTGAGTTCTCTGCCATGATCTGTGGTGCTTTTTTGCTGCTCTTAGGAGAGCATCAAATTGAGTGTTACAGTAAAACAGAAATATTCCAGTCAGGTTCAAGGTTCCAGTAGGAAGCACTAGATGTTCAGAAGCATCTTCTGCTACAGGAGAGAGAGTATGTAACTTCATTGCATATTGATTGTGTAGTAAGATCTCCTTTAAAACCAACCAGGCTTTAATGCAGCACTTTGCCAAAACTTGCATATTTCTTACCTGTTAAGTCTTTGAATGAGATACCTTTGGGTCTTTGTTTTGGGTGAACGATATAGAACATGGTGATGGTATTGTAATTGCAAATGACCACATGAAACAGATTCCTGATTCACTTCAGTATAGCTGACATTCTTTATTGGGAGGATTTATTTGGATATTGCAAAATACAAGAATTTAAAGTATGTTCTTAATATTACCACTAGCTAACTCAGTACAGGCAATGCTGAATTCATCTTAAGCTTAGCTTAGCAGATTTGAAGACAGGAATAAATCTAGTTTTGTTTTGGCTTGTTTTTTAATATGATGGCTTGCATTTCCACAATAGTTAACATTTGATTTTCTTACTTTCCCATACGTAAACTTGCACCAAGTTACGTTTTGTCATTTGAGTTCAATGTATCCCAAACATAGCAAGTTCTTTTAGATAGTTGTACTAGTATGTTAGAAATTAAACAAAATTTGTTCCACTTTGAACCACTTTGTTCTGTTTCTTATTCAGGTATGTGGGGGGACTCTAGCAGAAGAGCTTTGTTGCTCAGAGGGCTCTGATTTTCGTTATCAGACCAAACGTTATCAGAATTGAAACAATGTTGTCAAAAGTAGTTTACTTAAGCTGACCTTAATAAAAGGAGAACTATGACTTTTGCTAAATGTCCTTGAGAGAATGAGCTTTGTAGCATGCTTTCACACTGACAAATCTGATTTCCTTCTGTGAAGTAGGTGGTTCTGCAGACAAGGGACTGGCAGCAGATGTTTTTCTGCCAGACATCAGCAGGTCCTAGTATTTAATCTCCCATAGTATTCTTATAAACAAATCTATGAAATAGTCCACTGGCTGAAGTGTGGGTCCCAAAGACTTAGTAGTACAAAGTCCAGATGGGAGCCAGCTACTTGTGGCTTCCTATCAAAGCTCAATACTGGAGCAAATATTCTCTTAACTTCATTATTAGTAACTGAATGAGGGGACAGAGCACATCTTCAGCACTTTTGTGGATGGTAGTGATTTGGTGGGAGCAAACAAGGTAAGAAGAGAGGTCAGAGAGACTGTTGGGGGGGAGCTCAGCATCCAGGGGGAATGCACTGACATAGTTTGGTTAAGGTGGGCACAAAGCTGGGGGGTGGGAGGGAGTATAGCCCCATGCACCAGTAGAGGCTTGGGACCAGCCCAGCTGTTCTCCTGAGCAGCGCCAGTGTGCCCTGGCTGAGCACCTGCTACACTCTCAGCTGTGCTAGCACCAGTTTGAGGGGATTAATCCCTCTCTTGAGAACCTATGGGACTGCTTCTCTAGGTACTGGTGGAAGAAAATACTAATAAATGGAATTCTAAACACTCAGAAACAGGTTGCCCAAAGAGGCTGTAGAGTCTCTGTCTCAGGATTCCCCTCGCCTGGGATGTTCCCGAGAGTCCTTTTCACAGCTGGGTGATCGAAGAAAGAGTCAGAGCTGCTTGGCTTTCGTTCTCAAGGTTGTTTATTATTTCTTATCTATAACATGTTCTCCCTGACCAGCCGAGATGCTCTCAGCAGGTCAGCTCAAGGCACACTGCCCGCCCTCAGGCAGTGGTATCTTTATATACTATAGACTACGTAGACATTGTTTACCATTATTCCCCAATACCTATCACCTATGTTAGACAGTTAGTTTCTACTCTAAACCAATCCCAAAGTGCCAACATCATCAAGAAGATGGAGACGATGAAGAAGAAGGAAGGAGGGCAGTACACGCCCAGATTCCTCCATCTTGACCCCCCTGTACACTTCTTGACCCCCCCCCCCGTACACTTGTCATATGAATCTTAACATTCTATTTCTCTACTCAGTAATAAGCTACTCATTTTATTCTACTTTCCCTGGTTTGTAACTCCTCACATAAAGTTGGTAACTGTTTCCATGGCTCAAGATCAAGGGCAGAGGGGTCTTGGGCTCTGTACCAAGTTCTCTGAGCCCCTTGCCTGGGTCTCAGCCCATCCAAAGCAGCAAGAGAGATGTCCTGCTTTCCCATATCTCTGTTCTTCAGAATACACACAGCTCCATCAACATATTCCTCCAGACAATATACTATAATGGCCCTGCTTTCAGCAGGGCATCAGACAACCAAAACTGCTCTCTCTTACTCTCAGCTTTCTGCACGTTATGCCCCTCAAGAAACAAACAGCAAAATTGGTCATTGTAATATGACAGACACCATGCAACCTGCCATGATGTAGGAATTAGTTTGCAGTCCATCGAGTTATCCTAGGCATGATAGGAGAGATCCATGGGGGATGTGGTTGGGATGTTGACTGGATACTCTGCCTAAATGCGTGTCTGAGTCCAATGATCTTGACTGAAATGAATAGAAGTCTTCTGCACTTTGGTTGCTGGTGTTTGTGTCATCACTCTCATGAGTTTTAGTTTGAAATCACTGTTTGTAGGTATTCATTTGGCAAGTAGGAAAACAATTTTTTTACTAATGAGTTTTTGATGTACAAATGGTGTCTTTAAAATGCATAGAACATAGTCCTTTCAGAGCCTATAAAAAGCAATGTCCTGAAGATAACTGTGTCTTCAAGGTGGCAATGTAAGGGAAAAGAAAAACTGTTCCTGGAAGTAGAAAAGTTAAAGTAAACACTAGTACTTTCAAATTTACTTGCTTTAGAAGCTGAACTGTAAAGATGAATGTCTAGAAATGAGTTTTCAGTCCCTTAACTATGATATGCTCTTCAGGCTTCTGTATTTGGAAAACAGGAATGTAAAATTAATGATATGATGTTACTGCAGGGAGGAAGTGTCAGTCATAAGGTTTTTATATGATCAGAGAATGACTGTATGTGGAGTCTTAAGTGTCAGTTGTTAATGAAACAGCAAATTTTAAGGAAAAAAAGCATGCTTTGAGAATATGTGATTCATATTAAGGAGATCTACTAGTAAGAAATATAAAATTTTAAGCTTACATTTGTCCTGATTTTTGGATTTTTGTTTCCTTTTCCTAAATAGACTTTGTTGGAATATGCAGAAAAGTGGAAGACATCAGAAGATCCTCTGCCTCTGTTGGAGGTGTACACGGTGGCTATCCGAAGTTATGTTAAAGCACGACCTTACCTTACCTCTGAGTGTGAAAACGTAGCCTTTGTGCTTGAACGTTTAGCACTGTGAGTATGTTTTTTTGGTTACTAAAACCAGTCTGTGTGCTATTAACTTTTCTTTGCCTAAATGTTTTCCTAATCCAGTTCTCAGCACCTATCTTCAGATGGATGCTGTATATAAGGGAAAATATCTGGTTGTTGGAATTAAGGCAAGAAGGATTCCTGACCTAGGACAAGCCAACATTCCTGGCTTGAAACACTTTGCTAATATTGATCTGCATACTATCTGAAAGTGCATCAATTTGCACAGGCTTTTACAGAGTTGGATTCAATGATGATTTTTTTGTATCTTTTTTTTGTGTGTTTTAGAGAGCTTGCTTTTACAGTTTCTGCAAGATTGTTCATGCCCTTTTTTTGTCTGTGTTCAAGGAAGCAAACTGTTTTGTGGCTGGAGTTTCAAACAACTATTTTGATATTAGAATAAAGAATTGTTGATTATACAATTTCAGCATCAAAAATTTCCTCAAATAATATTCCTTTTTGACTTCCAGAAGCTGTATTGAACTTCTACTGTGTCTGCCTCTGGACTTACCTGAAAATAAATGGGAAGAATTTCAGGCTTTTGTAGAGGTGAGTTTAGTTCATAAAATGAAGACCGAATAGCTTTTCAGAATGTTTTGAAAACCTAGGGATATTAAGTATGTAGCCTGTCTGTAAGGAGTAAGGCCTTCAGCTGGAAATCCTATGTACTTTGCAGTAATTGCAGAAGGTAATATCATTTGTCTGTATGCAGTAGCTGTGGAGAAAAAATAGTTACAGGTTATTAAAAGAAAATTCATGTTTTAAAATATAGTTGACTATTAACACTCTTAGAAATTAAATATAATAATATAAGTCATTCTTTATTATATATGGTTGTATGTTTGAAACTTATGAATGAAGGGCCAATTGATACTGAAGGGTTTTTAGATCTCTCACAGGGCACTGGCTAGTTAAGTTTTGAGCACTGCATTAAAGGAAGGTGTTGGAACAAGTTCTGCTTCTCAGTATTTATCAGAAATATGTACTGGGAGGTCCAGTCTACAGTTTTTTAAAAAGAGAAAGGGGGGAGGAGAAAAGAATAGTAATGAAAAGATCAAATACAGTTACCTCAGGATTCTCAGCCTAAATAACATAGGAAGATGAAAGGCTGATTATTTTAGAGTGAAGTTTGACTAGCAATTGCCTTATATAAATCAATTCTGAAGAGATGTGTTTGATGCTGAGGGGTTCCACTGCCTTGAGAGCAGGTGGAACAGTAAAAGAAAAACGAGCTATTTTTTGGGGTTTTTGTTGTTGTTGTTGTTTTTGTTGGGTTTTTTTCGTTGGGTTTTGTTGTTGTTGATGTTTTTTTAAGGACCAGTGTAACTTGTGCATTGCTACTTAAGCCACAGATTTTTGCAGGTATTTAGTTTGCTCCCAAATGTACATCTGCTCACAGAATTTATTCTAGTATATAAGTGCAGTGGAAGATATTTTAATTGATTTTTAAGACTCCATCCTGTTTCATCATATTTGCATAGAACCATGCAGTGAGATCTTAACAGCTAAAATCTTTCGACATTATAAAAATATTTTTTTCACTGTCTCCAGTACATAGAATTTGAGCTGCTGAAGAGTTTGAGAAGATAAAGTTTAGGCACCTGGTACCAGAACAATATGTGGACTAGAGAAATTGCTCATCCATTTTTAAAACAGAGGCCTATTTCAAAATTTAGTTTCAGAAATTTCAGAAGTAGCCCTGTTAAAATATCTCAAGGTGAGTTTGAAGCACACAGTTGTTTTGGTTTCTCAGTTTATATCTTAGGCAACAGAGGCAGAAGTAAAACCTATTTAGGCTGAATGTTAAGATTGTTTTGTTATACATTTAACTCTCTGTCTGGTAAGGCGTTAATTTGATAACATAAGATATAAAGGACTATGAGAGACACATTATTTATGTCTTCTTTAAACAATACCTTGTTTTGTAAAATACATTATTCAGGTGGCTCATAAAAACTTGATGGAAAATGGCAGCCAGGAACTGCACATTTTAACAACACTTACACAAGAGAAGGGAGTGTGGAAGAACCCAGTATTGTGTGCTATTCTGTCCCAGGAACAGTTGGACCCTGATAAAGGTAAAATTTAAAGTTATTTACTTCAGTTTTATGATACATTGAAATATTATTATGATCAATTGAAGTTTTTTGTTCAATATAGTTTGTGGTAATTTATAAGCTATATAAATAAATATGCATGTAGCATTTTCTGAACTATTAAGATAGTATGTTCATAGTAACATACAAATAATTTAATGTTGATATTTTGCATAAAACATTATCATGACTCAAATTCTCTTGCCATTTTCTTTATAAGCCATGTGAAGGGAGTTTACATACAGGCTAATTTATGATGGGGTAAGTTCAATACTAATATGCAAAATTTATTTGACATAAACCCAAAAAATAAAAACTGCATATATTTTTTTAAATGAGAATATCATTTACTCACTTACGAAATGCCAAGAGGACCTTTACTGAAGATTCATTTAGATCTGAGTTCTGAGAATGGCTAACAGTAGTTGCATAGGGAAGAGTATACAATCAGCTGAGGCTTACAAGGATAGTGCCCTGTTATGTTATTTTTGTTTTGGT
Organism: Peucedramus taeniatus; assembly: GCA_013400575.1. Taxonomy (NCBI): domain Eukaryota; kingdom Metazoa; phylum Chordata; class Aves; order Passeriformes; family Fringillidae; genus Peucedramus; species Peucedramus taeniatus. The sequence goes on along the minus strand of WBNO01015700.1, from coordinate 41,895 downwards.
GATTGCAATTCAGAAGTGGTATCCTTGTGTGAATAAATCTTAGTTGTTTTTCTGATTCTTTGCCCAAATAGTTTTAGAATCTGTATAAAGCGTCACACAAGCATTTGTGGCAAAGTTGCACAGTTCTTACATCAAGTAAAGTAGTTTCTCTTAGTGTCTGCCTCCTTTTAGCCTGGTGCCTGCTTATTTCACATGATATTTTCTGTCTGTTAAGAAGTAAACTATTCTCATGTCTTTTAATGAATGCATCACAAGACCTAATTTGATAGACTGCTATCATATCTCATCTTCTCTCATCTGTAGTGTCTTACATATGTTCCAGCTTTACTCTCCCATTCCTTGTAAGGGGAACTAAAGGTTTATTCAGCAGTCAATATGATTTTCTGCTTCCTTTAGCATTCCTTTCATAATATAAAATAATAATAATATTCCTTTCATAACATTAACCTTGCTTCTTGACTGAGCATTGAACCAATGTTTTCTTGAATCAGAGCTAAACAAGACATTTTCTTAAGGACTAGTACCTATTTAAATGTTAGGATTTTCCCCTATCATGCCTCTATGTACAGTTAGGCTTGTATTTTTTTCCTCCATGAAAATAATTTTGGGGGTTTTACCAACATTTTAATTTAATCTGTTATGCTGTGTTATGGACTGTTGGCATGTTTTTACTACGCTGCTTTTGTCAGCATATTTTGTCATGGTTCTCTGCCCTTTTCCAAATGTTTATAAAAGTGCTGGACATAGGCTGTCCCTGGTACAGATCCTACAGAAACACACTGAAAGTTTGTTTAGGTCTTTTTTTTTTTCTTTTTCCATTAACTGATAATTTATCTGTACAAGGCTCTTCTTTTTACTGCCAAGAGAGCTTGCTATCTTTAGGGATTTGGTGGACTTCTTTTAGTGCTTTTAGAAAATAAGTTGGATCTCCTTTTATTTGAATTACCACAGCTCCCTTGGATAAGTCCAGTAAATGTATAATGTGATTTAAAATTTTTTTTTCAGAAACTGGACTTACTCTTCCACAAGATTTGCATTTTGTTGCTTCTTTTAATTACTTATTATACACCTAATACAGACTTTGGATTTGTATGTATCCTCAGAGTCCCACAGAATACTCCTTTACTAGCTTACTGTCAACCACACTGCAGCCATTGTAACAGTAAGGTACTTGTAAGAGAGAGGTTTAATTAATAATAATTGCCTTATATTTGAGTCTTTTTAAGAGCTTGCTCATGAGTCTAATATTGGATGAGGAGGACACAGGGCAGTAAGTAAGCTTGTGACCATGGACTTCAAGAGAGCTAACTTTAACATCTTTAAGGAATTTCTTGTAAGAGTCCCACGGGACCAGGTCCTGCACTGCTCTCGGGCATTGTGTTGCGTCGCATTTGCATGGTGACTGGATCTGCTATTAGTTCAGGTTTCACCTGAATGACTTCTTTTTTTCTCAAGATTGCATGTGATAGACAAGGAGCACTTGTATTTTGAGAGAGGAATTTTCTGCATTTCTTCACTTCATTAATAGGTTACAGAAGGAAACCTTAATAATGTTGTCTTAATTTTCTCACATCATAGTGGGTCTTTTGTCTTACTGGCCTCCTCCTGAACTAACAGATAGCTTAATGTGAGATCAGGACTGATGTAAATCTAGAATTGAAGCTGATCTGAATTGATGACACTGAAACTAAGGTTTCCTGAAGTCTTGTGGCTGTCTGTGCAGCTTTATTGCTCAGTGTGCCAAAGACTGAAAGTTGAAGTACACAAGAGTGTTTAAGGTTATGCCATAGCCTATGCAATGTTAAAACTGCACTTTCATTCTCAATTTCTGTCAATGTGGCTCTTTAGCATGAACCTGCTTTTCCATCCTTGAGGTTATCATTTTCTTGTAGTGATGGTATAATCCTTCAAAACTGTCATTGGTATCTCCTCTGCTGATACTGAGGGTGAGTGGAGGAACTGTCTAGAGGAAAATGATCTTTGATAACCTTAAGAAAAGCCAGGCTGCTGCTGCTTTTTTGGTATCTAATTCTAATGATCCTTAGAGATTTAAACCTGGATGCCAAGAGTTAGGTTCTTGAATTTTTCATAAGTTTAAATGTAGTAGGGAGGCATCTAAAGAATATCTCACTGAAAAGAGGATCTTGATACAGCTATCACTAACCAGAGATTGTCAAGGTGGATAACAGGCAGAATGTAACAGCCAACGTGGATCTATTTTCAGTAATTAGAGCACTTGTTACCAGAAGTTGAATGATACCAACAACTTTAGTTTTGAGAGGAGAAAAATGTGTTTTCATCCTGGGTGTATTCAAAGCAGCCATCTGGAGCTTCTTTTACCCTTTCTCCAGACACTGCCACCACAGAACCATCCAGGATTGATGCTGCATTCAGCAGAATTGTGCTGAGATGTTTGCATGAAGGATTCTGAGTCCCAGCTCCTTGTAGATATGGAAAGCATCAAGTCAGTTCAGAGTCACCCACAGTGTGAATGCACATGTGGATGAACACTTTGAAGATGACTAAAGAGGTGTCATGGCTCAACCCCAGCCAGCAGCCAAGCCCCACTCAGCCACTCTCTCATTTCCCCACCAGCAACATTGGTGAGAGAATAGGAAGGGCAAGGTAGAAATTTCACAAGCTGAGATGAAGACAGTTCCATAGGGAAAGCAGAAGCCACACACAAGCAAAGCAAGGAATGAACTCCCTGCTTCCCATGGGCAGGCGGGTGTTCAGCCATCCCCAGGAGAGCAGGGCCCATCACACCTCATGGTGACTTGGGAAGACAAACGCCACCACTGCAAACGTCCTCCCCTTCCTCCTTCTTCCCCTTCCTCCTTCTTCCCCTGGCTTATGTACAGAGCATGGTGTTCCATGGTCTGGAATGTCCCTTTGCTCAGTTGGGGTCACCTGTTCGGGCTGTGTCTCCTCCCATGCTCCCCGCAGCTCCCTCCCCACCAGCCTGGCAGCACAAATTTCAGAAAAGGCCTTGGCTCTGTATAAGCCCTGCCCAGCAATAACAAAAACATCTCCACATCATCATCATCGTCACTGTGTTTAGCACAAATCCAAAACACAGCATTCTACCAGCCACTGTGAAGAAAATTAACCAAACCCCAGCCAAACCCAGTAGATTAGTTTCCTGACTAGCAACTGAAGTTCTTGGAGATGGATTGTCCATGTGTATATTCATCTCCTGGCTTCATCCTCCCTGGCTAAAGCAAGGTTGGTAAGACATAAAGGTGGTCGATTAATCTGTACCTATGCTACATCTGATGAGGGGTCTGGTAGTAGGATTATGAGTGATTTGTAAGGCAAATATTCTTTGTGCTCTTTAAGTCTTCTAGTCAGCTAAAACGTGGCATTAATCTGGACTGTCTTCCACAGAGAACCTGTTAGTGCCTGGAGCTTATTGCTCTCATGTGTCGCTAATCCGTGGATTATGTTTTCTCTGGTCTAGTCCGTGTATGGTACAAGCAATACCTGTAAGAGAAGTTCATAGTCCTTCTTCTGAACTTGGCATGGAATCACTTGGTAGTAGGACCTGATATGCCAGCTATGGAATTCAAGGGAATAACAGGGAAACTGTCTTAAAGATTAGATCTCAGTCTGTCCAAGTTAATTTGCTAGACTGAGTAGATTGTAGTACCACCTGTCCAGATGCTATCTGCCCATTTTCATCTTCCCTCATGTTCTGTAATTTTATATGAATTTTATATTAATTTTGCCTTGCACAAATGTGTTTGTGAATTTTAATGGATGAGGGAGCATTGCACAAAAATTACATTTAATATTTTTTCCAATAATTGTTCCCATTAAATATGTCAGGATTTATACTCACAGAGGTTAAGTGATTTGTTCTAGAAAAGCACTTGTGTGTCAAAGCATTTTTATGAATTACAATTGTTATGGTAGACTAGCAATTTGTACACAATAACTTCTGAAATTGACATTGCACGATACAATATATTTATCAAATATTTTAAAAATAAACAAAACCTTCCTCAGTAACCTCAAAATTTTATCCTTAAGACTGTTCCCCACCATAAACTTAGTCCTGTAACCCCAGCACTGGTTTTTGTCTGAAAATGTCAGCTTTAGTTCAGTTACAAAACAAATGTATTAAAATTCATGTTTTGAATGAGCTTTCAGATGTTAAACATAATGGTTATAATCACTGAGATTAGAATAAAGGCTTAAGAGCTAATATGTAACTGGTAACCCAGAGGTCTTCCTGTGTCTTGTTGAGAAGATAACAGAAAATGTGCTGATGCTTATGCAAGGTAGGCTGACTGAAGCAGTAAACGCTAAAGGAAGGGGATTACTGAGAACTAGCAGATAGAACATAGTGTTTACAATATTAAATGCAGCAATTACAGTAATAAATCAGAGTGAAACATCTTGGGTTACCAGTATATCTTAAAGTCTAAGGTCTTCCTGTATCTTGTTACAGAAATAAGGTAAAATGTTCCAGTGTTATTCCAGGCAGGCTACTAAATGTTGTAGGTGAAGGGATTATTGGTACCTGGTAAAGGAAGAGCAAGGCTAGACTATTGAATGTGGTTAGTCACAGGGTCATTTGTGGGTTGGCAGGAGTATGGACGTCTTTTATAATGCATTGGTAATGACATTAAAGGAACATTTATCTGCTGCTTAGAATGTCCTCTAATAAATACAAAAAATGTTTACTGTCTACCCATTGTCTGTTAGTGTGCTCTGGTTTTCCTTTGTTCCTGCATAAATACAAATCTGGTCGTAGCTTCATCGCCATGGGGGAAGGAAGAAGGAGCTCATTTGTTTTGAATATTCTTACACATCAGTTAGCCATTGCTGATCATTTGTACCAGGGTACAAGGATATGAACAAATAACTGAGAAGTTGGTTGAAATGATAATTCAACCGTAAATCCGAAAATGCGTGAAAGATAATGATGGGGTCTAACAGGCCCAGTTTCTGCAAAAGGCAACGTTTTCTGCCTTAAAGTCTTGTGCACTAAAGTGGTAAAGAAAACAGTTGACCTGATTCCAATTTCAAGATGGACTTTTAGTAATGTTCTGTATAAGCAGCTAGAAGAAGGAGAAATCATGAAATAAAGATAGTGAAACAAACTAAATAGTATGGGAAGAAGCAAAGAATAAGATGAGGTTTTTTTTTAAGTAAACCATGTTTCTCATATTCTAATAGTTCAAGTATTACACAGAAAATTAATTTTTTACATATTGAAAGTACTTATTTTATCAAATCAAAACAGGATTTGAAAAGTCAAGAAAATATAAATTAGGTGAATTGACAACATGATTCAGGTGAAATTCAGGATGAGGAAATTAAAAGGAATATTATGAAAGTTCCTATCAAGATGTGTCAGAAAGTGAGCACTGCAGATGAGCAGAAGGTTTTGGGAATACTCAAAGGATGGAAAAAATCTCATTCACAAATGATCAAGATTTTACTCCTAATACCGAAAGCATAACATGAATGTCCTGGTTTTCACAAAATAAACAAAAATCAGTAGATGAAGTCTGCTGTTTTTAAAAGATGTGAGAGTGTGTTATGAAAGTAAAGTGAGGGCAATTGAAAACCATATTATTTTTTTATGCAGTATATATCTACCTTGTGGAAACAGGGGATGATGTCAAAAGGATTAAAGAAAATTGATTTGTCTATGTGTCTAGTTTTAATAATTGACTTTAAATGTTCTAGAGGTAGTACTAAACCTCATGCTTCAAAGCTGAAACAATTTTCACCTTGAAGATCTGTATGAGATCTGAGATGTATATTTAAGAATCGGAATGTTAACCTGTGAATGAATTCCCTTTTTGTGGAATTCTTATGCCTTCCATTGAGGCACCTAGAGTTAGGTTGTTAGTGTAGACTACAGAGTTAAGCTCTGGTGGGAACATGTTTGAAAAATCCAGTTCAGTACCCATCTCTTTTGAGTTTTAGACTGTGCACAATCAAATGTATACAAGATATGCCTCTTTTTTCAAATAAGGAAACCTTTTTGGTTGAAGAACCATAAAGTGTTTGACTGTGTTTAATGGGTGTATGATACGAAACATTTCACACCAATAAAAACGGGTTCAGAAACTTTTGTATTTGTCACATATATCCTTCAATAGCAAGGTCTTTAAAAGGCAACATTAGCAAAGGCATAACGCAAGGATATAAAGGATATGAGAGTAGTGGCTTTGTGTTGTCTTTCTGTAGAACTATAATTAAATGGTATCTAAATATTTTAATATTTATATGGTCTCTCAGTCTGTTTTGTGTGCAGCTGTTTAGCCAAGTAATTAGAATGAATTAAAACCTGCAAGTATATAAAAGGTCTGTGACAGGGAATCTTTATGATAAAGAAGTGCAGTTCACCAAGAAGCTTTTCCCTCGTCTTTGCTTCAAATCTTTTGTATCTGTTTTGATTTGTGTAAATTTTAGGGGTCAACCATGACGAGTAAATGCAGTCTGTTAACTCTGTAACATGTATATAATGTTTTGGCTTTTTTTTTTTTTTTTTTTTTTTTTTTTTTTTTTTTTTTTTTTAAGTGAATGAATTTTTAGTGTCAGAAGGCCCTGTCCTGCTGGATATGCGTATTAAACACCTAATGAAAACAAAGCAATTAGCGCAAGCTACTGCCCTGGCAAAACTCTGCTCTGACCATCCAGAAATCAGTGTGAAAGGCAATTTCAAACAAACCTACCTGGTCTGTCTTTGTTCAGGATCACCAAATGAAAGGCTAATGGAAGAAGTAAGTAACCAATGAAGAATTTTTTCTGACACTTATTTCTTTAATGGTAGTAAAGTCACTAATCATAAACTGGTGTTCTACAAAAGAGATTTTTCTTTCAAAATATGATCTAAAATATTTTTTGGTTTTTTTTTCTTTTCATTCAAGTCGCTTTTAACCTGAGTAGTAATGACTCAAAACACTCACGGAAGTGTATTATTAGGTCATTAATAGGCATTTTCTGTCTGTGCCACAACTTTGTGTTTGATTTTGCTTGAAGTATTTTAAAACTGTGCCTCAGATCTCCTTAGTAAAGTGAAGTTAATCATCTTCCCACTCTTACTACTTTAACTATATTGCTTTTTGTGTGTACGTAGTACATAGAACGGGGCCCGTTAGATGCTGCTTGCTGTTCAGAGAATAAATGTAACTTCACCCAAATTTCTGGGTGCAATTGAAGGTGAAATCAGATCTTTGATTGGTTTGTAATATAAAATCCTTCTGATTTAAATACAGAAGTCAGAGAGGAGATGACAGCTTTGCTCTTTTGCATTCTTTCAGGTGGCATCTTCATTTCTCATCCCACTCCAAAGTTTTAGCTGAGCCTTTTTCCTTCTTGAAGGAAAACTAACTGCAAATGTCACTTTTCTTGTCTGCCAGTGTCTCTGCTGTCTTTTTGTTGCTGTCATCTTTTTATGTTAAATATTAAGCGTATTGCAATTGAACCTAAAGGGATAAGAGTTGTGCACTGATTAGAGCTGGAAAACTTTCCTGCCCTAGATACAGATGAAATTCTAAGATGACAGCTTCTCACTGAGCATGTTCTTCAGATACTCAGTAAAATTGGATCAGTCTTGCTCTCCTCCCAGCTCTGGCTGCTGCAGACCCTGTCAGAACAGGCTCAGGAGGGGCTCTGACAGGGCTATGCAATCTTGCCTTTGTTTGCTGGAGACAAGCAATGGAACTTGGAATTTATGACCCTGCAAACAGGCTTCCTTCATTACTCAGCCCCAACACAGAATGGGCTGGTTCAGTGAATGAACCGTGAATTCCCTGGACAAAAGGAATTGGTTTGCCTTGTTTCTTTGGATGCCATAACATACAGATAAGTTCATACTGGGTTATCAGAGAGAACCTAATTCAGGTATTTCTGAGCTTTGGATTGCTTAGATTAGCACCTTCAGCTAACTGTTTGCAGTATTGCTAACCATTTTGGAAAGATCATGTCTTACCAAGAGAAGGCAGATAAGCTTTAACATGTCAGGGTGGACTTATGAACTGAGAAGGACAGTTGTTTTGTAGTGTGAGAACATACAAAAATAGTAAAAAAAAAAAGATGTAAGAAAATATATTATCAGTGTGGAAATTTTTATGTCCGTTCTGACTGGGCAGGAAAGTAACATTTAAGCAAGTTTTCAGCATGGACTAGTCTAATAGTTTCCTTCAATAATGTGAGGAATTCAGACCTGCAGTATGTAAAATGCTAGACTGACAAACTTGATGTTACAAACCTTTGTTAGAAACAGGGTCCCTGAGGACGTGTGACAGGCTGGAAAAGCTTTTAATGAAAAAAGTTCCCTTATCATTAGTTCAGTTCACTGTATTCTTCTCTAAGCTTTTAATTGGTAGTCCCTTTCCGAGATGGGGCACTGAGCAAAGCAGACCTTTAGTTTAAATTGCTATTACATTTATACTGTTCCATGTTAAGAAATGCAGTTTTCTTTAGAAAATAACTTTGAGGTTATTTAACCTCCAGTGACATTCAGTGAAGGGCTGTTAGTATATTTACAAAGTGTCAATTTAGAGGTGTGAAAATAAGTAGTTGTACTATTCAAAATTGTAGTTTGATTGCTGGATACCGTGGTGCCCAACCCAGCTGTGCTGCCGCCTTACCCAGAGTGCCGGACCAGCTGGGTCTTTGGGTGAGCACTTCTGTTTCTTGCTTTGGGTGGTCTTGTGATTTTCAAGAGAGACTTCCAACAGTGCTGTTGTCATAGTCAAGCTATTCTTCAACTGCTGGTGTCAAAGAATAAATGCCAGCGTGTCCTGCCAGATGCACTAATTGATGTAATCAAACCAGTCTACTGAGAATCAAATTAGACAGTAGTTGTTACAGCAAGTGCAGCGATTCAGTACTGATATAGCTGTCTAGTAGTACTGGGCAACTGTGATTTCTCCTTTGATTTGCCACAAAACAAAGTACTTCCATTGGTACTTGACAAATAATTTACATTGTACGGACTATAGCATTGTTCTAGAACAGGTTTCAGATGACCTGCTTCTTACGTACAGCTTTCCTTTTCTTCATATCTTTGATTTTTTAAAAAGTACCAGAACAGTTATGTTAAACCTCAGATTCATCAACCACCCAGCTCATTGTATTAAAGCAGTAGTGACATCAGCAACAAGTAAACTGGATTAGAATTACAAGTAATTTTCTTTTTTTGTGTTATGCTGCAATTTAAAGTTATAAGTCTTCATATCACTATTACCATATGTATGTGATATATATGAATAATCAATATACTTTAAAATTCTTAGGTGACTTGGGCACTAGATACAAATAAGTCATGTCTAAGAAACAAGTTTGTGTTCACTTTAATTAAACATTTTTTATGGTGGCATAATGAGTTTTGACACTGTCTAGAAACGTACTGATTTGCTTTCAAGCTTATCTCTATCCAACTGTTAAATTAAAGTTTTGAATTACTGTCTTGCAAAGGCTAATGTGACTGTGTGCCTGACAATGCAACCACTTTCTGAGTATTGTTGTTCTCTTTCTTTCCTTCTAGATTGCAGAAGTAGATTGCAAAGATGCTCTAGAAATGATCTGTAACCTCGAATCTGATGGAGATGAAAAAAGTGCTCTAATTCTATGTGCAGCATTTCTGTCTCGCCAGCTGCAGCAAGGGGAGATGTACTGTGCCTGGTGAGTTTGAATCTTGTTTTCTATCTAAGAACAAAAACTTAAGTCTGATACAGTAAGCCACAAGTTAACTTTCTTTAGCTGATAAAATCTGTGTGCTAAACAGCAAGGAGATAAGACTCCTGGAAAGCTAAAAAAGAAAAGAAAGGCATTTTGCAAGATAAGCATCCATTACAGGAATTTGAAGGCTGTCTGTATGATGAGGCAAATACCAATAGCTGGTTAATAATTTTTCCGTAGAAATAAGAAATTTAATAACTGCAGGCAACTGGTCAGCATTATGTCAGCATTTAATGAGTAAGTACTGTTCTTTCTGTCCTGTAATAACACAGTGTTTCTTTTATTAACAAACTTAGAAAGGAACAAGCTCTTTACTGCTACTATAACCACAATAATAAGCTAGATGAAGATACTTGTTGTTTAGGGCTTGCTTTCATTAATGTGGGAACAAGTAACTGGTCTTTGTTGGCAGATATTTGAGCAGTTAGGGTTTTAATTTCCTTCTGCTAACTAGCAAACCTGTATAATTCCTGAATAATTTGCTTTGTTTGTTCATCTCTGTTTTATGTGCAACAGCAGGAGAAAACTGCTAATGCAGGATTTTGCTTTAAGAGATTCTGCTAAAGTTTAGGGTGTTACAGCATTCCACAAGGTACCAGGTATTCTTGGCTATTTGCACCTGAGGAGGAATGAACCAGTGTGATAGCGTAGATACCATGATACTGTTTGGCTTAGGGGGCTAATTTCTTGCTAAATCACAGTCACATTCAGCTCTTAAAGCAGAGCAGCTTTAAAAAAATATATCTACCACAGAGAAAAGCCAATCTTCTGTAGGTGTTAATAATTACTAAGAGTTCAGAAGTATACAGTTCCAGTCTGTGAATAGTAAACTACTGTGCAAGACTTTTCTTTTTTTCCAAGGCCAGATAATGAGTAAATTATGTAGCATAAATTGTGGTAATACTGGTTTTATTCTGAAATGTCCTTCTGGAATTGAGTCACTGTCATAATTTTGAAATTTAGATACTTATAATTGTGGGTATTTTAATAAAAGATAAGGTGTTAATAAATTTCAGGCTTTTTCCTTTCCCAAAGACAAAATGGAAACTGTTCGTAGAGTTGCATTTCTTGTTATAAGATTAGTGGTTGCATTGATGGCCCTGAAATATTGTTCTCTTGTTCTAGGGAACTGACTCTTTTCTGGAGTAAACTGCAGCAAAGGGTAGAGCCTTCTATTCAAGTGTATCTAGAGAGATGTCGTCAACTTTCTGTGTTAACTAAGACTGTTTATCACATTTTCTTCCTGATTAAAGTAATTAATTCAGAGGTAAGGATACTCCTGAAAGAATATTTCTGGCACTTTCAATGGAACTGTAATCAGGAAAATTTTTAAAAACTTCTTTGACATCCTGTCTTTCTGTATAGGATCAGTTTCAGGGTAATCCTAATTGGTTTTAGGGAAGGCCATAGCAACTTCCTTCTGCAGGTAAATTATACATTGATTAATTTTGAATCATTACAATTTTGGTTCTTTTGGAAAAAAAGAGTGGGATTAAACAGAAAAGCTGGTTGCCACAACTGAGATGAAGAAAACACTAAAGGTGAGGTTATAGCCTCTAGGTTTGCCTTTGTCCTCTAAATGTGGTCTTTTCTGTAAGCAGGCCCTAACATTCCTCACCATTATTTTCCATATTTCAAAAGTTACAGAAAATTGAGAGGACCAGCTTATGAGGAAAGGAAATGAAGGATGTATGTTAATATATAAGAAGAGGAAAATTACAGAAAATTAAAAAGAAAAGAAGACACTACACAAAAAAACCCCCAAAAACCCCAGAACTGTTACTGAAAACCTTCTGGATTGCCACATATGAATGCAGTTTATTTTGATAAATGAAATACTTGTCATCTGTGGGCTTAGACCCAATGTTGTTTTAAAACCCTGCTTATCTTTCTCAGCTAACCTTATAATCTAGTTTTCTTAGTTTCTTTAGTAGTTGCAGTATTTAATATTGATAGCTAAATTGAGCTTTTACAAAGATTTCTGTAAATTCAGAAGTTAATTTTAAGCATAAAAATTCCTAGTTTTGTTTTTTAGTGTTCCAGTAAGGCTAATCATGGGCTTCTAAATGTAAAAGTTTTTTTTTTTTTTCCCCTCCTGAAAGATGTGAAATAAATTGGAATTAGAGAGGGGGAGGAAAATAACTTTTACAGAGTCCTATGGCATTAAGATCTCTGCCTGCTCTGTGCCATATTGATTTTTCTCCAGTGAGCATTTGAGCATTTACTTGTTGGCAGAAATTGGAGACCATGTAGGTAGTAGGCTTGTACATTCATAAATTTGCTGAACTTTATTCTCCTGTAGGCCGCAGCCTCTCTCTTGCATCCCTGGCTGCATAAAGAGCTTGTAAAGTCAATGTAAATGTAAACGGTGTTGCCTTAGGGTGTGAATGAGAAAAGACCACATGACCTTTAGAACATTCAAAGGATGGAGCATTTAACAAAACCTAACTATACTTAGTGCTTTCAGTTGGATTGAAGCCATGTGTTCAGTTGAGGTCAGTTGACTTTGAAGTGGCATAATTTTTAAAACTAAAAGTAAAGCTTTTATGTTAAGTGATCTCTAAATTATAATTATTTCGGAAGATCACGTGTTTAACTGCAGCAATTTTTACTGTTTGAATTCTACCCAGTGTTAAGTTGATGTTTTACAGAAGCTTATCTCAAATACCTGTGGCACAACTGACAGGCTTTATTCCAAGGAAAAGGCTCAATATTGCTCTAATATAAACTGGACACATCTAACATACTGTCCAAAAGTCCTCTAAACTAGACAGAACATACAATGAATTGGTCTTTAAGCTGCATGTAAACCTCAGCATTTTTTTAGTAGCATGAAGACGAATTATGCAGCTTAAGGAATAGCATCTGAAGACAATCCATTCTATCTCTTGAGGTAAAAAGTATTACTGTGAACCCCAGGTGCATTTTTTCTGACATTTATGATTGAATACTGACATCTTTTACTTAAAAGTATAGAAAGAGTTAGATAAAATGACTTACTAAAATTAGTCTTGCTTTACAGATTGATGGTGCTGGACTTGCAACGTGCATTGAACTGTGTGTGAAAGCATTGCGCTTGGAATCCAGTGAAAATGCAGATGTCAAGATATCTATTTGCAAGACTATCTCCTGCTTACTTCCAGATGATTTGGAGGTGAAACGTGCTTGTCAGCTGAGTGAATTTCTTCTGGAACCCACTGTGGATGCATATTATGCTGTTGAAATGCTATATAATCAGCCTGACCAGAAGTATGATGAAGAGAATCTTCCAATACCAAATTCTTTGCGCTGTGAGCTCTTACTTGTACTGAAAACTCAGTGGCCTTTTGATCCAGAGTTCTGGGACTGGAAAACTCTAAAGCGTCAGTGTCTGGCACTTATGGGAGAGGAGGCATCCATCGTGTCATCCATAGACGAACTAAACGATAGTGAAGTCTATGAGAAGGTTGAGGATGGCCAAGAAGATAGTAAAGAAACTTCTCTGAATGGGCTTGCTGGCATTGATGAGGCCACCAGCCTTCTTAGGGGTATCAGAGATGAAAAGCAGAAAAAGAGAGAAATCAAAAAACTCAGAGAGAGGGGGTTCATATCAGCTAGATTTAGGAACTGGCAAGCTTACATGCAGTATTGTGTGTTATGTGACAAGGAATTCCTAGGTCATAGAATAGTTAGACATGCACAGAAACATTATAAAGACGGAATTTACAGTTGTCCTATTTGTGCCCAAAATTTTAATTCTAAAGAAAACTTTGTTCCCCATGTAACTTTGCATGTGAAAAAATCCAGCAAAGAGAGATTGGCTGCTATGAAACCACTGAGGCGACTGGGAAGACCTCCTAAAATAGCAACTGCCAATGAGAATCAGAAAATGAATTCTGTATCCAAACAGGAGCAGCGACCCATTAAGAAGAACAGCCTCTATTCAACAGACTTCATTGTGTTTAATGATAATGATGGCTCAGATGATGAAAACGATGACAAAGATAAACCTTACATACCAGAGATAGTGCCAGTTCAAAAGCCACCCCCTGTTAATGAGTTCACCTGCCCTGTAACACTTTGTAAAAAAGGCTTTAAATATTTTAAAAATCTAATAGCGCACGCAAAGGGCCATAAAGATAATGAAGAAGCTAAACGTTTTCTTGAAATGCAGAGCAAAAAAGTGATTTGCCAGTACTGTAGACGACATTTTGTAAGTGTTACTCACCTGAATGATCATTTACAAATGCACTGTGGCAGCAAGCCTTATATCTGCATACAGATGAAGTGTAAGGCTGGCTTTAACAGTTACGCTGAGCTGCTGACCCATAGGAGAGAGCATCAAGTCTTCAGAGCTAAATGTATGTTTCCCAAATGTGGCAGAGTGTTTTCTGAAGCATATTTACTCTATGATCACGAAGCACAACACTATAATACCTATACCTGCAGAGTCACAGGCTGTGGGAAGGTGTACCGCTCACAGAACGAACTGGAGAAGCACATTGAGGATCACAGCAAGCAGCCTGAAAAAGAAAAGCAGCCTGAAAAAGAAGAGCAGCCTGAAAATCAAATGAATCAGCCTGATCTTAGTCAGCCTTCTGAAGCTAATGAAAGTACTGATGGAGTTGCAGTTAAAGAGGAATTGACATCTCCTCCAGCTGAAAACCGAAGCAGTTTCATTGAGGGAGAAAATGTCTGGAACCAAATCAAAGCAGAACCAGTAGGGAATGAAAGTGTAAATGCGTCAGTGAGTGTACTGCAGCAAAGCAATTCCTTGCCTAATGCTGATTCAGAGCAGTCTCCTATGGATTCAATAAAAACAGAAGAAACAGTTCCAGCAGGCAGCATTAAGCTGTCTGTTGTTAACCAGAAGATCCGAGATAACTTCGTAAAAAGAGGTAAATTGGCTGCTACCGCCAGTAAAGTAGATACTACTAAACCTGGAGTCCAGCAGTTGTGCCCGTCAGCTGACTCTTGTCTTCCAGTTTTCCAAGAGAGAAAGGAGGAAGGCTGTCTCAATCAGACTCAGAATATTCAAACTGTTTCTGTGACCTCAGACACATTAAAACTAGAAGCCCTTGAATCAAAAAGCTTAGAAAGACAAGTGAGCATTGTAAATCCATTCAGCATGCAAAATCAGACAGGGTATCGAAATGGTGTACCCATTTCCAAACTTGAAATTGAAGACAGTATTAAAGCTGCAGCTAATCTATATAACCTGCCTTTAAAAACATTAGAAAGTATTACATTTATTCCATCACAGCCTAACATAAATAGCTCTTTAGTTCCAGCTGTGTCACCAGCAGCCCCAGTTCAGAAATTTAATTGTCAGGTTGAGGGGTGTACTCGAACATACAATTCGTCACAGAGCATTGGCAAACACATGAAGGCAGCACACCCTGATGAATATGCTGCTTTTAAAATGCAGCGTAAAAATAAGAAACCGCGAAAATCCAGCAATCTGCAAAATGTGCCGAATGATGGGAAGATTGTATATCTTATGCCATCACAAGTGGGCAATCCCAGTGGTGCTGCTTTTACTGCACAGAACAAATCAAATTTGAATCCCACCTGTTCCAGTCAAGTGCAACATGTCTCAAGTACTCTTTTCCCAACCCACCTCGAAAATCTGGCGAATCCTATGTTGCCTATAGTGGAAAGTGTCATAAATCCAAATTTGTCTACTCGTATTAAAAGTGAGCCTGAAAGTGTTTTGTGTTCACAAATGGAAAATTTGTCTGCTCCAACCTTACCTTCCCAGTTGGATGATCTGGCAAAAACAGTTATGCCTCTGAATATTGATGGTGGTTCAGATCCTTTTCTTCCTTTGCCTGCAGAAAATGGTCCAATGTCTCTCTTTCCTTCATCAGCAGAGAATCCTCCAAATTCAGTCTTCTCACAACTGGAAAATAACACAAATAGCTTTTCTTTGCAACTAGAAGGAAACACTAGTTCTACCTTCCCAAAAGAGGAAAGTGTTGATCAAATATTTCCCTCACAACTGAGTAATGAAAATAGCTTCAGTGAAACTAGTTCTCAGCACCCAGATTCAGAAAAGATGAAAAAAGATCATGGCAGGGGCTCCAATGGGAAAGAAAGGAAGCCAAAACATAACAAGCGAGCAAAGTGGCCGGCAATAATTAGAGATGGCAAATTTATCTGTAGCAGGTGTTTCAGAGTTTTTACTAATCCTAGATCACTTGGTGGTCACTTATCTAAGAGATCATACTGTAAGCCTCTTGAAGGATCAGAAATTTCTCCAGAAGCTCTGCAGGCTAATGGACAATCTTTGCTTGCCAGTATGATTCTTTCTTCAAATTCATTAAACTTGCAGCAATCTCAGGAGTCTGCCTTCAGTCCAGAAACGTGTTTTAAAGATCCATCATTCCTCCAGTTACTTGCAGCTGAAAATCGTTCCACACTGCAGACTATATTTCCACGGGCCAGTGTGACTAATTTTAATACCAGTGGGAATGAGGAAGGTAATCAAATTATAAAGCAAGCCTTGGAAACTGCAGGCATCCCGAGTACCTTTGATAACACAGAAGTACTTCCACGTGTGGCTACAACAAGTTGTGTCTCTGGTACAACTCAGATAAATACAGCTGTTCTCCCCAGCTCAGCCCCGCCCTCTCTGCTGCAGACAGTCTGTAACCCCAGTACCCTGCTGACAGACCAAAACAGGACCCTCAATGCCAAAATTCCTCCCCTAAATGAATGCAAGAGTTTGCCTGTTTTTGCAACAGAGGACTTAATGCTAAAGACCATCGAAAATGGCTTGTGTCCTAGCTCATATTCTAACACTGTTGCAGCAGCACAAAACTTCGCAGGGAACAGTTCACGAGTTTCAGTTATAAGTAGTCCCAAGAATTCAGGATCAAGCAACTTGAATAAGAAGGGAACCAGCTCTTCAAAGAGGAAGAGAAAAACACCTACACCCCTGCTTGTGCCCAATACATCACAGAAATTAGCAGTAAACAATGCAACAGTAATGGGACTTATAACCAAAAACACTGAAGGAAACATGCAAATACAGGGAGAAAGTTTTCAGTCCAACTTGCTGGCAAATTGTGGCTCTCAAACGGTGGTGGAAAACCTTGCACAGAAACTCGGTAATGTTGACAATCAGTTATTAATGGCCAGTATCAAAGAGAATTTCAAAACAAATCTTGAGGCTCATACAGTTCTGCCCCCTTTAGCAGTAAAAACTGAAAATGGGGATTCCCAAATGATGGCTGCAAATTCGTGTGTGCAGGCAAATTCAGAAGAACAGATTTCACAGGACAGTGTTATGCAGAACTTCGAAAAAACCCTGGAAATAATTAAAACTGCTATGAACTCACAGATGCTTGAGGTGAAAACTGAAATTCAGGATACTGTTGCTGCTTCAGGACAGAAGTTGCCAGTAAATAATGCCCAGGCTGCTTCAGAAAATTCTGCACACAGTGTAAAACTACCCACTTCTACACAGTTTGCTGTGCACACAGGGAGTGTTACTGTTGCAAAGGGTAGCTCTGCTCAGGCTGAGATACCTCAAAAGGATGATACTCAAATGTCAGAAATTTTGGAAGGCTTGCAAAAACTGAAGCTAGAAGATGATTCTCCAGTTCCCCTCTCTGAGACTGTTTCTCAGTGTCCTCCAGCAGATAAGCTAGCACCAGCAGTTCCTGTTGTATCAATTGAAAATAAACCTCTCATCCAGCTATCTCCAGAGGCAAGTAACATTCAGTTTAGTGATAGAGTTAATAAACCTTTTGTATGTCAGAATCCCGGCTGCAGTTACAGTGCTATGACAAAAGATGCATTATTTAAACACTATGGCAAGATCCATCAGTACACTGCAGAAATGATACTAGAAATAAAGAAACATCAACTGAAGTATGCCCCATTCAAATGTGTTGTAGCTACCTGTCCAAAAACATTCACAAGAAACTCTAATCTCCGAGCACACTGTCAGCTTGTACATCATTTTACAACAGAAGAGATGGTAAAATTAAAAATTAAGAGGCCTTATGGCAGAAGATCTCAAAATGAAACTGTAAACATAGCCCCACAACCTGCTGAAATAAAAACTGTGCAGACACTAGTAATAGAAAACAAGGCTGTAGCTCCATTGGTCAAAGAAACGCAGATAAAGGAAGTTGTAGAGCCTGTAAAAGTATTGGAAAAACTTCTACCAGAAAATAATATTGCTGAAAGACTGGAAAAACCTCCCCAGGTGGTTTCTGTTCCACTGGAGCAGCACAATCCAGCATCTTTTGATAGTATGCAGGAACAAGCCAAAGTACGCAAGGCTAGGAAGCACAGGAAGGAGAAAGAGGAGAGGAATGGTAGGAAGCCTGTAACAAAATCTCTGGAGTTTCCCACTAGGTACAGCCCTTACAGACCGTACCGGTGCGTCCATCAGGGCTGCTTTGCAGCTTTCACAATACAACAAAACCTAATTCTTCATTACCAGGCTGTGCATAAATCAGACCTCCCTGCTTTCTCTGCTGACGTGGAGGAGGAGAATGAGCAAGGCAAAGAGGAACGTGAGGAGGTGGAAACCAAACCTGCTGTCAGAGAGTTCAGGTGTGAGGTGAATGACTGCTCTCGCATCTTCCAGGAAGTTACCAGCTTGATACAGCATTATGTGAAGCTTCATGACATGACCCCAGAGCAAATTGGAAGCATGAAATCGGCTCCAGAGGTGGGAAGGTTTTTTTGTGACCAGTCTCAGTGTAAGTCTTCATTTACAGCGTATCTTAATTATGTTGTGCATCTTGAGACAGAGCACAATGTTGAGATAAAGCCAAACAAAGTAGAAGATGATGGCATGTTCAAGTGTGACTGTGAAGGCTGTGACCGTATTTACGCTACTAGGTCTAACCTCCTGAGGCATATTTTTAACAAACATAATGACAGGCATAAAGATCATCTAATAAGACCCAGGAGACTGACACCAGGCCAGGAAAACATTTCAAGCAAAGCAAATCAGGAGAAACCACTGAAATCTAAACAGAGAGGACTCAAAAACAGATCAGGAAAAGAAGGTAACAGGCTGTCAGTGAAAACAAAACGAAAGAAAACTGTGAACTTGGAAAACAAAAACTCAAAAGGAATACAGGTTCAGGAAAACAAGGCTTATTCACTGAAACGTGGCAAGTACGTGTATTTAATAAAGGCCAGAAACGATGCCTTATCGGAATGTACAAGCAGGTTCATAACTCAGTATCCATGTATGATAAAGGGATGTTCATCTGTAGTCACAAGTGAAAGTAACATAATAAGGCATTATAAATGTCACAAACTGTCCAAAGCTTTTACTTCCCAACACAGGAATCTTCTTATTGTATCTAAAAAACACTCTGTCTCCCAAGTAAAGGAAGCCTCTTGTGAGCAGGAGGAAACTGATAAAAAAACTGATGTGAAAGAGCCTGAACAGAGTTTGACAGTGAGCAATAATGATTCAAGCACAACTACCTTATCACAAAAGGAAACTGAAAAAGGTGAGAAGGATGAAGTGGATGAACTGACAGAACTATTCATTACTAAACTAAATAATGAGGATTGTTCAACTGCTGAAAATCAAGCAAAAATCTCTTCCAGTGTAAATAGTGACTTGCAGGAGACTAGCTCCTGCCCCTCAGAGAAGCAAAA
This sequence comes from Peucedramus taeniatus, assembly GCA_013400575.1. Taxonomy (NCBI): domain Eukaryota; kingdom Metazoa; phylum Chordata; class Aves; order Passeriformes; family Fringillidae; genus Peucedramus; species Peucedramus taeniatus. The sequence goes on along the minus strand of WBNO01015700.1, from coordinate 22,569 downwards.
ATCAAACAACCTGAAAAGAGCAAATAAAGAAAAAAATGTATCTCAGAGTAAGAGAAAGAGAGTTGAGAAAACAGAGGAAGCACTTCCCACAGGCGTGAGTAGCCTGCACAAGGAGGAAGAGACTGCTGTCGCCATTCAAACAGCCGAGGAGCAACCTGCAGCTTTTGACTGGAGCTCATTCAAGCCAATGGGTTTTGAAGTGTCATTCCTCAAGTTCCTTGAAGAATCTGCTGTGAAGCAAAAGAAAAACTCTGAAAGAGAATACCATAGCAGCGGAACCAAAAAAGGATCCCATTCAAACTCTCGGAAAGCCAGCGAGAAGGCCCCCGTAGCAAGTGATAACATCTCTTGGTCGTGTTCTGAAACTGAAACCCTTGTACTGTTTGCCAACCCATCACGGCTTCCATGTGGTGATAATGTAAAGATAGTGTTAGACAAGACTCTTAAAGACTGCACTGAGTGTGTGTTGAAGCAGCTTCAGGAAATGAAACCTGTTGTCAGTTTGAGAAAGCTTGAAGGACGTTGGGAGGATAATCCAGAAGTTATAGCTGCAAAAGTAATTGTTTTGGGTACTGAGGAAGGGGAATCAAAATACTGAAAACCTAATGTGTTTAACCATGACCTGTAATAGAATTTATTTTGAATAGGAAGCCATCAAGCATGCTAGTAACTGTGGAGCTCTTTTATTTAGAAGTGATTTAATCTAGCAAAAAACATGACATGAGTCATGTAAATGTCTTATTTGTTTTTATCCCTATGGGACTTGAAGAAAGTAATTGCTTCAGTTTTGTAAATACTTGATCAAGACCTCAACTTTCTATCAGATTGTCCTTTCCATAAACTAAATCTTTGTGAGTTGTCTGTGATTGGTATCTTTCACCAGGTTACTTCTCATGTATAACAGTTTTCTTTATTTGTAGATACATTTTTTGTATATATTTATTATTGTAAATCATTTGCTGCCACCAGCAGTCTGTAAGTCTAAACTATTAAATGACACATTTATATTCGGAATTTTAATTTGTAACTAAGTGAGCAAGTTTTTAAAACTGTCCTTTAATCATTTTAAATTAAGAACTTTTGAACTAAAGCTAGCTAAGTCTACCATATCCAGTTTATTTTGCATAAAACATTTATTTACAGAAGAAAAGCTGGATAAGATCACATTTCATAAGTTAAACGTACTGACACTCTCATTTTTGTAAATTTTAACATCCACTATCTATGGATGATATTCATATGTAGTTAACACATAAATATAATAGTTTTCTTATAGCTACATTTTTCATTGCTTTTAATTGGTTACAAAGCATTTATGATTCCATAATAAAAATGGAAATGTGAATAAAAATAGTTTGCTACATTGAAGATTTAAAACAATATTTGGTATTAAAGAATCCGTTGTGAATGTGATAGAAAATTAGTAGTGTGGAGCAGTGTATATATTTGAGGTGGTGATTTGTGAAGTAGCCCAGTATTGCCTTAAATAAAAACACATTTCATTTCTTGTTTTATACATGTGATCTTATAAAGGTTATTTTTGTTTCTGTAACTTAGATTGGTGTATAGTTTAATTTTTGTTAAAAAAACAAAACAAAACAAAAAAACTTCAGAAACCGTTTTTGTAAATAGTGGGTTTATAAAACAGATGGGTTTATTTTGATAATACCAGTTTGGTATCTATCTATAAAATACACGAGTCCTTATGCCATACCATTAAAAACTAAATAAACAAGGCACTTTCTGAAAGGGAAGTGAGATGGTGATCTTACAGATAAACTCGGTGGTTGTGCTCTGTTGGTGGCATAGGCTCCCTTTGCGCTCCTCTGCCTCTCGCTGACTGTATGTGGCACCAGTCACAACCTCTCTTTTCCACACTGGAACGAGCCTCAGAAGCGGTGCTGCTTGTAGTGCCCGGGATTGGAGCAATTCCTCTGTATGCTGCTAACTGAAATGACAGGTATCCCGTTTGTTGAGTAACCAAAAGTGTGAATGCATTGGTGGGAGCTGTCAGTACCCAGGAATCTTCAGTGTTGGTTTTCATGCGTGGTTATGTTTGACTCAGCCAGCTGGATTGTGTGGTACCAAAAACTTTTCTTGGATTATTATCGTTACTGGATGTGACCTACCTTCAGTAATATAAAACAGTCTTTATCTTGGGTGAGATTGGCTTGATTTTTTTTTTTTTCTATAAACTTGTCTTGCTGTGTAAAGCTTTTGCATTAAATGCTAGATTTGACTGCTTGTAAGCTATTCACCTGGAATCTCTGACAGTTTTCCTGAATATCAGTGCAGAGGGCACCTTCCTACAACCAAATGAAGTGACTTGTTGCAAGAGTGAGGATTATGTGTGAACAGCAACAGCATTTGACCTCGGGCACAACCCTTGGTTTGCTACATGGTGCTAAATTGCTTACCTTTGCAGAAAGCCTGTGCTTCCATTTGAACAGAGCCTGTCAGCTCCTCTCACTTTCCATCCCTCCCAAGTGACCAAACTCTTATTATGCCACGTTAGTAAATCAAAGGTGCAGTCTGAGAATGATAAAACCAAAACAAACCCTTGTATTTTGACTCTAAGAGTGATCATTCTAATCATTACAAGTACACAGTGTCATTCTGCCTGCCAGAGGCCGCTGGTCCCCCTGGATGGAGCTGCTGTTGGATACCAGCCACGGTGATTGTAGAGGGAACTTCTGCAGGGGAGAAGAGGGCAGAGATCCTCTGGAGAGGATCCTCAAAGCTCACCTGAATTCTCGTGTCAGCTGTACCTAACCACTTCAGTCACCGTCAACAGACCTTCCGACTGTTAGTCTTTAGAAGAATGTTTGTGTTGTGTAAATTGAATCGTTTCAACATTCCCAGTGATTGATACTGTATCATTTGCAGTTCTTGGACTGAGAATAGCATACAACTATTTAGCTACACAGTGCTATACTAGAATGCTATTTACAAAAAGAGAAAAGGATAAAAAAATCCAATGCCGTAAATATCCAGGAAGCAATTTCTGATCTGGATCTCAGTTTCTGAAAATAAATTATTTAATACTGTCTCATCCCAATCAATCCAATTAAAGCAGATGCTGTACCCATATAGTTAGTACATTCCATGGCACACTCCCTTTTAGATGGTTACTGACAGCCTGTCCAACAGGTAAGGCAGTATGGGGTTTGTTGTTTCCTTTAAAAAAAACAAACAGGAGTATTTTTGACTTAAAATGGGGTACCAGAGGCAGAGTCTGATTTAAAATGTCACAGATTGCAGAGGGCACTCTGGTTCGTAAAGCCACCTGCAGAAACTCCCAAGGAAATAAATTTGGTTGTTTGTATTTAGATGCTTTACCTTGCGTGATACAGAAAACCTCTCACCCTAGCAGCTGTAGCACACCTGGATGGGCAGCTTCTCTGGGGCCTGAAGCCACACCCCTGTCCTTGGGGCTGCTGGGTGGGATGGGGCTCCGAGGTGGCTGAGCCAGATGTACCAGCAGCACTTCAGCCTGCAGGGTGCCCCAGAGGTGCTGTCGGCCCCACTACCCAGTCCTTCTCTGTCTTCTGCCTTCTCTTTCTCCTTCCTCTGTCTCTGCCTTCCAGAATTGTCCCCCATTAACTGCGGAGCACTCAAGCAAAGATGCTTTCTTTGAAGCCCCTTGTTGCCATCAGGAATGTGCTGACTAAAGCAGCAGGTGTTGCTGATGGGGAAGCAACCACATTGAGGAGTCTGAATGCAGAGCATGGACTGTTCTCTGACTGAAAGACACCTTTTAACTGACAGCCACTCTGGTGCTCAACTATCTTTATAAAGAAATCTGCTATTACCTGAGCCCTAATTCAGTGTAAATAAGAGTAGTGGGTTTGTCCCCACATGTTTCAGGGTGGTCCTTAGCAGGATGGGGGGACTGTGGGTTCTAGAGCATTATGCTGGCACATTTGGTCTATGGATGTTGAATAGTAAGTGAGCAATGCTTGTACAAATAACACTGGAATCGGTTCTTGGGTCAGGTGAGGGGCAAATAGTTGGCTAGTTGTTGCAATTAGTTTTTCTGCCAAAGAATTGGTTGGGGCTCCCACCTGTGTGCAGGGGAGAGAGGGGCAGGGGCAGGGACAGGCTACGCTCGGGTTTAGGTCCTCGAGTTGTAGAAGCTCCTCTCATGTGCTGCTCAGCCCTGCCTGGAGAATTGGTATGGAGATGATACTATTAAAGGGATAGGAAATGGGGCCACTGGCACTGGAGAAGGGAGTAGAGAAAAAAACTATCAGCAAATAGGGAAATATTTTGCGTCTTTTTTTCAAACCTCTTCTGTCCCAAGGCAAGAAGCTTACTTGGATTTTAAGGAAAATGAGAGTCTATGTAAGACACGGATCTTTTGATGTTTGCAGGGATGTTTTGAAATACTAATGAGGTAAATATTTTTGTATGAATGTGCATGCAGTGATTACATTATTTCTCCATTACAGTATGGGCTCAGATCAGCTTCCTGTCAATTGCTTATATCCTTGCGGAACATAGCACTTGAGTTGAATTTTTTAAAATGTTAGTCTGAGTGATTCAGAAGTTTAGGGACCAAACCTGTAAACTCATTTGAACCAAAAATGTAACAGCAAATGCCTTCAGGGGTGCATGGATGAGCAAAACTTAAACTGGAGAACAAAGGCTTATAAAAGCAGAGAAAGGGAAGGAGCCAGTAAAAGACCAAATAGTTGCCAAGAGCAGGGATTCAGAAAGCAGATGAATTGATTTCTGTTCTCTCAGTTAAGTGATGCTCATTTCAGTAGTAGCCATGTCCGACACTCACATTTTGCAGCATATGATGTGAAGGCTACTTGGCGATTTGCTGCGAGTGAGTTGGGTTATGTGGAGTTGGTCCATAATAATTTTTCAAAATATTTCTCATGTAAGGTACTGGCTTTGTCAAAACTGAAGTATCCTCCAAGACTCGAAACGTTGATTTTGGAATTTATTTATAATTTCTTGGCTGTTGGAAGATAGAATTAAAAATAAAACTTTGAATATCCATTCCAAAGAATTAGAGTTCTTGTTTGATGGGAAAATTTTTGGTCTAAGTGCTTATCTCTAACCAGCCACAGAGCTTTAGGGGGTCTCTAAAACCCTTCAAGCCCTGACTTAATATACTTTTATATTAGAGAGCTACTGATGCACTAATTTTATCAGAAACCTGTGTTGGCTAAACTGTGTTTGCTTCTCTTCATTTTCTATCAAATAAACCTTACCTTAAAAACAATGAATAAATATTTTTTCATTAATGTGCTCTTAAAAACCTGTCCGCAGTTATTAAAACCCAGATATTTCAGAAACATCTTTTTATATTATAGTGTTACCCTTGTCTTAATAAAATGATGCATGAGGGTTCAGGTGGGCCAAGATAATTTTTGGGGTTTGTTCTCAGTTACTTAAGCTGCAGCAGTTGCAGTTTCACAGGGTTCATGGGCAGTTTTGCTTCAGACACTCTTTGGTGGGTTTTGTCCAGGAGCTGCAAAATACTTTCTAACTGCATTTCTGTCATGAGCCACCTTCTGTGTATGTAGAGGTTTAAAAAAATGTTCTGAATTGTGTAAAGCATCCTGTCTCTATATATAAGCCCTGATTCAGCACCAATCAAGATTTAAAACCACCTGGCCACAAGCTGGCAAGCTGGTATCTGAGGGACTGCTGTTGCTGCTAAATTCAGCAGCAGCAAATGTCTTTCCATATTTTATAAAAATAGGTTTATTTTAGGAAAAAAAAAAAGCCAAACAACAAAACAAACCACAAACCTTACCTTGAAAATCACCATCAAAAGTTCATAACTTGTTCATTAGTTGCTAAATTTTGCTCTGTAACTGCTACTCATGTAGCAGTTACAGAGCAAAATAAATGTAATGCTTTGTAACCAAAGCCACAGGGCTGGAGGGGAGCTCATTGGAAAAACAAAACAAAAGTTAACCTGCTTTTGCCACTGTTGCTTCCTCCTTATCCTGGCATGAACAATAAAATTAGTTCAGCATTCAGACAGCTCCACTGAAGTTGGTGTTTTTCTCTAAACAGTGCATTTTGATCAGGCTCAGTACCAGATGTATGTCCAAAGGTCTTTCATTCCAGCAACAGAAAGAGAACACTACCCTGAAGGAAGTTTTTTAAGGCTCTACTTTCCATTGTCTTAGAAGCCTAGGTTCAACAGAAGACATGTTTTAGCTAATTTCTGTCACTTTCCTGTTAGCCCAAACACACATAACAAAGAGCAAAGGTATGTGGTGTTTAAGAGATACTTTGAAATTTGGAGCAGGAACAGGTGATTCTTTTTTACATTGTTTCTACTGGAGGCTTTTCATATTTTTGTACTTCACGTGTTCTTCTGCATCAGAGAAATCTACTGAAGGAAGGAGTAGTGTATTTTCAGCCTTACTTAAGGGACCAGATTCTAGGGTACTTAATAGTAGGGACTACTGGCTACTGTTCTGTCGTATTGTGTGGTCTGCATTTCTCTGTTCAGATCCTAGGGAAGTGGGAATGATCTGTTCACTTAAATGCCACTACCACAGAGCAGAAGACAAGTCTAATGACATGGGAGCTGCTTGGTGCAGGTGACCAGGAGTTAACTCTATACCCTCAAACATGTTGCTTGCACAAGTCTGAGCAAATGCCTTTATTAAAGGATGTGTTTTGATGATTAACACCCTAACAACTGTCAGGGTTCAAATAATTCCAGAAGGAGGTGCTCCACAAACAGCTAAATAATCAAATCTGTCTTTGTCACATGGCTAAACTAGATGTGTCTACCTCTTCCTGTTTTTTTCTTTTTTTGAGGTGTTTTATAGTAGTCCAAAATGGAATGGACTCGTGACTGTCCAGCTCACTTCAAGGCACAGCAATCACTCTATGCCAGCACTTTCCCATTGCCATTTCAGCAGTTACAAGGTCTGATCCACCCACCTGACAAATCCTGTACACCCCTTGCTGTTCATCTTAATCAATCCCAGATTCTTCCTATCTGCATATAAAAAGCCTATTTTTGCTTGTACCAAAGCAATTCTGTGTAATATTCAGTACACAACTGTTTGAGCAATTGTTTCGGCATGATTTATCATAAGCATCTGTGTTTATATTAAAGCTTCATGGAATTCTCAGAACTTCTACATTTCTTGTTTCAACATGAAAAGGTCTCAATGATTCTATGTTCGACATACATAATGTAACCAAATTTATCAGCTCAAGTAATGGGGAACTAACAGAGAAACAGCATTTCCTATGTAACTATCCTTTCAAAGGATAGTTCTGCAAAGCACTGATTGGAAAAGCAATTTGTCAAAACCAGCTTGTGTAATGGGAGAGTGGTCTCCAGCCTTCTTTCAAGTCGGCACAGAATGTTTTTCATGTTCATCTTGCATATTCAGAGGCAAAGATGATGAGCTGTTGTGGAGTCGTCCTGCAGCTGCTGCTCTGTTGTGCCTGATGAGTTCTGATTCATGGCAATTGCTTTTTGAGCCTTGTTGTTTCTTCACATTTCTCTTCAGATAACATTTTATGGAGTATTTGAACATCAGATAACTCAGTTCACTTAGATTTAATATGATGCACAGGCATGAAGTTGCCACCAGAAAATAGAGGAAAATCATCTTCTCTGTGGGTTTGGAAATATAACAGTCTACAGTATTGGGACATGGTTTTATGTCACATTTCACAAGACGTGGTATTTTGAATCCGTTGTACAATTTATAGAACAGAACAAGAAAAAATATTTCAAGTCCTGTTTTTAAAATTAGGCTGATTAGGTAAGTGCACAGCAATCCACCATCTATCTTTCCTGGATTTTTGTAAAGTTTCTGGTTGTGGTGTTTCTCTCTGTTCTCTCTGTAAGCAACATGAAAGATGACCAAGAGTGAAGGGGTGGAGACCATGATTAATTGCAAAGCCCAAAGTCTCATGTGAGAGACAGGGAAGAAATGGTCAAAGCAGACATTTTCACAGCCAGGCTGCTGGATATTGCACTCAAATTCATCATGTTCATGTTTCCAGATGTTTTCTGCGGCAGCAACATAAACCAGTAAGCGGAATAGGAACACAACAGCTACCCAAATTCTTCCAATTCCTGTTGAGTATTTATTCACTCCACTCAGCAGATCACATAGGAATGCCCAGCTCATTTTTCTCTTCAAGAAAAAAAGAAAATGCTATGTCAAAGAAACATAAGATCAGAGAGATGCATCCTCTTGGGTGAAGACAAGTGAGACATTCATTCAACATGAAATATAACCAATAGCTGAAACAATTAAAAATTATTAAGTATTTAGAAGTAATTTGATATTATTGAGCATTTAAATAAGAACAACAAGCTGTTCTTATTTCTGATAATTTAATAATTCTAATACATTCTGAGGCTATTGAACAAAATTTATTTGCTGTTTGAATACCTTTTGTCAATTAGGCTGAAGTCTAATCATTCTGTCCTCTGTAAGAAATGTGCCTGTTCTCCCTGAGGGTCTCCTGACTGTCAGGGCTTTCTCTGGCAAGTTCAGGCTGACACTACCACTGAATGACACTCAACTTAGCCCTGTCAGTTATGCAAATACTACACACAGTCAAGTCAGATTTCACTTTCAAATTTATGCATAGGAGCCAAGCGTCCCATACTAAGCTGACTACAAAAATGCAAATTGATTCATTTTTGTCTGTGGTCTAACTTTTGGGTAAACTTGTGTAATATTTTAAATATTTTCCTGCTTAATTGGATTTTATTTATTGGATTTCTTTACTCCAGAATATGTGTGGATATGTTGTGTGTGTGTTACAGTTTCTTATCTGCACAAGTCTTCCCCTGTCCTAACTCTAGAACAGTTCTTTTGGAAGAGCTGCCTAAGGAGCCACTGGCAGGGAGACTCATCAGAGTCAAAAGAAGACCTGAGGTATCCACCAAGAATATACAGTCACCTTTGCACCTGGCCCCATCTCCAGGCCTGAGTGGATCTTTGGGGGTATCAAGCTCCTTTGTTCTGTAAGAGCAAAAAGTGGATGTATTCCCAGCACACAGAGTGGCTGGGAGACATCAGGTGAGGAGGGAAATCAGAAGTTTCTGTGTGTTATGTCATTGAATGTCTTCATCCCATCTTCTGCTTCTGCAAGCTCTGCCTAGCAGGAGAGAAAATGTACTCCTCTGTGTCTGCAGTGGCACATGCAAATCCCACTGACACTGCTGTAGCTGCAGGTACTGCTGATAGAATGAACAAGTTCATCTGCTGGCAAGCTTGAGTAGTAATGAGGCCACAGGATTACAAAGCTTCATGGAAAAGGTATTCAGGCATTGGAATGGGCTGCCCAGGGAGGTGGTGGGGTCACCATCCCTTCAAGGCATTCTAGAAACAACTGGATGGGACATGTAGTGCCATGGTCTAGTTGACGAGGTGGACACTGGTCAAAGGTTGGACTCAGTCTTGGAGGACTTTTTTGATCTAATTGATTCTGTGATTCTGTAAGGCTCAACACAGATGGAAAGCTCAGTACTTCTTTTGCTGTCCCTTAGTTCTGCAGCCCTTCATGACCTCTGCCTATGGTCAGGCTTCTGCAGGGAAGCAAGGTTATTTGGACATTCCTGCATTGCTACCATTAGAGCTGAGCACTAGCTTAAGGAGCTGAGGGACAGCTGCAGAAATTAATATATTCCTGATTTATACTGCCAAGAATGGTTACCAAGCTGCTCCCTTATGCTGCAGATAAAAAAGATAACAGGGAAATACCAGCTTATATCCTTTCAGACATATGCTCCTATGCTTTTCAATATGTTTGGCAGTGTGGTTACTTTTTCATTAAAGAGCTACTTCTGTCTTCCATGTCTGCAAACAGAGTTCAAGCAGAAGTTTAAATCAAACTTTTGAAGACATAAGCTTCAAGGCTTTAATGCTTTCTAAATAAGCAACACACAGTCACAACAATCTCAAAGGAGCTGAACAGCAAACATGAACATACCACTATGTAAAAAATCACAGGCAAGGAAACAAAGCATTCACTGAGCAAGAGGCAATGTTAGCACATGCATGTGCATCTTGTGGATGAGCTGTCCTCTGGAAATTTGAAGGAAAACCTCAAGAAGCCTCTTCTAAGGCTTTAAGATGCACAAGGACTGTTGGAGGGAATTCTGAATTTTGTTATTCCATGGAAAACAAGTGCTGCTGCAAGGGGGCTTTTGCTGCTGGCCACTCTAAGTGCACCATCCCTTTCTAATGTAAAAAGCTTGATTTCACCTCTCAATCCATGGTTGGAATTATGCCAGTTCTGAGCCTCCAGGTGAACAGAAATGAAAGGTATACTGGGTCACCAGCAAGGCACAAAAATCAGTGGGAACAAACACTGGTGGAAAACAGGCCATGGTTATACCTAAATATAGATTGAGAAATTTACCTTGAGGTCTCTTTCCCAAAGCTGAGCTGCTACTTCCTTAAGTGAGCAGCAAGAGGGATTAGAAAAGAACAACTTTACACTTTCTTTGCCAATCCCACATTGAGAAGAACAATATAAAGGAGACTAAGAAGTCCTGACCAAAGAAAACAGGAATATGGAATTTGACTAAAGTCAACAGATCCTGAGCAAGGGGCAAATTCTAACCAGAGAGAAGAGTGGATGGATGAAATTCCCGCAAAGCTAATTTGAAAGAGAGAAACACACTCTGTTACCTAGACATTTAGTAATGAGGCATCAGGGATTCCACAGAACTGAAAGTGGTTCCTGGTCTGTGTGCTCTGTTGAAGAGAAACTAAAATTTATTGAAGGACTGCAGGGCAGGTCTTGTGGCCCACAGTGCTTCTGCAGCCAGAGATCTGCAGAACTTCGGTTATATTTTTTCCAGTTGCAGCCTTAACTTGATAATGAGAAATGGCTGCAGAGAACAACCTTCAGCTTCAAACCAAAAGGGCCACAGAGCCTCTTTTGTAGTATTGTTTGTAACTAGCACAGTTCCCCTGTTCAAAGGAGCTGCAAATGTGCTTTGGAAAGGTTATGTTTGCTTTATGACCACTGTTGCTATAGATGTGGATGTTAACTGATGCTTTTGCATCCTTTGAAGATACAATTAATTCACCGAAGCATTGCAAAGAACATATGGAATGGAAAAAAAGAAAACAGACTTCAAAGACAAGGAGTTACTCAACAGGTAAACAGGAGAAAATTGATTTATGGGACAGCACAGGCACAAGACTGATGAGGGGTCAAGTTAGCTCAGGCTAGAGAAGACACATTAAGTGGGCTGTATGAAATTCAGAGCAAGGTGAGGATTCAGACAACAAAAAAAAAAAATCATCTAGTGAGCACATAGCTGGGCAGTAGGAAAAATAAGGCAGTGGTATGAGGTTTTGTAACACTTCAAGAAGTGGCAGTACACATGGCAGCAGATGCTGAGTAGTGTCAGGGCATGATGCTTTACAAAATTATATTCTGGCTAATCTAAGGACAAAAGAGGAAAAGTGTGATCCAAATCCTTGTAGCCAAGGAGAGATTTCAGCCTTAGAATCTGGAGAAGGTTCATTTTGTGCAGAAAGAAACAAAGGGAGTCAAGAAGGGAAGCTAGCTAAAGAAATTGAGTAGATTGTGGGAAATGTAGATGACATCAATTTGTGTCAGGGTAATGTCAAATGCTGAAGCTAAAAATGAAATTACTCAAAGTTTTAAAAAAGTTACAAAAGCATTAAAGGGGGATCTCCTTAGCACTGTGGACATAAAGACCACAAAAGAGACTTGGCCTCTACTGGAAATTACCAAGGAGGCATTAAGAGAGAGTTAAACAGTAGAAGATTATTTGCACCAAGTACTCAAGGAAACATTAAATGGAGCAAGAATTGAAAAGCAGGGATTTGTGGTTAGATTTACTTTAACCCTCTTCTCAATACACACATGCACACCCCAGTATGAACAAAATCTGAAGATTAGAAATATGTTGATTTGTTTTTTCTCATTTCTAGTGCGAGTGATAAGCGTGAAAACAAGATCTGCCAGTCAGGAAACAGAGCAAGTAATCTCTCTTTCTCATCACATACATCCTGTATTCCCTGCATTTAAACACCCCCACCAACATACACATATACTTTATCCTGCTCATGAGAGGCACAAATGACCAGAAGAGGCTTCCCACCCCATTTCCCTCACATGTATCAGTGACTTGATTTTCCCTCTTGGGGTTTGGCATGTGTTCTGCTGAGCAAACAGAGTAACCTGAATGCACCATTAACTTCTGAGTGTGCTGAATGTACTATATTGAGTAAAATGTTTGAATAATGCTATTGTTGTTGAATATATTCATCAAATATTCATTTCTGTCATTCACTGATGCCTACAGGAGGTTGGCTAATGTGCATTGAGTAATGCATCCATTGAAAAGCACAGTGCTCAGAGAATTACTTCACCTAGATTTCAATCAGCTCTGCTAATTTAATTACTTTAAAAGCAGAAAAGGTATTTTTGTGTGGAGGAAAACGGCAGGCAGAAGGCAGTGACAGGAAAGTAAGAAAACACAAGAACAAACTGAATAACTGGAGAGGAAGTGGGAAAGCATCCTAAGTGTTAGAGGCACAAAGGGCAGGCAACTTGGAGCTCAAAGAGCTGGCAAATTACAGGAAGAAGGCACAGTATTTTGGGAAATGGAGATGGAACAGTGAGAAATAAGAGAAAGAATACAAGCCTCTGAACAGTGGATCTATCAATTCTGTACAAGCAAGCTAAATTATCCTCACAGTTTGAGAGATGGAAGAGCTCCTTTTTCTGATCTAAACATCACTGGGGAGTATTTGCTGCACCTACAACTTATCTTTATTTATTTGTTTATTTATTTCTTTATTAATAACAGGAAGAAAGAGAACCATAAATAGTGACAAAAATGATAAAGAAGAGAGCAGAAGTAGAAATCACAGAGGATACAGGACCATACAAAAGCAGAGCTGGTAACAATCTTTAGAGTCTGTTCTTTCCTTTATTTTTTACACTTTAATCAAAACATCATCACAGCACTTTTTCCTCAAACACCAAGGATCCTCCCAGTGTTATGAGGAAAAGAAAAAACAAGTACTGGCACAATGGTTTCCATAAACAACCAAACAAATAATGAAACTTATCTTCAGGTGTTCATTTAGTAACTGCATTTTGCCCTTATCTTTTCTGTTTGTTGATAAAAGGAGACGTGCATCCATTTTATAGTTGCTGAGTCTGTTTCATGGACTGTCTACTGCTTCCTTACTGACTACCAGAGGTAGTGAGGTCCACAGGCTGAGAAACACTGATTTGCTTTGTTCTCTGTCCCTAAAAAGGATTAGTTATGCAAAAACTGTTCCTGGCAGTTCAGTTTATTCTTAAGTTGATGGAAGCTCCACTAGTCAGTCCCCTCTGCATGCTGCATCTATTCCAGTGCTCTGCTAGAGAAGAGGAGGGATCAGTAAACCTCCTGGGAACACCATGGAATAGTATCACTTGATTCAAAGTCACATTACCAAGCTGCACGTGCACCAGCTGTTCAAGCTGTTGCACATCTGCAATAGGAGCTGAAAAACTCTTGCTACAAGTCACTAACCTTGCAATGACTTTGCTTCTTGTTCAATGGTGAGAGTGCCGTGGTGATCTCCAGGTCCTTATGAGAGAGTCAGCAAGAGAAAACAGAAGACATAAAAATTAACTTTGCCTTCTTCAGACAACTCACCTCTTTCTATAAAATAAGTAAAGCTATAACATTAATGTAGTAGTGACACTCATTTTTTAAGGCTCTTCAAAAACAAGCCAGGTAGAGCCTGACAACCCATGAGGAAACAGAGCCCTCCTGGGTCTGTGTCCTGGCCAAGCTGTTCACTTCTGCCATGACCACTGCTAGACATTGGTAGTGCAGCAAAGCCCATGGTTCTAAGGCTGATGTGATCCAGAATTTTCCCACCTATTTCATCCTTTGGGTGCTTCCAGGGGAAGGGGAGGCCTCCAAATGGCAGAAGTAAACATACTGGCAATGGCTTGCTCTTCTGTCATGCACAGACAAAAAGTTGACACTGTAGATGCTTTAGAATTAAATTCATTGATATGAACCCTTCACTAACATGTAATGGGAAAGGGCATCCTCTCCTACAAACATTGTCAATCTAGACAGAGAAAACATGTGCTGTCAAGAGGCAGATGTGGTTTATCCAGCATCACTCAGCACATCAAAGGCAGAGCTAAGAAAAGAACCATGGTCTCTTATAGTAGCCCAGTCCCTTGCTTTCACCTACCTTAGCTTGCTGATTCTAACCTCTCACTGTTCTATGCCTATTATTAACTTTTAACTCCTTGGAGCAAGAAATAAGCCCTTTGGTCCATTGGGAGATAAACCTCTAACTACTGTGATATTAAAAGCAGAAATAAATAGGGCTTAAAATAGACATGTGGTACGTAAAGACATTAGCCTAGATACTTACTTGTCAGCCAACTACAGGAAGGAAAAGGAAACACTAGATGGAAGAGGGCTCAGCTGGTCATTTAGCACAATACTGGAGCTGGTTGATTTGACTTTTACATCTGATTTTCACATGGGTTTCTGCAGTGGCTTGGGACAAATCTCCTTTCTTTCTGTGCTTCAGGATTTTAGTTGCCAAACATTCACTTTCCTGAAAACACAACTTCTAAGCTATGGCAAAATCCCATCCTGTTTTGTATTTAGGGAAACCACAAACATCACTTAAAAAACCAGCAGCTGCTGAGTGTGATGCTTTGCCAGCTGCTAATTGCTGTGGTCTCTTCTCTGCAGCAATGAATGGGTTTTGAGAGTGCAAAAACAGTTCACTGTTTTCTTTGTTACTTGGTAAATGTATTTTATAAAAATTAAGCTCAGAAGTAGCCAAAAATAGCTAATTTTTTTTAAAGTCATGATATTCCTATTTTACCTACATGATTACAACTGCATTTCTCTTCACCTTCATGCCAAACAGATAACCCATCTCTACCATGCTCTCTTTGTTTGATGTAAACAAAAATTTCCTTCCACAGCAAATGATCTTCAACATTAATAAATATTATTGCTCCATTCAGGCTACTGTTACTATTGTCACACTCCAGTCAACTTGCAAAATAATAAAAAGAATTGACAAAGTCAAAAGATTTCCACTTGGACAAGAATTGTCACTGGCCACATCAGAGAGATTTTAACTCTGTAATATTATGAAGTACTGCAATAGTGCAACAAAAAGAGGATTATGTCCATGGTTTATGTTGGCTGATGGGGCACTTGCATGAGACTACTATCAGTCCTATTTAATATTAGAAAATCAACTTCTCATTCAGTGAAACTGTATTTTATAACAAGAAAATCTAACTTACCTGTGTCTCAGTGAATGATTACAGCTGAATCCCAGCTCTCTAGTGGAATTAACAATCAACAGTTCATTTCTGAGAAAGGGAGTTACTGTTTTATGCCTGGAAAATGGAAACTGCTTATCTCCTAGGTAATACAAACTAAATGAGTGCAACCTGATCACCTCTGCTGGCACATAGCTCAACCAGAACCGTAAAGCAGCTTGTATCATCAGGAAGATATGAGGAAACTGGCATTTATTTGAAGTTGCAGGATTTATCTGCATCTTTTGAGCACTCATTGGCATCAGCTCAGATGCTGCACTCTGTGTTTTCACAGTAGCACAGCCTGAAGACATGTGTGCTGTGAGCCTTAACTCACACCATTTGCTCTTTGACATTTTACATTGGATTTGTATTTTGTGTTCTCCTGGGCAAGTCAGCTGTCCACAAAACACATATGTTCTTTTAGGCACACATGACTCCCAACAATACATTACACAAATGCTCAGAAAAGCCTTTCTCTTAGAATTTTAACATACAGCGATTTTCCCAAGCAAGTGAAGCCTGGGTTTTGTTATTGAAATGTATTTTGTTTACTGTACATGCTAATCAGTATCCACATTGGCCTAAGCAGCTGAACCACTCCCCACCAGGAAGCCTATAACTTTACTTTCAATAATTAAGCAATGGAATAAGTGTTTATGCCCTGCCTTATGCATCTCATATCAGGGCTTTGGTGACCATTTTTACCTGGGATGTGGCTGTTCTGCTGAGTAACATTACAAAATGTGCAGAAAGACTGAAGTCCTTGCCTCTTATATGACTTATTCATAAATGACTATAATTTATTCATAATAGAATTTAATTAGCTCAAACTTACTGTGGCTTTTATCTGGGAATTACATGTGAATGTTTGGTAGTTTTACAGAGAGGAAACTATCACATATGGAATTCATCCGAAGGTAGCAACGGAGCTGAAGAGCTTGCCAAGCCCCTCTCCATCATTTATCATGAGCCCTGGCTAACTAGGGAGGTCCCAGTGGGATGGAGGTTGGCCAGTGTGATTCATCTACAAGAAGGGTTGGAAGGGGCATCCAGGAAACTACAGGCCAGTCAGCTTGATCTCAGTGCTGGAGAAGATTATGGAACAGAACATCCTGAGTGCCATCATGCAGCACGTACAGGACAACCAGGGGATCAGATCCAGCCAGCCTGGGGGTAGGAAAGACAGTCCTACCTGACCAACCTCATCTCCTTTTATGACCACGTGACCCACACAGTGGATGAGGGAAAGGCTGTGGATGTTGTCTATCTGACCTTCAGCAAAGCTTTTGAAACCATTTCGCAGGGCATTCTCCTGGAAAAGCTGGCAGCCCATGGCTTGGCACACTCCTCCACAGGTTTAAAACTGGCTGAGAGTCCAGGTTCAGAGAAGGGTGGTGAATGGCCCTGCATCCATTTGGCATCCAGTCACTAATGGTGTCCCACAGGGATCAGTATCGGGGCCAGCCCTGTTTAACATCTTCATTAATGATTTGAACGGGGGGATAGAATGCATCCTCAGTAAGGTTGTGGATGACACAAAATTGAGTGGGAGTGTTGAGGCCCTCTACTTGAGGGCAGGAAGGATCTCCAGAGGGATCTGGACAAGCTGGATTAATGGGCTGAGGCCAATTTTATAGGGTTCAACAATCAACTTCCATCCCTGGAAGTGTAAAAGAAATGACTGGACATGGCACTTAATGCTATGGTTTAATTGGCATGGCAGTGTTCAGTCAAACACTGGATCCACAGATCACAGAAACCAGAAGGAACCACAAGGATCATCAAGTCCAACTCTTAAGTAAATGTCCCATACAGGGATTGGAGCCACAACTTCAGTGTTATACCATGCTCTAATCAGCTGAGCTCCTCTCAGGGTCAATGATCTGGAGGTCTTTTCTAACCTTAATGATTCTATTACTCTATGTGGTGGTATTTATATATTAAAGACAACTGTAAGGTGTGGAAGATCTGAAGAGTTCCAGAATACTATGTGTCAGATTCCCTTACAACAGAGTTTGTTCTGTTGAAACAGTGAAATTTCTACCCTCTGTAGTCTTAGGAGCTGTGTTCCCTGCCTGAGATGAGAAAGAGTGCCTGCATTAGAAAGGATTTTAAGTTCTCACACCTTAAAATGATTGGGAGTCCTGGTGTCAGAGGCAGAGGTTAGTCCTGGTCTGTGCCTCCACTTCCAACTGCATTCCCAACTGCATTGCCCTGCTTACATTAGACTGTCTTGCCCATCCAGCTGAAAAACAAACTTTATTCTTTTTTTCTTTTCTGGCAATGGAACAGGGAACAAAATTGGCATACTGCAAGGCTGAGCAATTATGACATTGCATGCAAAGAAGTCCAGAGCAATTACAAGTGAAAAGAGGTCTCCCCTTGCCCTTCCTTTTTGGAGATGCAGTCTTAGCTCAAATTTGTCTTTAAACCACACTGTAAAGTATCTGGCTGTATATTGTTGTAGCAAGAAAACTTAGGGCTGCACGTGTTTCTCTGCTCTTCCTTTGTGGTAGAAACCACCTTTTCCTTTCTAGAGGGGATGCTTTGAGTTTTGATATTCTGTTCTCAGTCAGAACCAATTTACCCACTCAAAAATGAAAGTAGAACCAAACAAAGTGCCTTTTTCCTTCCACACTGAATTCAGATGAAAAAGATTTATAAGCTTGATCAGTATTTGAAGAATAACAATTGCTTTAATCTTTGCTGGAAAGCACGGCTGGGTGATTTGTTTTGTCCCACAGAGACACGCCTGGCTAACAAGTATTATAGAAGACATACAAATAATGTTATGAAACACAGAAGAGTCTTGGTTTTAAAATGCATATTGTCTTAAAACTGTTTTGGATTGTCAGTGGTGGGGTCCCAAACAGTGCGTGCTGCTGTCTGAAAACAGCTTTCTTTCAATGGGAACAACACAAAGGAGCAAAAGCTGCTGAAAATCAGCGTAAGGACTCTTGAGACTGACATGAGCAGAGCAACAACCACACGGAAAACCCTCAATATCCTCAATGCCACCCCTGTCTAGCTGGTGTGTTTGTTTCTTATGCATTTACGTCCTTAATATGGCCATGCTGTTTCACATGCCTCAGTGCAACAATGATTACCCTCATCACTGGCTTTGAGCAAAGAGGAAAAAAGTACTTCTAATTACTATTAGAATTTTTGCTTTCCCTTCTCCCCAAGATTTGTTCAGCACAAAACAAAAAAAGTGCCAGTTGTCAACTTTAATTGAAATATTGTGAAACTCACGGTGCCTAAAACATTTAAAAATAATTTCAAAAGGTGAATTTCACATTCATATATCAAAACTCTAACAAACATGTGATGGTAATTGCCCCTTTCACTACAAGTCATACCAGTGCTGAAGTGCCAGTGTAGTTGCAAAAATAATTTTTTCTGCCCACAACAGCTCTGTAACTGTGTTAACTCTAAAGCAAGGATAAGCTTATCTGTACCTTGAGGCACCCTATCTTTATTCTGAAGACAATGTGAAGCTCTGTTCTTGTGCAGTACTTGAAATAAGCAGGAACTGCGAGGTCAATCAGCCAGGGCAGGAGGCACGGTGCTGCTCCCCGGACCGCACCAGGCTGGTTGTCGCATGCTAATCATGTCTGCAGGGCACAGCCCCGGCTCTGCTCTGTTCTCCACAGAGGCTCGTCTGCAGCTCAAATGATAAGGGCATGTGAGTCTCAAGAAAAGCAGAAACTGCTGTTAGGTTTTGAATGGCTAGGGCACAAAGCACAATACTGAATGCAGAATCCCAAAGGAATTTAGTTGAAAGGAAAATAAATCTCAGTAACAGCCTCAGGTTTAGAAAAGGAAGGGGGTTTTGTGTGATTTCTTTTCAGGAGAGATACTCGGATATTAAGAGGATGGGTGACTCAGAAATGCCACAGATGTTTACTATTCTACACTTTTATAGAGCCTCTCCTATAAAATATACCAAACAACTTTGTAAGACTTAATGGATTGAATGTTTCAACATCCTTTTGGGTCAGATGATAGCAACATAATATTCACATTAAAGATAACATACAACACTTTCCCACAGTCATAAAGCAAAACTAGAAACAGTAAGCAGCCCAAGCTTTTCATCACTGCCCAGTTAATCTGGTTAGTTGGCACATGCTTAACATATGCCAAGTACCACCATTCACATCAAAGCCTAAGCCCGTTTTTACATCCCTCTCTGCTCTTCTTTTTACACACAAAGCTTTATTCCACAGCTCTTCATATGGAGAATATATTCCCTTTAGCCAGTGGTGTTTTTTGTACAATGTAGGATCTTCCCCTGTCAGTGATGCCTGGGACCTACCTGTCCTTTATGAGAAAGATGGGAAGTGCTAGAGAACTAGCAGCAACCTAACAATCCTTGCCACCAATATATTGCAAATGTATTCTGGCATAAACCTATCCTACCAAAATATGGAAAAAGCTATCATGACCCTGGCTGACTTTGGATCAGAAGTTTTATCTGCATGGACGGTGTAACTGCTGGGAAGAGGTGCACAGGCCAATAAGTGAGTGCACTCTCTCTCTGTTGATGTAATTCTTTTGGTTTCCAAAATGTGGGGGAAAAAATTGCTTGGGAGCTGTATGCAGAACATCTCCTATATTACAGTAAAAAATCCCCCTTCCCATCAAGAAAACCAAGCTGCCTTCCCAAAAACCGAGCTCTTGTAAAAACCTCTCATCGGCTTCTTTCAATTAGACAAACATGAAAACAAATGAAAGCAGCTTCACTCAGATTTTCTACTCAATAGTTTCCAAACAAAATCAGCGGCGTGGCATATGCCACCAAAACAATAGCTACCAGATTAGCAGATGGTATGTTGTGAATTAATTGTTGACACAAACCCAAGACATACCACTCAATTCTCTCTTGACACCTAAACTTATTTCCCTATTATTTTTCTCACCTCATTATATTTGCTCACAACAAGAAAAAAAGTTTTAGATACTCCATCTGGATTTGGACATGAAAAGTTAACCTGCAATTTATTATTAATCTGCCGTCTTTAAAAAAAAAAAAAAAGGCAATCTGATTACTGCAGAATAAAAACATGGAACAGGAAGCTCTGTGAACCTCAATACCTCTACATTTCATAGAATCATAGAATCATTAAGGCTGGAAATTACTTCCAAGATTATCAAGTCCCACTGTACACCTAGGGTCACTGTTTTCACCACTAAACCATATCCCAAACTGCCATATCTACATGCCTTTTGAGCCATTCCTGGGCAGCTTGTTCCAATGCCAGACTATCCTTTCAGTGGAGAAATTCTTCCTAATCCAAACCTCCCAGGTGCAACATGAGACCATTTCCTCTTGTCTTGTCAGTTGTTATTTAGGAGATCAACCCTCACCTCCTTTCAGGTAGTTGTACAGGACAGTAAGGTCCCACCTGAGTCACCTCTTCTCCAGGCTGAAAAACCCCAGCTGCCTCAGTGTCTCCTCATGGGACTTGTGCTCCAGACCCTTCAGCAGCTTTGTAGCCCTTCTCTGGACACGCTCCAGCACCTCAATGACCTTCTGTCTGTGAGTCAATGACCTTCTGCTGGACATAGCACTCCAGGTATGGCCTCACCAGTGCAGAGTACAGGGGAACAATCACTGCCCTGGTCCTGCTGGTCACACTATTGCTGATCTAAGCCAGGGTGCCAATGACTTTCTTGGCCACTTGGGCACACTGCCAGCTTGCGTTCAGCCACTGTTGGCCAAGACTTCTGTTTGTTCCTCCTTCCTCCCTTGCTGCAATAACCAGACACTCCACCAAGGTCCTCTCACTCACCCTCCAGGTACAGACAAGTGTGAGCCGGGGATAGTGAGTCCAGAGCTACATGTGCTAACCCAGCAGCTCACTGCTGCTAGAACTGTAATACTATCCATCACATCTCAGTTCTGCCTGCCAGTTACCTAAGGGAGCACTGATCTGTGTCCCTCCCTACCCTCCAGTATTGTTTTTTCCAAAATTTCAATTTTCTCCCCTACTTTATAATGTGGCTGAAACTGCCCGGTGGCATTGAAGTCAGTGAAGGTAGAAAGGGAGGCACAAGCAGTCAGAGGCAATCACATGGGCTTTGTTTCCTCTAGACTTCAAGTAATTTTATTAATTTTACTGTTTACAAAAAGAAGGAAACATCATCACACAGCAGCATTTATGTAACCAGGAGTTTCCAGACACCCAAAATCTTGGGTTTGGATCTACACAAAAGAAGTCAGACACTTAAATTGTAGCATATTTTCCTGCTCAGCTGACTGTACTCCCAGAGACTGTCCCCACATGAATCACCCCTTCCTCATTCCAGCACGTGGGATCAACCAGACAGTTCTGGGCTGCTCAGTACAACAGAGACATGGAGCTCCTGGAGCAGGTCCAGTGGAAGAAAACAAAGATTATTAAGGGACTTCAGGATCAATGAAACAATGAAAGGCTTTACAATGAAAGGCTGTGGGAACAGGGCCTGTTCAGCCTTGAGATGAGACAACGAAAAGGGGGCCTCAGAGCGTGTGTCAGTATCTGAAGGGAAGCTGCGGAGAGGACGATCCAGGACTGGCTGTGACCATGGCCAGGCGCTAGGAGCGGGATCAGCAGTGAAGGGCCCATCTGACCCAGCCAGCTCCTCCCATCTCCCACTTATTATTTTTGAAGGCTGCGTTGTCTTCTGTGCCCTTCATTTTAAAAAGCACATTGAGGTGCTGGAGTGTGGCCAGCAAACAGCACGAAGGCTCTTGAAAGGTCTAGAAAACGTCTTATGAGGAACAGCCGAGGGAGCTGGGGTTGTTTATTGTCAAGAAGAGGAGGCTGAGGGGGTCTTTATCCCTCTCCACAACTCCCTGGAAGATATTTGGGGCCGGTCTCTTCTGCCGTGCCTGCAGTGACTGGATTAGAGGGAATGGCCTTGAACTGAGAGGGGACATTTAGATTAGACATTAGAAAAATATTTTTTCACTGTTAGGGTGAACGCCTGACCAGGCGTTGAAGTATTTCCCAGGGAAGCGGTGGAGCCACCATCCCTGCAGGATGAGGCCTCTGGATCTAGTGCTGAGTGATTTAGTGGTTATGGGTTACAGCGGTAGTGTCGGGTGGAGGATTGTACTGGATGACCTTAAAGGTCTCTTCCAGCCTTGGTGGCTCTATGACTTGGGCAGACAGCTCCACAGCCCGAACCGCAGAAAACGCGCAGCCCGCGCCGCCACAGGGATAAGGGGCGGGCTCGCGCCGCCGGTCTCCGCCCATGAGG
>WBNO01015699.1:76157-91781 GCA_013400575.1 Peucedramus taeniatus | reverse complement strand
TTTTTTCAATGAAAGAGCTGTTCATACTATAGCCATTTTAGATATGAAAAAATATTGTTTGGGACAAAAAATCTGAAAATAAAGAGACTAGGCAACACTGTTAGGAAACAATTTTTCTATTGAAGAATCTCCTAAAATTGGCCAAATGCTTTTGCAACAGATAACAAGCTATATTTCCTGACTACTGAGTCTGAGAAATTCTTAATTGCCCATAAATCCATGTACTAGAAAGTTTGGAAAATTTAATGAGTTGGCAACAGACTTCAAAGAAAAGGATATCATGCAGACTGAATTACTGGAAACTAAAGGACAAGGGATAAATAAGAAGGACTGGAGATGAAGTCTTGGGGATTTAGGAAATACTAACCCATATACTTTGTAGATTTAATCTTTTCTTCATGGCCAAGGATATCTGTCTTCTACAATGATGATGACTTCTACATGTAGTTTGAGGCATGAATTTCAAACAATAATACATATCTTGCCTTATTAAAAATTATCTTGAACTGTTCATTTTCCTCACTTGTGTCCTTAGTTGCTTGAAACAGAAGAGTTACATAAAGGACAACACTGTAAACTTATAAGAGTCATGAAAGGTAGCCAGGTCTTTGCAAGGTCTCATCCTCCCATGCACTCTCACACCCCCACATAATCAGTGTCATGTTTCTTACACTCTACCCAGAAATTTCTACCACTCTCACTGCTGAAATACAGTACCTCACTGCTGTAAGATGGCTTTGTTCCTCTGTTCTTTGAGAGAGAGTTTAATGCGGCCTGACTTCTTCATGAGGATGCTCATATATCGAAAAATCCAGGTTTTTTGGAGGCTTGAGCCTTGCATCTTTGAACTTGAAATTAATATGTTGATTGGGATTCTGATTACATGTCTGATTACTTCTTTAAAATCTATGTATGGTCAATTAGAACACTGTTTAAAAGCTCCCCCGTTAGTACTTGTAAAGCTTCTGTTTCCAACCTACCTTCCTACAAGAAGTGAAGACATTGTGTTTACAAACAGCAGTTAGTAAGATCAGCACTAGCAGATCATAGAATCTTAAAATCTAACCTAAGGGTTGGAAAATACGTTTAATGAGATCGAGTCCAGCCATCAACCCAGTACCCCCACTATGTTCACCATTAAAACATGTCTTCAACCATGAGCAACATCCATACTGGTCTTGAACACTTCCAGGAATGGTGACTACACCCCTATCCTAGACAGCACATTTCAATGTTTTACAATACTTTCAGTGAAAAAGAATTCCTAATATCTAATCTAAAACTCCATTTCATCTTGTCCTGTACCCAGAAGAAGAGATTTACACCAACCTCACTGCAGCTTCCTTTCAATAACTGTAAACAATGATAAAACCATCCTCCCCAAGCTTCCTTTTCTCCACATTAAACAATCCCAGCTCCCTCAGCTGCTCCTTATAGGACTTGTGTTACAGCCCGTTCACCAGCTCCATGGCCCTTCTCTGGGTTTACCCAAGGATCTCAATGTCTTTGTTGTATAAGGGGCTCAAAACTGAACACAGCATTCAAGGTGTGACCTCACCAGTGCTGAGTACAGGGGGATGACCACTGCTCTATTCCTGCTGTCCACGTTTTTTGTAATACAAGCCAGGATACCATTGGCCTTCTTGGCCACCTGGGCACACTCTGCCTCATGTTCAGCCAGGTATTCATGTTCATCTTTATGTTTGGCACCCCCAGGTCCTTCTCCTCTGCCCCTAGCCTGCGGCACTGAAGGGGGTTGTTATGATCCAAGTGCAGGACACAGCACTTGGCCTTGTTGTACCTCATACAAATGGTCTCAGCCCATCAATCCAGTCTGTCCAGATTCCTGTGCAGAGCCTTCCTGCCCTGCAGCAGATCAACACTCTCACCCAATTTGGTGTTGTCAGCAGACTGACTGAAGGTGCACTTGATCCTCTCATCCAGGTCACCGATAGATGTTAAACAGGACTGGCCCCAAATTCTGAGCCCTGGGGAACCCCTCTAGTGACCGGCCACCAGCTGGGTGTGGCACCACTCACCAGCTCTCTCTGGGCCCGGCCATCCAGACAGTTCTAATCCAGCAAAGGGTGCACCTGTGCAAGCCAAGGGCTGCCAGCCTCTCCGGGAGAATGCTGTGGGAGACAGTAACAAAGTCCAGATGGACAACATCCACAGCCTTTTCCTTCTCCACTAGGCAGTCACCTGGTACTGAACAGAGATCATGCTGGTCAAGCAGGACCTGCCTTTCCTAAATATATCCTGGCTGGGCCTGATCCCCTGTTTGTCCTGCACATGCTGCTTCATGGTGCTCAAGATGATCTGCTCCGTGATTTTCCCTGGAAATAAGATGGGATCAATTGCCATCTTCTGGTCACTTAGGACCTGCCTGGGGGACCAGGACAGCTAGTAAATTACTGAAAGCAATTCGATGCATGATTTATAAATAAAATCACAGAATGTGGCATCTTATATTCACTTTGATTAAAATCTTGTAAAAATTGTTCCTATGAACATGTTACAGTATATGAAATAACTCTACTTAGCCATGCAAATAAAGTTGTCCAATTCAAGTTTTGCCATCTCAGAAGCTATTGGATAACATTCCCACTAATGGGCTGTGAGAAGTCCTGAATAAAGTTTAGTCATTCCTAAACTCAAATAAAACCAGCCATTTATGAATGGCTAAGTAAATACAGTAAGATGAAGTATATCTTCTGTAATTTTAATTTTCTGTAGACATTTAGGAAACAGGCATTCTGGGAAAACTCAAAACTATCATAATGAATATTTTAGATTGATTATATGTTGTACACACTAAAAATGAAATTACCTGAAAAACCCTTTTTTTTGAGGCTTTGAAAATAAATATTAATAAAGCAGTTCTATTTTGTCTTTTCTACAATTGTAACAATTGTAACAATTCTGTCCCAAGGACTGGAAAGTATTTTTGAGACTGTAACAGCAGAACAGGTATCTGATTGCGGCTTATAATTTGTTTCTGATTTCTCATTGCTTAATGACCAC
Source organism: Peucedramus taeniatus (assembly GCA_013400575.1). NCBI lineage: Eukaryota > Metazoa > Chordata > Aves > Passeriformes > Fringillidae > Peucedramus > Peucedramus taeniatus. Next base: position 88,757 of record WBNO01015699.1, on the reverse strand, counting down.
CCTACACCAGACCAGCTTTTAGTTGAGAGTATTCCCTTTTGTGTAGGAACACGTCTGCCTAAAGAGAGAAAAAACTAGAACCAAAGCTTAACCATCTCTTCATGTTTATTCTCTCCCCTCTTCACAGAGTAACATGCAGTGACGTTCAGTCAGGTTTCTACTTGACTCATGGGGCCACCGAGCAAGAGTACAGAGTGTTTAAGGCTTTCCTTCCTGGCATAAAAGGTCTGGCTAGTTAGACATAATCTCAGCATAGACTTCATTCTTTTCAATGTGAGAACCAAAACTGAAAAAGTCACAGAAAAATAATGCCCTTTCCAAACCATCTGCCCACAACTCCATTCAATACTCTTCATCAGTCTAGAAGTTTTTTCTTTCTTCTGGGGGGCACACTGACATGGTGCATTTCCAAAGTAAAAGGTGACACCTGCTGCGAAAGCAATGAAGATTATTAGTGTGTCTAACTTCAAATAGTTTCCAATCTTTCAGCGATTATGGATGCTTCCTATCAAAACTGTCCAAGATGCTGTAACTTTTATATGGGTTTCTGCAAAAAGATAAACCTTGGAAGTTGCTGGACTGTAAAATAGCGGTACACTATAACCCTGGCAAACCTTTAAAAGATAAATCTTGGCAGCCACTGGACTGTACAACATTAACACACTCTGACACCTTTGGATGTTTGAAACTTCAGAGAAGGATCCTAGAGGTTGTTTATCTCACGTAACAGGATGACGAAGACAGTGTTACCTCAAAAATGCACCTAGCTTAAGTTCATTCACAACTATCCTTTGTAAGTGCATATATCTTTAGTGAGCTCTTTCTAGAATGGCAACAGTGGCAATTAGTTGGTTTATGTTGGTTTATACACTGTAATGATAGCTGTGAAACAAAGTCTGGCAATTCCAGTTCTCAGAACAATGGCTTATCTCTAAAATATAAGCTACCAAAATAGTCAATAATTTTAATGACAATGTTGTCATTGTTGTCATTTGTTGTAATGACAAATGACAAAACCATTGTTAGCAATTTTGCAGGTTTAAAAAGTTTATTCTTAAAACTTTTCCAGAAATGCAATCTCTAACTCACTTATCTGAGAGACTCTCTCTACTGGGAACCTCTAGGAGTTGGGTAACTAGACTCAGATTTCTCTGGTCCAGCTGCAGGAGCAGCTATCTGAATTTTCTTTGTATGGTTTCACATAGGTCTGATGCAGCAGCATTTGCTTGACCTCCATACTTCCTTCTCACAAATTCCTACCTGGCATTTTCCTCTGTTCTGTTGCAGCACATTTGCCTGCACTCTGACTCCACGTCCTCATCTTCACGCTTGTCTGCCACTCCTCTGCATCCCTCCTGGTCCTTACATTAGTCTCACTCAATTTGCTGTCCTGTTTCCAAATGCATTTTCCCTCCCCACTGCTCCCACTCTATCTGACATGTCCATATTCCCCTGTCCCCTGCTTGGCCCTCACAGAGTAGCTAACAGACCATTAGCTTCCCTGATGGCATCCTGTCTTCTGCTCGATTGCAAACAACAAGGAGTGGCATCCATCTTCACTGGTTTACCCTCTCTTTCTTCCAGAAACCTTAAATGGATCTGGCAACCAATCTTCTGAGATCTGGTTTGGCCTGGTCACAGTCTTGACAATAGGACATGGAAAGCATTTTACTTACAAATCAAATTTCACATGTTTTTAAATGAAAAATTATTAATAATTGTCATATGCTAAAATTTACTAATAATATATTGATAAAACCCCTCTAACTAGTCTTTCCTGTGATTTGAACAACAGGAAGGCTGGTGGTGCTGCTACTCTGCACAGCAACTGCAGAGGTGTGAGCTCAGGGCAGACTTAAGAATGGGGCTTTTCTTTTGGTACATGTCAGACTGTGCTCCAGTGAAAACCTTACAAAATGTTAGCATCATTTACTGAGCCTCAGTCCTAAATAAGTGAACCTTGCTTGCTTCACTGGCTTTCACTTCTCCATGGAAAGTTGTTCTGTGCTTTGGAAGAATTCTGCCATTTCTGTGACATCTGTCTGTAAAAAAACTAGAAATGATGGCAACTTCATTATGGTATCTCTCGCTGCACACTGTAGAAAACTAACAATGATCTAAAACTAAATCCTGGACCTAATAAAATACTTTGCCTTCTATGATTTCAGAAGCTATATTTTATTTCTAAAGCTAATCTACCCTTAATGTGTGGGGAGGGAGGACAATAGACCATGTAATCTCAGCGCAGGCTGGGAATCTCAGGTGCGGTGGGTTTTGACAATTTTGAATAGCAATCCATCACTTAACAGACAAATAGAGGCTACAGTCTCTTTGCAGCAGCTTTTTTTCAACACCAAGATGACATCCATGCCCTCTGCAAAGGAATGTACTATGTCATCCTCAGAGAGGAATAGATTTCAAACACTACTGGGCTTGAGTCGGCTGTTTGCGAGGTGGTTTGAGTGTTTTGTTTTTTTTTTTTCAAGAAACTGGCTCTCCAATGGTGAGGTGATATTTTTGTCACTCAAAAATTTTGGCAAGTGCATACCAAAGCACTATACCTAAATAGTGGATAACAGCAAACAGGATCACAGACATGTACCTATATGTCACAGGCAAAACAAGAAGTTATACTGGCATATGCAAAACTCCATCTGAAAGAAGAATTGAAGCAATGTGTACATCAGAGCATTAGGTAATGATATCCTCTATTGTTATTCTTTGATGAAAGTTTTGACACCAGGGGAAAATATTCGTAAAGATTTGTCTAAGGCAAACTGCATCATATATATATAATGCAGGGAATTTGCTGGTGAGTTCTTAAGAGGCTGGGATGCAATACAGAAAGTATAATTTCAAGTTGATTGTACAGTTAAACACTTTGACTCAGTATAATTCATCAAAATAGTTGAGTTTTGTTAGGACTTGATTGTAAAATATACTGTACATGTAACAATCAATGCTGTGTCCTCATAAAGAAAGATCAAAAGTTAAATGAAAATCTAAATGTTAGATTTTCTTAAGTATTTCAGTCTTTTACGATACAGTACTTTTCTTCATCATGGTGACCTTGTTAGAAATCTGACAGCTCACTAGGGACTATGTTTTCCCATGATATTATGTAAGATACTTTACTCTCAGAGAGGTCCACAGAGCTTTCTTTTCATGTACATTTGCAAATAGAACTGTGGGATTATGCATCCAGGTATTTCCTTCTTTATTTATTATCATGACTATGTGTTCTTTGAATAAATTTGAAAAGTCATTTGGATTGATGGATATGAAAATTTAATCCATCTGGATTTAGCAAAATTTTAATATTAACAATTAACCAGTAGACTTGCTTGTTAAGAACAATTTCCCTGGAAACAGTGTATCATAATCAAAAAGTAGTATATCAAGCCAAGAACTCTTTTGTGGTAAACCATTTCCTGCTGTATTTTTGATATTTATTCTGATAGAGAAGAATATAGTAATTGTTTAATTGTTTCCTATTGATATGTCCAATTCAGTAGTTCTCAGTCATCAGTCACCCTGTGGCCCTGCAGCAGTAATTTGGCAGTTCCATAGATTTTTAAGCCATCAGGGACCATTAGATCATCTTGTCTGATCTTTCTGCATAAAGCAGGTCAGAGAATTTCATCTAGTTATCTCCTGTGTTGAGTGGAGCGCTGGGTATGTAACCAAAGCTCATACTTATGTCACAAAGTTTACCTTTTTGTTGTTTTCAAATGGGGAATATTACCTCCTATTTCATACCTAAGCTGTGAAGATCCATTAATGTTTCTGAAGACTCTGAGATACGGGGATTTAATGTGCTATAAATGTGAACAGTAGAAATATTTCCAGTGATGACCTAACCAGGATTTTTTAATCAATATGATGAATTGGATAGTGGGACAAATTAATCTGGTGTCTCCAGCAGGAAGGAGCTTTGCCAATTCAATTCAAGATTTTTTTATTATAATATTTGCTGCTAATTTGGAGAAGGAAAGATATACAGTACAAAAATGACATTTTAAAAAATGCAAAAATAAAAATGTCAAACAGAAAGTAACTTTAAATATTCAACATCATTAAATTTAATTGATTAAATTTTCCTTAGATTTCAGATTAAAAATTCACAGAGATTATAATTCCTTTTATCCTCATTAGCCCATATATGTGTTATTAATTATTTGTTAGGTATTTCCATAAAGATGTGATGATATTAGTGGTGAGAATGTAAAACTAAAATTCTTTTACTCTAAGATCACTGGGACAATACAGTGATGCTTGCCCTGCTCAATGTGTGAGCCAAAGAGTCACCTTCTGAAGGCATTAAGTTATGCAAGAGGTTTTCCCAACCTGTCTGAGATTGCAAAGTGCCTCCCAGTTCCATGCCTGCTTCTCTGCCTTTGCATCAGGCAAAACTAATTTATACACAAAGGGCTGGAACCCTCTCTGAACATCTGCAATGGCAGAACAGGAGTAGGTAGTCCAAGACATGTTTTCTGGCTTCAGTGAATGTGATTTTTAGTACGGCTTAACCAGGCTTTCTATCAACTGGTTTTGGAAAATCTACCTGAAAAAAAAGAAAGCTTTAGAAAAATACTTATGTTCACTGGTTTATATTTACCTTTTTAGCATCATTGTCCTTCAAGTTTCTACACTGAGCAGTATTGTTCTTGCTGCTGTGAGTCTTTGGATCTTTCTTGAAGTTTGTCTTCAAGCAGCTTTTGTGAACTTTCTTGATGGTCAGAATTTCAATTAACAACCAATCTCCTTCGGAAGAGGATGTAGTCAAGGCCATTTTGGTTTATTATGTGTATGGTCTATTTATATTTACCTACAGTCTATGTATATTTAGTCTACTTAAAACACACACAGAGATGTATTTGCTGAACAAACAGTAGCTTCTATTCCAAAGTTATATTCACAGTGAACAGAGTGAAACTTTTAAGGTTGGTAGTACTTACATGGAGTGAACTACTACATAAGAAACATTAAAACCGGTTTTAATGGTTTAAAACTCTGCCCCATGCAAAGATTATTCTAAAAAATTAAAGAAATAAATTAAAGATACTAAGACTTCAGGCTTGTTGTTTTATCTCTGAACAGCTAATACGGCAACATGTCATTGTTTAAGCCCAGCTGGCAACTAAGCACCACACAGACACTCACTCACCCCTACCCACATCCCCACCACAGTGAAATGAAGAGAATTAAGGCAAAACTTCCAGAATGAGATAAGAACAGTTTAACAATTGAAAAAAAAAGTAAAATATAACAATAACAATAGTAAATAAAAACAACAACAACAACAACAGTACTAATAATATAAAACCCAAGGAAAAACAGTGATGCACAATACAATTACTCACCATCTGCTGGCTGATGGCAGACCCATGTCTCTGACACCAAATCAATCTCCCTTCCAGGTAATTTCCCCAGTTTTTATACTGAGCATGCTGTTCTATGTTGTGGAATACCCCTCTGGGCAGCTCAGCTCACCTGTCCAAGGTATGCTCCCTCCCAGGTTTTTTGTGTTCCACCTCACTGTCTGAGCATGAGGCACAAAAACATCCTTGACTTAGGATTGACACTTCTTAGGAACAACCAAAACATGAGTGTGTTATTAACATTATTCTCATACTGAATCCAAAACACAGCACTCTACCAGAAACACAAAAGAAATTAACTCTATCTCAGGCAAAGCCAGGACACAATGCAAACAAGTACTCTAAAATTTTAAAAATTAAAAGGAAGTTGGTTCAGTCCATTGGAAATTTACAGACTTTGTAATTTATACTTTTGGGAAGCAGTAAAATAACTGGCACTTCTTCATGGTCCTTCATCTGCTTCTCTGACCAGTTTGACTCTGATATCCACTGCAAGAAGCAACAAGTAGCTTATGGTCCTCCCGTTACTGCTCCATTACTTCCTTGAAAAAAAGGAAAAGCTATGTCCTTTCTACATTGCTCACCATAAAGGTGTGGAAGAAGAGGAGATGACCAGCAGGGTTATGGGGACCCAGAAACACAACCCTGTGGGAGGGGAGTCCCATGAAGGAGACTGTCATAACAGACAAGGAATCACAACATGTGAGCCAGAGAGCATCAAGCAAATGTTGGAGATGTCCTCTTTTACACAAAAAAAATTTGAAGCTTAGAGGAAACAGTCATTCTAGTCTACTTACAATAGAAGAATAATAATTTTTTTTTAAATTACTATTTTGGAAAGGAATGTGGATAGCACCATCACTACCATGTCTTCAAAAATGCAAGTGGATTTAGCATATGTGACAGGTAATCTGAAAGGTGCTGTTATTTTTGGTTGACGATTTGCAACTGCACCCATATACACGAAAAACCATTTGACCCTTTTTAAAAAAATTACTTTAAAAGATTTCAGAGAAAAAGAGCATAGATACTCGCTTAGAAATAGCAGAATAGAACGAAAAGAAATTATTAGTTTAGGGTCCTTGCTAATCTTGAAGTTTCCTGGCATGCAAAACTCCTAAATTTTTCTTGCCAAGAACAAGAAAATACATATTTCATCACAATAGCCTTAACTTTGACCGGTGCATTGTGGCTTTTATGTATTATTTGTATTATATTGATTTAGAGTAGAATTCATCTTCACTACATTTAGTCATTTAAAGTTAAGGGTTTCATCTAAGCTATTTGTCCAGATTCCTCTTATAGTAAATGGAGAAAGATAAGTTCCTCCAAATGGCAATTCATCCCATTTTCAGATAGGTGTCTGAGATAGACTGGATGAATTGCTCTCTACTGCAGTCTCTCTCCATTGCTCTAGAGGAGTGCAAGTGGCTAGCCTAGGATAAGCACCCAACTTTCAGATGGCTAAAAATTAGTCAAAATCAATCCCTCCCACATATCTTCTTTCAAGGGATGCACTTAACTAAGAAATACCTCATAGTCAATTTGCCATGTGTTATGCTGCTTAATCTGCTGCTTAATCTGATAACTGATATTTCTTTGGAATCATGTACCTTAATGAGCAACCCATAATATCAAATAATAGTAAAATTACATATGACTAAGTGGTTGACCAATACATGACATTAATGTATGTCACATAAATCATTCTCACATTCTCTTTCAAAGAAGGGCATACATTTAGACTTCTAGTAGAAAACAAAGCTAGAGGGTTTTTTTTTGAAGCACTAGTTATGACTTAATTTTGAAATATTTCAGAGCTGCAAGAAGTACTCCTGAAAAATCAGGCTGATAATATTATTTTAGGGTCAAAGTAGGGGCGAGTTACAGTGTATTTTTTTCTATTTGATAGGAATTGTATGTTCAGATTTTATTATGTGTAAGTATGAGATGTATAGCACCCACAGCTATTAATTTCTTTGAGTGTCTGGGTTTGGAAATGATGCAATAGATATCAACACTATTGTCTCTTAGCAACCTCAATTAGTGTTTGAAACAAAGGAGAGTTTGCAAGCTTTGACTTTTTCCCATGTGTTCACAAAATCTTGTTTATGTGTGAACACATTAGTGAATGAATGCACTACTAACAGTTTTTAAAATGGGGGAGACAGGCCATCAGCTTCATAAATTATGAGAACAAGCATTGCAGGGCAAGCAAGAACAGCCCTTGTGGAGCCCTGCCTCTTTCCCTGTGCACCTGACAAGATATGCACGTCCCCTATGTGGCTGAGTTAGCCATGCATGCCTGCACATCACAGCATGCTTTCCTTCCAAATGCTGGTAGGAAGGGCTAAAAAGTCACTGCAAATTAAGTGTCACACCTGGCAGCAGTGTAGGCAGCAAGTTGCTACCAGACCTCCTATTTCTTTCCTGTCAACAAATTGCCCTCTGACCTGGAAGGATATGTCTAGAGTGAGAAATTATTTGCCCTAGATCCAAACTGGTTCTATGTCCTTTTCAATTAAAACCAGGCTTGAAATGATTTAAATGCCTTTAGCTCAGTGCATGCACCAGTTTCATTAGCCAACTGCTCCAGAAATAGCAATATTTTCAGTGCCTAGTCCTATGGATGTATCTTATGGAAGTACAAGGTTCCTACTGATAGATAGGAAGATTTCACCAATAAAAAATTTATTTTGGTTTCTTATTTTCTCTCACTAATTATAGCTATATCCTCTGACCATATTTTGTGAAATATCTCTTCCATCTTTAAAGTTTGGCACTTACATATTCAAAAATAAATCACATTCTTGCTTCACAAGAGCTCGGTATGAATAAATTTGCATTCAGAATAAGTTGGTGGGGACAGAAGAGTGAGTCTGGCATTGTAATGACAGAGCTGTATTACTTATATTCATTTTGTGACACTCCATGCTGCTAGGATCACATCAAGCCCTGACACCACCCAGTTTGCAACAATCATGGTAGACTCCCCCTAATGCCTTGCCATGCCTTGCCATTCCTTGCCTTGCCATTTCCTTCCCATTCCTTCTGCTGTACTAACGCTTTTAAAGGAAAATGTAGAGAAAACCTGTGTTCATCTCACTGTGGGTGATCTTGGACATTTGGCACCTTTTACAAGCCTTGCATCTCTGCTGCAGCATCCCTGGCAGAGCAAACAAGCAGAAGCTGCATCCAAGGTGCATATCCAGAAAGCTCATTGCTTCATTTATGTTGCCTGTTGCCATTTACATCTTTTAATTCAAAAGGCAGAAGCACTTTTTATCCAATAACAAACCAACAGGATTTTTTTCCTAGAAGCACGAGACAAAACTCCTTCAAAAGCAAAAACCTAAAACTGACCATTACTTGGTCTGAAGCCACAGTAAAGAAGACTGCTATTCTAATAAATGAGGATCCACAAATCCTTGGATTGATTGCATATTCAAATTTTGATACTCACAGTTTAATTCCTACAGGGAACTTGTAGGAAAGAGGAACTTTTAAAAATCCCTAAAAATAAATTACTTAGTCCTCAAACTAGCCTATATTTATCATTAGTGTATTGAAAAGAGCAAAATAATAAGCTAACAGAGGAATATGTTCCTGTGTTATGTTTTATACTTTTTTCCTTTGAAGTGAATGCAGCAAATATACAGCTATAACATTTCAGCAGAAATACACGATGGCCATACGTATAGACAGAGAGGTAGATGGTCACAGACTGATTATCAGAAAAACTGAGCACAATAATTTCTATGGAGGAGAATGGAAAGATTTGCCAAGAGTGCTACAGCCATGACAACAGGAAACTTTTAAGATCCAGCTCTGTTATAAATGTCTTAGAAATTCAGCTGTTTTTAGTGTGACCCCCTTGAGTTTATCTGGTCTGCTGCAAACACTTCTCCACGTTTTGCCTTCTCAAGGCAAGACTTTTGTCCCTGGGTTGGCTAAAGGCATCCCCAGGGACTGACTTGCTGCTGGTAGGACTGCAAGGCTGGGCATGACATTGGCAACCCAAGTGACACAGGGCCAGTGTCACTCCCCTCGGGCTGTGCAGACCCAGCTGTGCTGAGCGTTAAGGGCTGCTGAAGCCCAGCACACAGACAGACAGACAGACAGACAGACAGACCAGGGGCAGACACATGTGGTTGCTCACCGACAGGTTCAGTCCCTGCACATCAGCAGGAAACAGAGGGCCCCAGCAACCTACCTGGTGAGGGAGAAGGAGGTGAGAAGTCTCAAGCCTTGTGTGAGCCCAGCTGTAATTTGTACACTGGCTGCTGTGACAGAGGACTGGGAACAGGGTGGCATTTGCCAGTGCTGGCTCTGCCCACTCCAACATTCCCTGTCTGACACCTGTGTGTGTCCAGTCTGTGTCTCTGACAGCTCTGGCTATTTGCCACTGTTTCCAGGAGCTTTGGGTCTGGAAATCTGGGATGGTACCACCCGAAGCAAGAAGGGGCTAGAGCTTGCAGTTCCCGTGCTGAACAAAAACACCGGATCAAGGCTGGAGAGGACAGAGCCAGAACCTTGTGGCAGGGCACACAGCTTTGCATGTGGTCATCGACCTGGAAACCCCTGCCTATGGAATGTGATATCCAGTCCTCAGAGTTGATAACAGGCAGGGAGGAGAAGGACAAGGGGGCATTAAAGGGAAGGAATTTTAACCAGTAAGCCCTTAAACAATATGCATAGGCCTTTTAAGACCTTGTAAGGCTCCAAAATCAGCAGCAGCTGGGTAAGAACTTTCCCACTGGAGTCCAAAGATTTAAGTGCTGTGAAATTTTAAGTAGTCTATAGTTGCTTTGGTGGTTTCCTTTATTGTTTCTTTCCTTTAGTAAATATAAATAACTTTCTAGAAAGCTGAAGAAAATAATTCAGCATTTGAAGGCAGATGCCTGTGATGACCTAACAGACATTTTTTTTCTTTTTGTTTTCATCACTAAATACTTCTGTGGTTCTGTCAACGTTTCAAATAAGATTTCTAAGCACCAGTGAAATAGTTTCATGTTGGGGGTTATTTTTATAATTCAGTGCATCCAAACTTCATAAAAAATATGCAAATCACCTTCATTATAACCATATCTTGTAGCAACATGCAGCATACGTAGTGCCAAAAATGAATGCATTCATGGCATCTTTTGGGTCCTAAGATCCAATTATGTCTTTTGTTGTTCCTTTTTGGCTTTCTGTGTCAGCTGCATGCTCTGTAAAGTTACTGATTACTGACCTGTTGGCAACTTTACAAATCAGCTTTGAAATGCAAGCTGTCAGTAGCTCTTGAGTACCCCAGTCCCAGGTTACCAAGGCCATGAAATGCTGCATTGAATTTTTAATCAGTTTTCCCTCTGCTTCTGCTTAGCTTTTTCCAGGTTAAGGTCAATTTTGAAACCAGCTGAATTCTTTAATAATCACTGTCTTTGCAGTCCTCACTGGGTTCAAAAGGAAGAACAATTTTTTCACTGCATTAATATTAATTTTTTTACTGTGGGGGCTTATTACAGGGGCATATTTTCTGTTTAAGTATTCATTGTTAGATCACAAAGTGCACTGCAGTCTAGCCAAAGTATTGCCTCATGAAGATAGGAGTGAACTGCCACTAACCCAAAATTTCACTGGCCCCACTTTTATAATGAAGCAAGGCTGCTTTTGTAACCCATTCTACATTTTTTTCCCTGCAGCCATGCAACTCAGAGCAGAAAGCTTGCAACCTCAGACACATGTCCTTTGGCTCACCTTTCTAAATGTGACAACTGCAGTTTATTTAGTAATTCTACCATCAAGCTTTGATCTCTGTTTTAAAAAGTTGCAGCTCTTTGTCCAAGTAGGCAAGACCAGAAGTCATCTTAATTAGAGTGCTAGAAATGAGGAGCTAAACATGAAACAAAAGAGTCATCTTTATTTTCTCTTCAGTTTATCCACAGAAGAATTTATAATTTAAGAATTAGATTTAATGAGTAGGTGTTTATTTGATTGCAGTAGTGAATAATCCATGAATGCTTTATTTTCAAGGATCCTAGTGATGCTAGATTCTACTAGATTACCTTGCAGCAATGTTTATTTAAAAGTTCCTGTGCTATGTATGATGACATACCTAATCAGATAGCTAGCACCCTTTTTTCACCATAGTTTCTTGCATGCTTTTACATGTGATTTTTTCACCCTGGAGTGTAAATACAGCTTTATGTATATGTATACCATATTTTATATGGTAGTCACCCTTTACTACCAAGGAAAGCAGGTCAGTAAGAGGTACCACTAAACGTGGTAGCCTTTCTGTTTCATTAGTCAATAACATATGATAAAAAGATGCTGGTATTTAGTCAGTTCTTGAGCCTATCTGTTCTCTTTGAGGTTACACTTAGAATGATTGGGGTTTCCAGGCACTGAAAGCAGTGCCACTCTAAGTGAATTCCTGCAGTTGTTTTAAAAGCTGTTTGCCCCCATACCACTATGAATCTTGAAGCAGTTGTTGACAATAATTGCTCAGGGAAAATCCAGGACATTTGAAGTCTGGAATCCACTGAAGTTGGATTTACTTATGTCTGTGAGCAATGCCTTATACTGAATAAGAAGAGGTGCCTTGTAATAAGATTGAAGGAAAGTGGTACACTACAAGTATCTCAAAAAAAAAAAAAAAGTCAAAAAAATTGAGGTAGCTGGGGAAAGAACTTACTGGTTATGCACATTTGATATTGAAAAGTAGCTGATGATTGATGAATAACCTGCAAATAAAGCACCTGAAGAATCAATCACAAAGTTAAGCAAACAGTTCTGTGGTTTCCAGGTGGTTTTCTCTAAGGTGAGTTCTGGTGTCTCTTTTAGCTGTAGTCAAAATTCTCCTGTGTCTGGGGTTTAGTGAGCAGTCCTTCCCCACACTATCTCTCATACAAGTTGACATTTTTCTGCTTCCTTTTTATGGATGATGGGCAAGAAAAATAATTTGGTCAGTCTCTTCTAAGTGATGGAAAATTTATCATGAGGGAGCTTAATAATAATTGAGAACCTTCTTCTTCTGTCCTTTTCAGTGGAGATTTGTCAATAGTTAACATGGTGGTAGGATGACCAGTGCATGGAAAAACACACTTGCTGGACTGTTATCAAAAGGTTATTCCCTTATGAAGGCAACAGTAAAGATACTTTTTCAGTGGCATTTACTTACAACATCTTTAAGGAATGTACTAATTACCTGAAAATGATGTCTTGTTAACAAAAA